>JAGFNQ010005252.1:0-108235 GCA_024364735.1 Boesenbergia rotunda
TTCCGCTTTCAAGTTGCTTTCCCGAGGGATCTTCTGTAAGAGTACCTCCCTGAAACCCGCCTTCAGCTGTTCATAAGCATCGATGTACTCTTGCAGCCGACTGCTGTTGACTTCGAAATTACCGGCCAGTTGCTGTATGGCAAGTTGCGAATCTGAGTATAGCCACACCCGAGTGGCGCCGACATGCCGGGCGGCTTGCAGACCGGCTAGAAGTGCTTCATATTCAGCTTCATTATTAGTCGCCTTGTGTTCTAGCCGCACGGACAGGTGTAGCCGTTCTTCTTCGGGTGAAACCATGAGAACGCCGATTCCGCTTCCTTGTCGAGAAGATGCCCCATCGACGTACACCTTCCATACGCCCTCGGCTTCGTCGGGATGTCATTCCGTGAGAAAATCGGCTAAGGCTTGAGCCTTGATAGTCGGTCGGGGTTGATATTGTATGTCATACTCACTCAGCTCGGTTGTCCATTTGACTAGCCGCCCTGAGGCGTCTGGGTTAGTGAGCACCCGACCCAAGTTACTGTTAGTCAATACAGTAATTGGGTGAGATAAGAAGTATGGTCTGAGTCGCCGGGCGGCTAAGAATAGTATGTAGCCCAATTTTTCGAGTGTCGTGTACCGACACTCGGCTCCTTTAAATAAGTGGGCAAAGACATACACCGGCCTTTGCTCAGTTTTTTCTTACCGGGCCAGCACCATGCTGCCCGAGTCGGAGGAAGCCGCTAAGTATACATATAAACTCTCATTCGGCTCCGGCCGGGAGAGTGTCGGTAGCTCAGACAGATAAGCTTTCAGCTCCTCGAAGGCCCTGTCACATTCTGCGTCCCACTGAAATTTGGTGGCCCGGCGTAAGGTCTTGAAGAATGGCAGACCCCGTTCGGCTGACCGGGAAATGAACCTTGACAAGGCCGTTATCCGCCCCATCAGCCGTTGAGCTTCTTTGAGATTCCTTGGAGCCGGCATCTCCATGATGGCCTTCACTTTGCCCGGATTTGCTTCGATTCCCCGCTCGGTAACTATATAGCCGAGGAACTTCCCGCTTCGAGCCCCGAATAGAGATTTGGCCGGATTAAGCTTCAGACCAAACCGCCGTAGAGTTTGGCAAGTTTCTTCAATGTCGGGGATTAGTTCTTCTGCCCGGGCAGTCTTGATCAGAATATCGTCGACGTATACTTCGACGTTACGCCCCATCTGCGACCGGAACACCTTGTTCATCATTCTTTGGTAGGTGGCGCCCGCATTCTTGAGGCCGAACGGCATGACGGTGTAGCAGTAGGTGCCGTCAGCCGTCACGAAGCTAACCTTCTCCTGATCAGCAGCAGCCAGCGGGACTTGATGGTATCCCTAGTACGCATCCAGCATTGATATGAACTCGCTACCGGCCGTCGAGTCTACCATTTGATCGATTCGTGGAAGTGGGTAGCAATCCTTCGGGCATGCCCGATTGAGGTCTCGGAAATCAATGCATACCCGCCACTTGTCGTTGGGTTTGGCCACCAGCACCACATTGGCCAGCCAGGCAGGGAGCTGGACCTCCCGGATGTGTCCTGCCTCCAACAGTCTTTCTACCTCCGCCCGGATGACTTGATTCTGGGCGGCGCTGTGGTCCCTTTTTCGCTGCTTCACTGGCCGCGCACCCGGGTGCACGTGCAATTGATGCTCTGCTACTTCCGGCCGGACTCCCTTTAAGTCTTTCGCCGACCAGGCAAATACGTCTTGATTCCGAGCGAGGGAGTCGACTAGGGATTGCTTCAGCTCCTCAGAAAGTCCTGCAGCAATTTGTATCTTGGTATCTTCCCGCCTGGGCAAAAGTTGTACCTCTTCTTTGTCCTCCCGCAATTCTGCCCAAGGGGAGGCTTGCACCATGTTGCAACTGCTTCCTGCCCGCCTTGCTTTCTGACCTCCCGAGCGGACATCATCAGCATAGCAGCGCCGGGCCACGGTCTGATTGCCCTTCACCTCGCCGACCTTGTCGCCGACCGGAAACTTCACCTTGAGGTAGTAGGTGGAGACTACCGCTTTGAATTCGTTGAGAGCTTGTCGACCGATAATGGCGTTGTAGGCAGCTGGCGCATCCACAATCAGAAACGTGGTCCATCGGCTGCAGTATCTGTCCGATCGGAAACGTGGTTCTCTTGAGTGGCTCTTCTCCAAGTGAGACGGCTAGCTGTATCTGTCCGATCGGCTGTACTTCGTTCCCCGTGAATCCGAACAAGGGAGTAGCCACCATCTCCAGCTGCGATAATTCAATTTGCAGTTGATCGAAAGCTCGTTTATATAAAATGTTTACCGAGCTGCCGGTGTCCACAATGGTGCGGTGGACTTCGTAGTTGGCGATGACAGCCGTGATGACCAGCGGGTCGTCGTGCGACACCTCCAATCCTTGTAAATCTTGCGGCCCCCAGCTGATTTGGGGCCCTTGAGTTTGAGAGGTGCTGACTCCGACTTGGTGAATTTCTAGTCGGCGCACCTGCGTCTTTCTAGCTCGGTTGGAGTCGCCTCCGGTCGGACCGCCGGAAATCACATTGACGCCTCCTCGGACGGCGTTCTGGTGATTCACTTGATCTTCGTCAAGTTCCTCCGCCTCTTCCTGCTCGGGCTGAGGAAACAATTGCCGGGCGGCGGGGGTATCACGCCTTTGTCTTTGTTGGGATGTGGCTCCATGACCACGCCCGCGCCCCTGCGGGGTTTGTCGTCCTTGACCCCTGCCGAGTGGGGTCCGAGCTCTGCCGCCCGCTCGGCAATCTTCAGTGTTGTGCGTATTACACTGGTGAAACGCACAATACGGTGCCCATCTGTTGGGCCAATTCCCCTGTGCCACCTGCACTTGCTGGGGCCTCATTCCAGGCCGATTGGCCGGTCGGGGACTGCGAATTGGTCCTCCTGGCGATCTGTTGTGTTGAGGTGCGGGCTGTGGGCTAACTATCACTTCCTTCCTTCGGGCGGCTTGCGCTTCCTCTACATTGATATACTTAACAGCCTTCCCGAGCAGGCTGTCGAAATCCTTTGGTGGCTTCCTGATCAGGGATCGGAAGAAGTCACCTTCTTGGAGCCCTTGCGAGAAAGCTGTGACCAGTACTTCTGGTGTGGTATTGGGCACCTCTATAGCTACTCCATTGAACCTCTGGATGTAGGCCCGGAGTGATTCTTTCGGACCTTGCTTCAGAGCGAACAAATTGAGGCTGGTCTTATGATGCCTCCGACTGCTTGCAAAATGTTGCAGAAACAGCCGCTTCACTTCTGCGAAACTCCCGACCGATCCACCCGGGAGTTCGTCGAACCTTCGTTGAGCCTGCCCGGAGAGGGTTGTCAGGAAAGCGCGGCATTTGACGCCCTCCGGGTATTGGTGCAACAGGGCAGCGCTTTCAAATTTCATGATGTGTTCCTCAGGGTCACTGACCCTTGAGTACTCAGGCATGGTGAAGAATCGCAGATGCTTGGGAACGGGATCCCCAAGAATTTGTGGAGAGAAAGGGCTGTGAGTCGGATAGGCCGCCGCGGGGTCGGCTAAACCTTTCCCTTTATCTGGGCGCGCCTGATGCGCCAGGCTGGACGCTGAAGCTTCGGTCGGGGTCGAGTGGGCCTCGTTCCGGAAAAATGCTCGGGGAAAATTATGAATGAAGGGGTCGGGCTGAGCAGCCATACCTTCTGAATTTCCCCGTATAGAGGGCCCAGGGGGCCGGGCCCCTTGACTACCGGTTGGCGGATGCGATTGTTGTGCCTTCTGTGTCCGGACAGCCATCAGCATTTCATATTCTTCTGGTGAAAGAGTAACCGTCAGTGGATTGGGGTTTTCCATTCTTCGCTCTCGATCAGGCAAAAGTCCCTCCTTCTAGCGCCAAATTTGATCCTGTCGCCGAGCGAAATGGAGCCGCAACCGGATGACGGGGTAGAGAGGAGTGACGTGGATGTCGACGGGATGTCCTCGCTCCAGAATGACTCAGCAAGTGAGGGGGGGTCCTCCGACCGAATGGAAGAAGAAGTAGCCTGGTGGATCTCCGACGGGATGACCTGAACCTGCTGGAGAAGATGACCGTTAGCAACCTAGCCGGGAAGCGTCCCGGCAAGGCCCTCCGACGGTCAAGTCAGTACTCCGGTGAACAAGCAAAATAATGGAGCACTGGAGATGCGGGGCTTCGCGCGCGTACCTGATAATGAGGAGGGGAGGGGCTTATATAGCCGGGGAAAAGGACCAAGTCTGACTTGTGTCAGGATTCTCTGACGGAGTCAGGGGATATTGTATGATTCTGTCGATTTGTAGTCAACATTCTTTGTCGTATACTACTTGTCTTATGTGAGGACACAGACAGGTTTCTGTACGTCTCTGACAGGCGCCGCCTGACACCGACGACGCCGCCTGACACCAACGGCGCGACAGGACGGCGTGCCAGGGAGTGTCAGTTCACACGAGTGGTGACAGCCTGTTATCTGCAGCTGGTGCAGGTGTATTTTGTCATTATCCCTGGGTGATTTTGGGAGAGAGTGCCCGAGTAGGCGCCGGGCGTGCAAGCCTGAGGGACTATGTATGTGAAGGGTTGCCGGGCGGAAGCACCCGAGCAATTAGGCGTGTAGCCCTTCTATGGCCGGGCGGATGCACCCGACTAAACGAGGTATAATAAGCCGGCCGGGATTGACCGGCCGGATGAACCGCTACATTTATTCTGACCGGCCGCCTCGAGTCCGACCGGCCGGCATAGACCCTGGGACCGGCTAGGGTGTGTCAAGCTGGCTACCCGTACAATGACATGGACCCTGAAGTTGGCCAGGCCATGTTGCCACGTTGGCTGTTCATACGGTGACAAAGATAGGGCGGGATCATTTTCATTTTGAACGGAGGCTGCTAGATACAGTTCCAATTTTATTCTCCATCTATCACTCCGGAATTCTGCAGGCTTCCATTTCCCAATTTAAAACGCAAGCCAAGATGAAATTTTCACTGACCTAAATAATATCGAGAGCTAAGTTCCAAACAAATGAGACCTAGACTTCAAGTTTCTTCTGTTTGGTTCCCGTATACCATGCTGGAAACTAATACTTTTCTTGCCTAAGCTTCCCCATCTATGCCAGAGAAGCTCCTTTCTCAATTTATCTACCTCTTAATTACTCAGGTAAGAGAGAGACTCAAACTGTAATCCAAAGTAATTCAGAGTTAGACCCTTTTATTTGCACCAAAAGACTTGAGCTATCTACATCCCTCTTCATTTCCCTCAATTAGTGCGAGGACTTTCTGTAATTCATATCCTGACCGGTGAATCATGAAAATAGCTGCTAGAATGATTTTGGTAGGGAGTAGCTCTTGGGTTTCAACTTTATTTAATATCATAGTGTCAGCAGAAAACTGCACAACCATTTGTTTCCTCCTCTTTGTACCCCTGATGCCTAATCTGAAGGTTCTCTGCAAGAGGTCAGCAATAATGATGAACAGTAATGGTGATAAAGCATTTCCCTATTTCAGCAGTCCCCAACAAGTTTTGCACCATCCTCCAGCTTGTCCATTGACGAACACTACAGTTGACCTTGAGGAGATAATTGCTCCTATCCAGCCGATCCACCTAGGTGGAAATCAACTAAACTTTCAGCTTGTAAAGGACCATCCGTTCTTGGAGATTTCTGAAGTTTTCATCGACTGACAGCCATCATTACTGAATGTTTGCACCTAACTGCTAGTTCATGATTCCACACTACCTCCAAACTGCTCTCGAAATACCTGGCATTACTCTGATATGGTCGCTCGATCTGGATGCAAGTTTGATTGACCTTTGTGTGCAGTTTATAGTTTAAGACTTCTTTATTCACACTCAGCTCAGCAAAAACCTCAAGATTGCTCCTGAAACTGGCTGCAGTAGAAGTTTCAGCTGCTTGTGACCAGTTTGTCCATTTCCTGATTACTTTTTAAAATTTTAACTTTTATGCACCAGTTGATAGCTGCAGATGTAAGGTCCCATCTCATTCTGCAACTATTTCTGAACAATTTCAGAAAAATCCATGTTGCATTATCCATTTATTTTTCAGATTTAAAAGGCCCCAATTTAGACCCGACCCCGGGCCGGGTCCAGCCCGGACCCGGCCCGGAACCGGCTCTGGTCAACGGGCCGGGTGGCCCGTTGACCCGGTTCGCCGGGCCGAACCGGAACCGGCCTGGCAGGATGTCGGGCCGGTTCCGGTTCCAGGGCCCCAGAACCGTGAACCGGCGGTTAACCACCGGTTCCAACGGCACTGAACCGTCGGTTCAGTGACGTTGGGCAGTTTTTGATTTTTTTTTTTTGGACGGATGAGATCATTTGACCGTTTTTTGATCAATGGCTACGATTTAGTGACCGTTATGATCCGAACTCTATAAATAGGGAGCTCATTTCATCATTTTCACTCACAAAACAACTTCTCTTCTCTCAATCTCTCATTCTCAACTCTCTAGCTAACTCTCAACTTCTCTCCGCGTTCTTCATCGGCGATAATGGAAGGAGGTCACGGAGCTTCATCATCTCGATCTCGGAGGGGAAAAGAAATTGCATACGAGGATCCCAACCTTCAAATTCAATCTACCGATGATGAGACCGAGGCTCAGCCCCATCGCCCTCCGATCCCCGAAACGCAAGGAAGTACCGATGCGATTACTTCTAAGGTTCGGGATAATCCTCCTTTAAAATCGTCTATTTTCACTAAACATTTTGAGAAGGTCACACTTCCGTCGGGAGAAATGCGTGCAAAATGCAAGCATTGTAATGCTTCCTACAAATTCCAAGTCAGCGACGGCTATGGGTCGTTGAAACGACATGTAGAAACGAAGCACCCGATGGAATATGGGCTTGACCACTCTCAAACAGAATTATCTAGATTTTCTAGCGGTAGTAGTACTGATTCTGGTTTATTTTTATATTCAGAAAATAAATTGAGAGAATCATTAGCTAAATTTGTTTCCGTAGAACATCTTTCTTTTAGTTTTGGATCTAAATGCACATTTGAAAATTTGTGTAAAGAATCTCTTAATCCTGCTGCTAAACGTGTATCTTCTTATCAAAAAGGACTACACTAACTCGTACAATTAAAAGATTAGTAAAATAAGGGGAAAAAATTTAAAATTTAGTAAATTAAATAATAAAATTTCTTTATGTTCCGATATTTGGAGTAATCATTGGCAAACTCATTCTTATATGGGTATAATATGTCATTGGATTGATAACTCTTGGATCGTTCAAAAGAGATTATTAGCTTATGGAGTTTTTGATGAATCACACACTGCTCATAACATTGCACAATTATTACATATAGTTTTAGAAGAATATGGATTGACTCATCAAATATTTTCAATATCATTAGACAATGCTAGTTCTAATACCGCTTCAATAGATGAATTGAAATTTATTTGTCAACCTGTCATTGGTGGTTTATTTTTTCATATTCGTTGTGTATGTCATATTTTAAATTTATGTGTTCAAGATAGATTAAAACTTTTACAAAATTATATTCAACCAATTAGAACCGTAATTTCATACTTATGGTCCCATCCATCTATGATGAAACAATGGGGTAGATTTTGTAAAGTTAATGAAATGCGACCAAAAAAATTTTCACGTGATGTTCCAACACGTTGGAATTCAACATATCAATTATTACAAGATTCTTTTCAATATAAAGATTTATTATGTTTATTTTTTGCACAAAATAGTAATACTAATATATATTTATTTTCACAACAATGGAATATTTGTAGTAGTATTTGTGAAATTTTAAAAGTTTTTAACGATGCAACTGAATAACTTTCTGGTGTTTATTATCCTACTGCTCATTTAATTTTAGTAAATTTTTGTAGTATAGTATTAATATTAAATGAATATGTAAATGATGAAGCTTTAACTTTATGTATAATAGTTATGAAAACTAAATGGGAAAAATATTTTTATTTAATTCCTGAAATTTATTTAATTGCATTTGCTTTAGATCCTAGATTTAAATTAGAAGTTTTACAAGAAATGTTAACTTTATATTATGACGCATTAATTCCTATTAAGGATTCTTCCTCTCCGGATCCAACTAATATTATATATAATATTAAAAATTATTTATATGATCTTTATAATCAATATTATGTTAAATATGGAATACAAACTAATATTTCTGAAACACAACAACCTACTACTACTAATTTAAAACTTACAAAAGCCCGACTTTTATTAAAAGAACAGGCGAAACGTCCACGATGATTCTCAAGTTCCACACAGGAACTTGAGAATTATTTTATGACTTCTTTTGATTTTAATGAAGCAGATAGCGAAGATTTCGACATCTTGAAGTGGTGGTCACAGAAGGCTCAAATCTTTCCCATTCTCTCCGTGATCGCAAAAGAAATTTTAGCTTCTCCAGTGTCGACTGTTGCTGTGGAGCAGACGACGTTCAGTGCCGGCGGCAACATATTAGATGAACGACGATCAACCATGTCTCCCGACTCATTGGAAGCTCAAGCATTACTTGATGATTGGACCAAAGCTGAGAAGCGAATCCAAGGAATGCAACTTTCAGAAGCCGAAGCCGAAGAATTTGATATCGAAGGAACAAATACAACGGGAACGGGAGGAAATGCAAGTGAGTGAGAAATGTAAAAATGTAAAAGGGTAAAAATGTAAAAGAACTACGTGGGCTTTGATTCCCCTATATCCTAAGGGGATACGTAGGCAACTTATATAAGTGCAAGCCCTTTTTTAATAAAATTTATTTATTTTTAATTTAATTTTTATTTTTTATTTTTTTTAATATAATAATCTTGAACCGTGCCGAACCGTAGCGAACCGTGAACCGGACCGTGAACCGGCGGTTTCGAACCGTGAACCGTAATCGTCTTGGGCGGTTAAGGTTAAGGGTCGACCTCCCACGAACCGTCGAACCGGCGGTTCCGAATCGTCGAACCGTCGGTTCCGAACCGTGGTCGAGTCTACCCCAATCTGAAATTTTTTTTAACCGACATTGGATCAATACAGGTAAGTCACTTGATATTTAGGAACAGCAGTTCATTATCCATGTCGAGAGCTGATATACCGCGTGACTATGAGAGTATTTGGGAGAGCTTTTGCTTCTTGAAAAATATTTTTTATAGAGATTATTTCGAAGTCAGTGAGAAACTAAAGCACGGAGTATTTGAAAATAGAAGTCAAAAGTTGATATAAGGTAAAATTTGAGTATTTGGTGAATAATTATTTTCAAATTTAATTTTTAGTTAAATAATAACAATATTCTTAAATTGTATAAATTAATTTTTTTGATTATCTAAATATAATTTTGATACACCATCCATAATATTTTATATATTTATTATTATATTTTGAATATTATATCAAAATTAATTTTTTAATAATATATATGTTTAAAAAATGTAAAATTAATAAAAATATAAATATAAATATAAAAAAGAAAAATGATTGGGAACATGAAAAATTCAACGTGAATCTAACATGAAATCCAATTGCACCGATCCTCGACGGGTTCACCCGTTCCCCCAGATTATAGTTTTGTTCGGGGCGGCGGTCGGAGGCCGCCGCCACTATCCGAGCGACAATCGGACGTGTATATAAAAAGTGCCACGTCATTCACGTTGAGTTTCACGCTAAAATTTCACGTTCTCTATCATTGCTCTATAAAAAATGACAAAGTTTATATAAATTTATAAAAATATGTATAAAAAACTAAAATTATAAATTATATATAAATATAAATTTTTATTTAAAAGTGTGGTGGTAATTATGTAAAATGATAAATTTATTAAGAGTATATATGTCAACTTTTAATTTTGGACTATAAGTAAAAAAAAACAAAAGTAGAAAAAAAATATCAAATTCTTGTTTCACAGTTTTTGAGTAAAAGTTACAGAAGTTAAAGCAGAATCTGACATTTACAAACACTTAAAAGTACTTTTGTATAGTTGGAACTAAAAAATAACTAGCAGAAACTTTCTCAAATACTGCATATATCCAACTTTCATTGCAATAGATTTTTTAAATTTTTTTATTGTAACAATGATGAATGTTAGGTTTATAGTGTAACGACTATAAAAATGATAGTTATTATAATTGTAACTCTATAGTTTATAGTTGCTATAATTTGGCAATTTGTTCAGTAACATTGTAATAGTTACGGTTTCATAATTGATATAATACAGACTTAACATTATAGTAATTACAAATTTATAGTAACATTGTAATAGTTACGGTTTCATAATTGATATAATACAGACTTAACATTATAGTAGTTACGAATTCGTAATTCTTAGGGCTGAGTATTCGATTAAAATTGAATTGATTGAATCAAAAATCCAACAAATTTAAATTTTTTCTAATTGACCAAATTTTTTTTATAAAATTCAAATTAATCAATATTTAATCGGTTTAAAGAATTAATCGAAATTTTAAAACTAAATTAAATAAATTTTATTTAATTAATTACTTTTTAAAATATAAATTAATTAAATTAATATCTTTATTCAGTTTAATTGAATTACGATTTTTAAAATTAAAATCAAACCAAATTAATTAAAAATCGAACTAAATTTAAAAATAAATATTAAAAATCAAATAAATCGAACTGAATTTCTAAATTCAACCGCGATTCGATTAATTTGATTTTATCAAATTTTTGTTTACTCCTAGTAACTGTTATAACATGATTGAATAAATCATGACCACGTTATAATAACTATGAGTTGGTAGTTGATACAATGTTAAATTTGTATTGTGGACGCGATTAGTGGTCATGATTTGTACAATTACACTATAATAAATATGAATTAGTAGCAACTATAGTCCTATGTGAAAAAAAATCAATGATTAACGAGGTTTTCCTAATCAATCTCGGGCGACCGACCCGGCCATACGAAAGTTTCTCACTGGTCGTCAGGATAAATCAGGAAGCGTTCGCAGTAGACAGTCTAGAAGACCAGCGTCCCAAGATTCACACCCCATTTTAGAGGAAAAATTTCTATAAATACGCCGTAGTTAGAGATCGAACCGCGAATGTCTGAAATAACGACTAATCTCCTAATCGCTACATTATAGCTCCGGTGACACTATAGTCGTATAAGGATCAATAGCTACTACAATATTAAATTACAAAAACGTAAATATTACAAGAAAATTAAATGAATTCAGTATTATACAATTACAATTTCGTAGCGGTCACACATGCTTAACGTCAACCAATGCTATAGCAAAAACAAAAAAAAAAAAAAAAAAACTGCCACGGTCAAAATCAAGCGCACTCGCAAAACATGAATCATGCAGCATATCAGTTCTATATCATGTCAACCATGGAAAAGAGGGTACAATTTTACTAGTCGGCCTAAGTGTTTGATAATTAATATTAAAAATTTATTTAATGACGTCAACATATTATAAATCCAAAAAAATAGAATTTTAAAATAGAAAACTTACTATAACTAAACTGTCTGCGGTAAATTTCTATTCAAAAGCAGTAACTTGTTTAAATCACCTCGCACAACGTCTCTTTTGTAAAACATATTTTAGCTTCTGAAATTGTAAATTTACTATTAATAATAATCATCAATTAACAGCAATGCAGCCCTAAATCTCCCATCGTATTCGTAGCTTCCCCATGACCTCGGCGACGCTTGACGGTGAATGAGGGCGGCTTCCGCTGGTTCTCCGATGACGGGGGTTTCTAAGCTAAACTGGATCGGCAATCGCGGCAATGGACAGCTGCTCCGACGAGGACAGTGCGGGAGGCGGCACTATGTGATGCTCTATCGATGAAAGAGGCTTTGGGTTGGTTGGTGGAGGCGATCGGATAGATCTAGTGGATTTGTTTGGAGAGGCAGATTCGACAATGTAGTGGATATAGTAGTGATCAAGCGGGGAAGGGTCCTATGGTTGTGGAGGTGCTGGATGAGAAGATTGTGCTACGAGTTTGTTGGAGTGGGTGATCTTTGGCGATGATTCATGCTTGGAATCTAAATGTTTTGCGTTTGATCTGGGCGATTCTGTGATCTTACCGCTATAACCCTAGTTCTTCATCTGGTGGTGTCCGAGGAGGCAGGAAACGGCCGAGGGCGAGCCGCCGAGGGAGAGTTGGAAGTGTTGAAGGAAACAGGGGAGAGCCGATCGAAGGTGGGAAAAAAAGGGGAAGCGCGCTCCTGGTGGTCCCCACCTCCCCATGTGCATCTCCTCTTCCTCTCTGTCTCCACCCTTTCCTTCCTCTCCCTCTTCCTTCTCCTCGTCGTCCTCCTCCTCAATCATTGCTCTCCTCTCATCCTACTCCTCCCTTCCTTTCTCCTTCTTCCTTCCTTCCCCCTTTTTTTTCTTCCTTGAAACAAGACAGACACAAAAATAGTATTCTTTTTCCAGGCCATGAGCAACTCTGATGGCGGCGGCGGCGGCGGCGACGCCGCCCTCGAAGGCCAGCAGAAGGCGCCGCTGGCGTCGGTCGCCGGGAACGGCGTTTTGGCGGTCAAGAAACCACCCACCAAGGACCGCCACAGCAAGGTCGACGGCCGTGGCCGACGCATCCGCATGCCCATCATCTGCGCCGCCCGCGTCTTCCAGCTCACCCGCGAGCTCGGCCACAAGTCCGACGGCCAGACCATCGAGTGGCTCCTCCGCCAGGCCGAGCCCGCCATCATCGCCGCCACCGGCACCGGCACCACCCCCGCTACCTTCTCCACCGCCTCCTCGTCTCTCCTCCGCGCTATCAGCTCCTCTTCCCCCGCCCCTCTCGCGCTCCCTTCTTCTGCCGCCGGCGCCCACCTCCTCTCCCACTCCTTCTCCCCTTCCCCCTTCATCCTCGGCAAGCGGCTACGCGCCGACAATGACTCCGGAGGCAAAGAGGAAACCGTCGCCGACGCCAACGGCGGCGTAGGAGTTGGACCAGCCGCCGGCTTCTGGGCGGTACCGGCCCGGCAGGACTACGGGCAGTACTGGAGCTTCGCGACGCCGGATATGATCCCGGTGACGCTCACTGGAAGGTTCGCCGGGCAGCCGATGGGGGAGGCTTCCGCCGCCCGCGTCGGCAACTACCTTCCTCTTGCTGGACACCTCAATCTGCTTGCCTCGTTGTCAGGGGCTCCCGGTGCGTCTCCAACGGGAGCGGCGGCGGGAACTGACGACGATGCTCATTAGCTGTTTGAGGTTAGGTTACGATTCTAGCTGTTCTCTGTCCGAGTCAGAAATCCTCAGCTTCTGTATGGAATTGGAGTCACTGCCTTGTCTTTCTTTACCCCTCGTTCTGTGTCTCAATAATTAGGGTCTCTGTGGATTTTCCTTTACAAAATTCTTCATTGGTTCGCATTCTGGGTGCTCAGATAAAACCATGGAAATTAGTTGCATTCTTCATCCCACATATGCCGGAATTGGAGGAAAAAGTCTCTGATCATCCTCTGAAAAGCATAAAGTGTCTCAGTTCGTCTCATTTCTTCCCATAAGAATTTCATTTACATGCTTCATTCTGTATGAAGATTTCAGGGAGAATGATCAAGAGCCATCAACAAAACATGACTTGGGCATCGATTGGAAACGTTAGAGATTGAGGAAAATCTCTATTTACTTTTTGTAAGTCCTCTACTGTCAAAGCTCCATTCTGTATTTGCCACCGTATTTTCTTAATTTGACAATAATGATGGTTTATGTCTGTATTTATGGATGATTTAATTTGTCTGACATCTAACAATTCTTGCTTCTAGCCGCTGAAGTTGCTTTCTAGGATTTCTAATGTGTGGACCTCGAACACTGCTCACCTTTTTATTTCAGCAGTTTGTCAGGATCAATTGTGACAAGAATTATGGGTTACTCACATCACAATGTAGAAAATCTTTAACATTGGTTATTCCTGGTATATCATGCCAATCATGAAGTATTTAGAATATGCATGCAACTCTATATGTAAGCTGCAATTTATCAGCAAAACAAAATTATTCAGATCGATATTCAAGTAGCAGTAGTACCCATCATAGAGCAATTTAAATGAAGAGTCTATGATTGTTTCACTGTCCTGTTCTTTTCAGTTTGCTTGTTGTGAAGTGCACGGCATGATTTGGGTGTCCTCAAAAGGTTTGATTTACCAGGCGTTGTGCTGATTAACCATACCTTTAAATGAATCATGAAGCGTGCTATAATAAGATTTGAGCTTCTCAAAGTTTGAATGGTTTACTCGTGCTCTCCTATATATCTACTATTTCTCTGGCCTTGCTGTCAGAGTTTGTTCTTTCCTCAATAGTTTCTTGCAACTGTAGATAAATTATTGTCTGCCAAATGAATGCGACGTGAATGATCATCCATGTGAGACGATCCTACTTGGAGTATTCAATGACTGTTTGTATTTGAATGAATGTTGAGCATTAATCGGTGTGCTCAACCAACCGATTTCCAAATTCAATCATAATATTTATACTAGTTCAGTTTGATTTGGGAAATATACATTGATATATGGCTTATTCTTTCTCTAAAAGTTCCCACATATACTTTGTCTGTTACTGAAACTAATAAGCTATTATTCTCCATTGCCATGCATGTGAATTTGACAATGAGGAAGAAATGGAATTTGACATCTTCAACGTTATGCACCCACAAAAAACGAGCTGCTCTCAATTAGTTGACTATTTGTTTCACTACCACAACTGAGGATGCTGTGCAATTTTCTTTTTATTCTGTGGAGGTTAACTTAATGAGCTATTCTTTAGTATTGCCATTCATGCATTAGTGATGCTTATGGTGCATTATTGAAATCAATAGGAGACCGACTACAATTCAGATTGATCTTCGAAAAGCATTTGACATTAAAAAGGATTGATATCAACGTAAGGGCGCTTGGTCGAGGAGACATAATCGAATCATTCCTGGTTTCTATTGTTGCTTTCTTTAATAAAATATAGGTCCAGTGGCCAAGCTACCCCACCAAATCATCCTGATGTAATGATCTGGATTCTAACAGTTGATTGCCCTTGGCGTGTTCCCTTTTCCTTCCACTCTAATTATTATAAACTATCACTAATATTTTTTTGGTTAAATTTGTTCATTAATTAATGGCACCATTAACATTAATAACTATAAAACAGCGTGTGCATAAGCGCTTCTTGATTGATCTTGATGATCGATAAATAAATTTTTATTGGATCAGATTGATCGCTGATCGCTTTTACGATTAGTCAACTCAAAAAGTATTGGATTAGTTAGATTATCATTAAAAATATATAAGACATACAAATAATTTGTAGTATTTATTATATCAAGAAAGAAAAAAATTATTTAAACTAAAGATTTTTGGGAAAAAAAATCAAGACATTTTAAATTAAGAAAAACATTACATAAATGTCTTTTTTTTAAAAAAAAATGGGTGTCTTTTTTATATGATTTTATTTTGAAAATATCTTTGGATCCAAAGAGCTATTTGATAGCTACTTATAATATATTTAAAATGTGTTTAAAATTTAGAGTTTGCGTCGTATTTAAAGAATTACATAATACTATTACAATGGTTTTAAAGGAATTTTTCACCAAATTAATAAATACTATTTTGATATAATAGTATTTAGAAATTCTAAATCTTAAACTCTAAACATGTTGTGTACACAATATAAATTTTAAATCTTAAATTCACCTTAAACATTGAAGAAACCATATGGATAAATGCTTCTATAATTGTTTTAAAGTAGTTTTGATGAAATTTAAATAATTTTGATTAAATTGATAAATATATTTTGATATAATAATATTTAGAGATTCTATCTTAAATTATAAATCTTAAATTCATATTAAATACGTTATAACAATTACTTGATAACTTCAATATAATGTAAAACTTACCATATAATTTCTACGATAGCATTGAGTAAAGATATTTTCAGAAAAAAATTACGGTAGAGACATTTGATTATTTTTTTTAAAATAAGGATATCGTCGTGATTATTTGTAAAATTTGGGATGCTTTTTGATTTTTGTCCCAGATTTTTTATTTGGATTATGCTAGCCCGGCAGGCCATCTTGTGGACCGAGAAGGCCTGAAGGCCCGTTTACACTTGCAGCTGTAGTGGACGCAAAGGCAACATGAATTATTCCCTTTTCCTAAAAAATCGCATGCCTCTGCGACTCCGACAAGTCGAACGACCACCCGCCGGCGTCGGCGCATCCCTCTCCCGCTACTCCACCGCCGCAGCCTACGCCGACGCCTCCTGTGGCCAATTCTTCCACACGCAACTCCCCCGTCCATCCTCCGTTCTCCAATGGAATACCCTCATCCGAGGCAGCGACAGCCCTCTCAGTGCCTTCCGCGTCTTCCGTTCCATGCTCCGACAAGGCTTTCCTCCCAACAACTTCACCTTCCCTTCCTTCTCAAGGCGTGCTCCGCGCGCGCGTTCGAGCCTCACGGTTGCGCGGCGCATGCCCACATCGTCAAGGCTGGTCTCCACTTGGATCCCTACGTGCGATGCGGCTTGATGCACTTGTACTCCCAGAGGAACGACCTCGCCGCCACTCGCCGAGTGTTCGGAGAGCGCCTCGACGAGGACACTGGCTGTTGCAACGCTTTGATTCATGGGTACGTCGAGGCCGGAGAGTTGGGCCTCGCGCGGGGCGTCTTCGATGCGATGGAGCGCAGGGATGCCGTCTCCTGGAACACGATGATCCATGGCTACGCCGTCGCAGGAGACTCGAGCGAGGCTCGGAACCTGTTCGCTCGGATGCCCCAAGCAAATGTCGTTTCTTGGAACTCCATGCTAGCCGTCCACGCCAGACAAGGCGACGTCGAGGGTGCTCGGAAGGTGTTCGCTGAAATGCCGAAGCGCGATGTATTCTCCTGGAACACAATGTTAGCGTGTCTTGCCCGGAGCAAGTGTGCAGAAGAAGCTCTGGCACTCTTCGAGGAGATGAAACTAGCCAACGAGAAGCCAAATGATGCAACGATGGTAAGCTTGTTATCAGCTTGCTCTCATCTAGGTGCCCTTGATCGAGGGAAGCAACTCCATCAGAGTATGGACGAGAAGAACATAAAAATCAATACTATCCTAGCCACTGCGTTGATAGACATGTATGCAAAGTGCGGGAGCATAACACTTGCAATTGAAATCTTTCGAGACATCCAGCACAAAGATCTGCTCGCATGGAATACAATTATTGGTGGAATGGCAATCCACGGACACGCTCAAGGGGCACTTCAGCTTTTTAATGAAAT
Organism: Boesenbergia rotunda; assembly: GCA_024364735.1. Taxonomy (NCBI): domain Eukaryota; kingdom Viridiplantae; phylum Streptophyta; class Magnoliopsida; order Zingiberales; family Zingiberaceae; genus Boesenbergia; species Boesenbergia rotunda. The sequence continues at coordinate 17,158 of JAGFNQ010005252.1, forward strand.
GACTAACAGTGGCATTGGCCCAGATGATATAACTTTTGTGATGCTCCTCACTGCCTGCAGTCATGCAGGGATGGTGACGGAGGGCAAGCGCATGCTCGACTGCATGAAGGATGAGTATGGAATTAATCCAAAGGTTGAGCATTATGGATGTGTAATTGATCTCTTTGCACGCTCTGGCTTGTTAGAGGAAGCAATGGAGCTTACTAAACATATGCCAATGGAGCCTAATGCTCCTACATGGGGAGCTTTGCTGGGTGGATGCAAGATTCACAGAAACAGTGAGATTGCAGATGGTGTGGGTAAACACCTTATCGATCTTCAACCAAGGCACAGCGGCCGGTAAGTTTGGCATTATCCTGATGCTTAATCAGAGTCAATAGCAATAAAACTAGAACTATCTTTGTATAGGGGAAAAGGAACTCTCTTCAAAAGCACTCTTAGGTTTAGAATTGTCTAACAGGTACATCCTGCTCTCCAACATTTATGCTACAGTAGGTCGTTGGGATGATGTGAACAAGATCAGAAGCGATATGTTAATAAGTGGCGATGCGAAGATCCCTGGCATCAGTATGATTGAGTTGGATGGTAAAGTAAATCAGTTTGTGGCTGGTGACCAGTCTCACCCGCAGTATGAAGACATCTACCTCAAGCTGATGGAAACGTTGGAGCGCTTGAAGGTTGAGGCTGGGTATTTACCTGAGACATGGGGAGTGTTGCTCGACGTTGAGGAAGAAGAAAAAGAACAATCTTTATACGTTCATAGCGAGAAGTTAGCTATTGCCTTGGGGCTCTTGCACACGGACACCGGGGCTACCATTAGAATTTTCAAGAACCTGAGAGTGTGTAATGATTGTCACAGTTTTACAAAGTTGATCTCAATTATTTACAAAAGGCAGATTATCATGAGAGACAGAAATAGGTTTCATCTATTTAAAGATGGAGCATGTTCTTGCACGGACTTTTGGTAGAAGGACCATATAAAATGATTAGTTTTACACGGAGGACATTGTCATAGAACTTTCTTATATTTTTGCCCCCAACATAAACAATGTTTTAGAATGTACTAGCTTCACGTACTCCAGGCCAGGTGTCACATAATAAGATTCTTTATTTGTAAGATTTCACAGTATGAAATACATTATTGCCATATCATCCAAAGTAAACAACAGGAATATAAATAAAGAGACTTTAGGTCGACAACATTTCCATCGAATAGAGCCATTCGACCTATACCATCTATATACTGTTGGCCTATCATTTTGGTGGGCTCTCAGCCTTTGCAGTAGACGTGAATGAGACAGGGTTCTGCGGATGATCTTTCACGGTTAAGCTCAGCACCTCAGGCCTCGAATAGTGTCCAACCACATCAAAATCAAACTTGGCTCGAACAATTTCTCCAAGATCTGCATACCATGTGCTTAAGCATTTATCTTGGTTCTTATTGTTATATGACTTTACATGAGTACAAAATCATGTGATATTCATACCTAGATCTGCAGAGATAAGGGCTTCTCCTTCATAATTGGGACCAGCCAAGACTTGTCCTGATGGAGAGATAATGACACTTCCTCCAGCACTGACGACGGTATCTGGAGACGGCTCCTCATCAGCAGCTATGAAGACATAGTCAGGTGGGGGTGGGTAGTCTTTTCTTCGACAGAACTGGTTTGCAGACAGCACAAAACAACCACCCTCGAGAGCTATGTGAGTCATGGAAGCCTGCCAAACCTCCCTGGCATCAGCTGTAGGAGCACAGTATATCTCGATACCTACATAATAATGTTTTTCAACATCACTTCCATCAGTCTCTTAGGAATCTGATTATATTTAAAGGTCAGACTTAAATTACAATACTCAAGATAAGCCTTAAATTTCAAATCGAAATTAAAGGTACAAAAAAGATCAGCTCCCATATATGGACAATCATTTCAACAGCGAAAACCAAATATTTTTTAAAAAAAAATTAATTAGATTTTGGCAGTTGCAGCATAGCCACTGAAGACTAAAGGAAGCTGTTGGTCCAATCACACACATGAATGAAATGCAACAATCAATTACAGTTTCTAAAGCCGGAGAGTCATTTTAAGATGGACATTACCTTTACCATACATGGCCGTCCTCAGTAGTGGCATCCTATTCTCCCAGCATATGACTGCTCCTATTTTACCTATAGGAGTTTCATAAACTGGAATAGTTGATCCATCTCCAAAGCCCCATATTGCACGCTCTAATCCTGTAGGCATGAGTTTGCGATGCTTTCCCAGGTATTGACCCTTGGAATCAAAGAAGAGCACTGAACAGTAAAGTGTATATCCAGATCTCTCAATAGCACCCATGACCAAGTAGATTTTATACTTCCCAGCCAATGCTGCCAATCGATCAACCTCAGGACCTGCATATTTGATACTCTCAAACGTCAGATGAATATATGGCTAGATATGTGGAATCTCTTTGGATTCTGTAAAAACAGTGCCTATGAAATAATAACATGTGATTTTCTAATCTATGATTATGCTGAATTAGAGCTTTCAAATTTCTATTTATCATGCTATAACACTAGATGGATCGGGGATTTGGAATCACTATATCTGTAATGAAAACATAGCAAGAATCAAGTGCATTCAAACTTAAGTTTAGCAATGAATCTACATTCTTGATTCTTCCTGCATCTAAAAAAATTGCAGCAAGTGTGAAGAATTACGAGGCAAGTGTAATCTTCACTTCAGAAACTAAATTGGTGACAGGTAGATGTAGAAACTAAAGTAGAATGATATTATAGGAATTTGTATGTCAAGAACCATACACATACACATTTTGCAGCCTCTAAAAACTATAAAGAACATAACATTTTTGAAGCAGTACGTCACTTCTTGGAAAGGCGCCATAATTCCTGAAGCATAGATGTAATATAGACATATACTAAGCAGCATCTTCAATTAAGTTCCATAGTGTAGGGAGTAGTTTTCACATGACATTCTTCCAACAGTGTTATGGGGATCATAACCAACTCAGAGAAACAATATCTAATAAATTTCTAAAGAAAACAAGTCATATAGTGGATATTTTTAAAACTACTTAGAATGGATTCTTTGAATTCCAATAAAATTAATTAAAGTTGAACTACAACATGGGTAAATTGTCCCTGCCAATTAATGATACAAGTGTTAAATTATGGTGATAACCATTTAAGAGTGGAGGTCAACAGACTCCATCTTTAAGTACAAGTTTCCTCTGGCGTTCTTCCTAGCATGCATCAATCACCTTAAGAATGTCCAGCCATAACAGTGTCTGCGCAAACACGAGATCTAAGGCTATAACTATGACATTTCATCAATTTCATTTACTTGAAAAAAAAAAGAAACATGTTTTCTATTTAGTATGCCAACAAGTAATTATTCGGTTTATTGAACTATTTTTTGGATGAAATATTTGTTTGCATATTCATATTCAATAATAGCATGTGTATTATCTAGAAGCATACAGGCAATGGTTACAATAAAAAATTCCCAGAGAAAATATGAACTATTGCAATGATGACTTAGATTTGTTCAAAAAAAAAAAAAGGTTTTCACAGTATTCAAGTGGTATGAAACAGTACCAGGCACATCAATTGCAGAAGCATGATATCTTCGAAATTCCTCCTTTCCCTTAGCTGTACGGTTGCCTAGTGTGATACCAAAGGTAGAACCACGAGGATAACCACCAATAAATGCTTCAGGAAAGACAACTAGTTGTGCTCCATATGAGGCAGCTTCAGCAATCAATCTCTCCGCTTTATCTGCAATAGATGATTTCAGTGGTCGCATGAGGCCATATTGAAAACAACAACATCAAATGCTTCCACAGAGTTCAGTGTAAATTAATAGACTCATCTGGTTCAAGTTGAGAGAAACAGAACAAGTTATTCCAATACACCAATAGAAAATAGAAAAGAGAACATATAAATAAGAGTAAACAACCAAGTTAGACCATAGATCTTGATAACATCTTTGCAAATCAATCTTAGAGAACCACTGTGCATCCATCACTATGATCCCTACAGTATAACCCTTCAAAGAGAATTTTAAACATGAATAATTCAGGTACCAAGAAGTTACTACCTTTCAAACTGCCCAGAACCACTACAAATCTTAATCACACTACTGGCATATTGGAGAAACTTGAATAGCTTGATTGCAACATCAACAGTTATACATACTTTTGACCAATAGATAAGATTCAATGGAAAAGTTAGATCTATCTACTTCTTCAACAGTTCTTAAAGTATCAAAATTACATTTTTTTTCTGTTTTGCATAAGTCCAACTTTATCTAGATCCTTTGGTTTCGGAATTTCTTCAACAAAATTCAAATTTAGACAAGGGGCACGTGATGATGGCAATAATAACCCAATAGCTCTCACTCTGCATTTTAATTGCCTAGATGTTATTCCATAAAGAATATCTTCACAAATATTCACTCATTGTTTAATAATACCTTACTAGGAATTCTTAAAAGAAAATTCATGCCATTTTTTATCATTCTAATAGTTTCTTTATAATCGCTAAAGCTACATTTTGCATTACCAGCCTTAGTTCAGTTCAGATGACATAGAATACTTCAGGTTATTACCAACCTTGTCCAGTTCAGATGACATAAAATGCTTTAGCTTCTAAACCAGATGAAGTAATACTATTCTCATATAATATACAAAGCCAAACGTCAAAAATGAAGCTGGATACTTCAACATTGAATCTCCATAAGTAGGAAGGTGAGATCAAAAGCCCTATTTTTCTCAAACCGACTCAGCATTTCTGGCCTACAAATGCAGAGTTCTGAGTAATTTGTTGCCAAACTGATGGTACACAACGACGAAGAAACCTAGATCCAAAATCGATAAAACAGCATTGCAATGCACCTATATAAAGGCGATGCAAGAAATTCCACCTAAATGACCATGAGATTCTATTATTCCATCACATTGAAGTTCAAGCTTCACTGTTAGAAAAAGTTCAAAATTCATTTAGCAGAAAGATGACACCGGAGGTGCTCCTCCACAAACAGTAGAAACCCTCTTTACTTCATCATCAAAACCAAAAGGAAATGGAAAAAAAAAATAGGGATTGATCGCACGAATAAACGAACCGAGGGTAGCGGGGGTGTCGTAGAAGATGGGGGAGGCCTGCACGACGGTGGCGCGGACGACCGTGGAGGAGAGATCGGAAGCGCCCATCTCGACCTCGGCGATCAGAGGGGGTCCTGCGGCGGACGGAGGGACGAGATCCATCTTTAGAGAAAATTAGCGGCGAAGCAGCAGAGGAGGAGGCTATCTGCTTCGCAGCTTTGAGTGGTTATCTATATAGAACTAGAGACTTCAAGTGACGTCATACTTGTCATTTATATTCTTGAGCCGCCTGCGACTATAATGACGTCACACATGACGTTACCGAGTCAAAGAAACATCAAAAGCAAACTTTTTACTGAACCGTCGGCCAGATAATTTATTATTACTATTACTATTATTATTATTATTAAAATAATATTCAATCAATCTCAGTTTTTTTATTTCTAAAATATATTTTTAGTAGGGTTATAAAAGTTATATATATGGCACATTATTTCAAAGGGTGCTTAGGGAGTGTTTGGGAGAATTTTACTTCTTGAAAAGTGATTCTTGCAGTGATTATTTTGAAGTTAGTAAGAAGCTAAAGTAAGCAGTGTTTGAAAATAGAAGTCAAAAGCTGGTACAAGATAAAATTTAAGTTTTTGGGAGAATAATTACTTCCAAACTTAATTTTTAATTGAATGACAATAATATCCTTAAACTATATAAATTAATCATTTTTTAATTATTTAAATATAATTTCGATACTATCAATGATTTGTTCATGTAATTATTATTATATTTTAAATAGTGATATAATTATTATTATATTTTAAATATAGTATTAAAATTAATTTTTTTTATAATTTGAATATTTGAAAAAAATATATAAAATTAATAAAAAAATAAAATATAATATAATTTATATAAATATAATATATATAGCGGCAAGTGGCAATCAGGTAAAATATTATATTATTTAAGGATATAAAATATTATTTTTTAATGTTATATCATAAATAAAAAAGCAGAAGCAGGTAGAAGTATCAAATTCTTGCTTCTAACTTCTGAGCAAAAGTAATAGAAGCTAAAGCAGAATCTAGCCTTCCCAAACACTCAAAAATGATTCTGTGTAGTCAGAATCTAAAAAGCAGGTAACAGAAGCTCTCCCAAACACTCCCTTAGTATACATTCTATAATGAAAATGGTAATTAATTTTGATAACCTAGTGAGGATTGGATTATAAAATCAAGGGTATTACATTCATATTTTCATTCTGATTCCGTATACCAAACATAATAAATGAGAATGAAATAGATTTTATTTCCATTCCCGTCTTCTAAACACGCATATCAAGTGCCCCCTAAATCTTCATTTACCTCTTAAAATTTACTAACCATCCTAGTATTAGAAAAAAATTATTTTAATGTAAAAAATTTTATTTATTTTAACTCCCTAATATATACTAATTTACTTAATTACTTTCATTATTTTTTGATATAAAATATACAAAATGAGGTGTAATTCATCCTTAATTCAATATCATTTAATTAGAATCTAATATATTTTTTATTAAATTAAGTATGATTTTTTTTTTAAACTCAGTTGATCGACAATTGATCGGAGTTGCTCATAATGGATTGGAGCTACTCTAATCTATTAAGGCAATCGATTGAGGGGCTCAAATTGATTAGAAATTGATCGATAGTTGATCAATTATATTTGTCGCGAGAGAACATAATCTTTATTTTTTATAAGTAAAAAAGTTCAAAAGTAAATATAATTTTCTCTAAATTCAACACATTTAAATTATAATTTAGTATATTTGCTATCAAATTGAGTATAACTCTTTTTCCGTATGATCAATTAATAATAGTTCATACCAATTAATTGGCTTAGGATAAATCAATTGGATCGATATAGAAAATATACTAGATTCTATTTAAATGATATTGAATTTATGAGGAATTATATCTTATTTCAGACTATTTGTACTTAAAAAATTGAGGGTAATTAGAAAAATCGATAGTTGAAGTAAATAAGATTTTACATGTAGGGAGTTAAAATAAATTTTTTTATATAGAGACTAAGAAAAAAATTAAATTTGTTATCAAGAAGTTTAGTATAATTTTCTCTTATCTATATCTAATCGCTATTATAATATAATATTGATCATAATTGATTAATATTAATGATAAAATATTTTTGTAGTAGAATTGTATTTGTTATAATAAAGAAATGGCTTGAGATGAAATGAGATGTTATTTTAATGATAAATAAAAAAAATATTCTTTTGACCGTTTCAATAAAAAGAGCCGATTTTGATTTTTGCTAATAAAAATCTTAGTGGTGGTTAACCTACTAATCAATATTATTTTAGTTAGGTTAACCAAATCAAAATGGTTCCTTTTATTGAAACGGTCAAAAGAATATTTTGATTTGATTTGGTTAGCCATATTAAAAATTTAGTTAGTATTCAATTAGTTTCCTTTGGATTAATTATAAATCAAACAATTCGTTATCATATTTATTTCGATCCTAGCCACGTACTGGCTAACGTCAGTGGGGAACAAAATCTCATAGGAGAAAAAAAAAATAAAAAACAAAGAAAATTAGGTTAGAAATATTAATATCCATATAAATTTATATCTTTATTAAATTACTCAATTATATATTAGTCAATAAAAAGATAATTCTGTTTGTATTCATATAATGATATTGGTCAATGAATAAATAATTATTAAACATCCATGTGCCGTATTTAACAAATTAAATAAATAAACAATTATTACACATCCATGTGTCGTATTATACGTCAATGAATAAAGGGGGCTAAGAGATCGAAAGTAAAATAAATAGCTCGGTTAAACATGAGCCGTATTTAATTACAAAAATTATATACCTAGCCTCGTCAATTCCGACGATTAATTAATTACAATAAATTACACATCCATCACACACATCAATTATTTAGCCATGATAAGTTGGAATCTATTGTCTGCAACACAAAGTTAGCCTACGCACATTCACATATCATCCAGCAAAATAAAATATATGAAAATGTAAAAAATTAACCAATCCTTAAACACACAAAGTTGGAAACCTCAGCTCTGATACCAATTGTAGGGTATGGCTTGACGAGTTTCCTTAGCGAAAACTTGGTCGTCCTTGAGAGACATCTTCATGCATACGAATTAAAAATTAATCCGAATGGAGACCTGTCTCCCAATGACCATCTCGTGCCGTATCGAACGATCCAAATTACACCTCGGCCAATCACAAAGATCGGGCCTTGTAATTTGCTTGACCGTTCGACTGTAGAAAAGACGACGAGTGGATTGTCGGCTTTTGTGTTTATGGTCGGGGTCCAATTATTTAATTATTGGCTATGATACAAAATCAAAATAATTAAATAATTAACATAAAATGACGAGGCAAATAAAACATAGCACATGATGACTTAAGAGAGCTTGGGAAAGAATTATACCTTCCCGATCACCTCGCGACCTTTTACCTTATGTCCCTCCCTTCTCTGACGTCGTGTGGGTGACAATCTACCGGGAATCGAGATCATCAAGGCCCTCCAACTGAGCTTTTCTCCTTGACTTGGCTGAACACCAAAACCCTAGCCACTAGGGTTTTTCCGCCGCAAGCCACTCCACCTCTCCCTTTGCACCGCCGACCGCCGAAGCTGCCCAAAAGTCTCCGGACCAGCAGCTCACCTTGAGAGGAAGGAGAAGAAGATGAAGAGGGAGATAATTCTCCTTCTTCCTCACCCAAACAGCCCGAAAAGCACCCCTTCTCTCAACCTTGCGGCGCCGCCGCAAGGTATGGTTGCGCCGCCTCCCATCGGCCGCCGGTGCCTCTTCACCCTTCGCTGAGCACCACACAAGGTAGAGGACTCCTTTGCCTTGTCTCTGTGAGTCACAGCCGGAGCTTGGTGAAGAGGAGAGGAAGGACCGAAGGGGAGAACCCCTTCTCCTTGTTGCCGGACGAAAACCCTAGGAGGGGTAGGAGAGAGAGAAGAGAAGAGAGAGGCTTAGAGTGTCAACTCATGGATTAAGTCATGGTTTCATGATCTCCTTGGGTATATATAGAGCTAAGGTAGGGACCATGAGGAGGAGTTGGATCTTGGCCCACCAATGGATTTAAATCCGATCCATTAATTAAGATCCATTCCAGTAAAGGATCTTAATTGAACTTCCTCACCAACCCCCATATTTTCATATGGGCTCCACATATTACGAGTTATCCATCCCCCCGTGTTTAAGATATAGAATGTCCGTTAATTAATTTAAATTACTGACAATTCAAATTAATTAACTTATGGGTCCTTTACTAGTATCACTCAACCTTATCATCATGCCGGATCAAATCCACCTGTAGGGTTTAGCATGATGAACCTTTTGAGTTCATCAAGGGGGCATCATCAACCCTACTCACCAGGACACGGATTCCGTCAATAATCAACAACGCATCATATTATTAATATTATCTCCCAACGTACTGGGCTTACCGATCTAACAGAATAGATCTCGTCCATTGGTAAATCAAAGAAATAATAATTAATAATATATTCCCCGTTATTATATCGGGATTAAGGGATCGTACTCCATAATAAAGTCTGAGGTCCTATACAATTATCGAGTCAGTACAAATTGGATAACCTCTGGTTTTGGTCCTGCTCAATGTACTCAAAGCATACTAGTGTAATTCTATGATCAAGATTAACCACGCCTAATTACACTACAACCATCCCGATGGTTTGTCCAATTCCATCTCGGTTGTGAGCCTCCACTTATACTAGGCAAGGACTTGATAACATGATATTCCGTGTGATACGACACACCATGTTACCTACAATACGAAGTAATGGACTTCATGCATGTACTTATATGAACAAGCACCTAATGCAATTATGATTCTCTTTTCAAAATGAAGATGTTCATATAAAGAAATCATGTCTTTCAGTATATACATCTTATACAGTCGACTGGTTCTGCTGTTTTCTGATTTCTAGGGGTTTTCAGAAATGGAAAAGTGTTCTCATTGACCCTAGGGTTAGGATTGCTTGGGGCAACCTTTTTGATGGTGTCAAAGGGGGAGAACTTGTGGTTTTAAGTTAGGTTTAACTTAATTTGGTGTTGTGAAAAAAATTAAAAATTATGTGGAGGACATAGGTTAAGGGAGAGGGCATGTTTATGTTGTTGATGCAGTCTGACCCTGATTGTTGTTTTGGTGTTGACACCGATTTAAGTTTGATTTAAGTCTGGTTGAATTCGGATTAAGTCCAGGTGGATCGGGAGATCGCATGCTGGTAGTGGAAAAGACCTAGTGGGACTAGGCACACCTAGTGGGACTAGGTGATGTGGAAAAGTCCTAGCTTGGAGGGCTAGGTGTGAAAAGTCCTAACTTAGAGGGTTAGGTGTGGAAAAGTCCTAGCTTGGAGGGCTAGGTGTGAAAAGTCCTAACTTGGAGGGTTAGGTGTGGAAAAGTCCTAGCTTGGAGGGCTAGGTGTGAAAAGTTCTAACTTGGAGGGTTAGGTGTGGAAAAGTCCTAGTTTGGAGGGCTAGGTGTGAAAATTCCTAACTCGGAGGGTTAGGTGATTGAAACCCTGGCTTGGAGGGCCAGGTCCTAGCTTGGAGGGCTAGGTTGGATGAAACCCTGGCTTGGAGGGCCAGGTCCTAGCTTGGAGGGCTAGGTTGGATGAAATCCTGGCTTGGAGGATCAGGTCCTAGCTTGGAGAGCTAGGTTGGATGAAATCCTGGCTTGGAGGGTCAGGTCATAGCTTGGAAGCTAGGTTGGATGAAACCTTGGCTTGGAGGGCCAGGTCCTAGCTTGGAGGGCTAGGTTGAAGTCCCGGTGAGTAAAACTGGGCACGGAGTCTTGGTCCGGGGGACTAAGAACGAATCAGAGAAGGGCTGGAAGCTTGTTCTCGTGACTTAGAGGAGATTTGACCTTGCCTGGATCGGTCTGGTGACCGATCAGGGAAGTTGGCACGAAGTTCCCTTGTGGATCGGTCTTGTGACAGATCCAACTATGTCTGATCGGTCTAGTGACCAATCAAGGAGCATACAGTGAGATTGGAAGCTTACTGATCGGCTCCTGATCGGTCTGGTGACCGATCAGGGATACTATTGAGATCGTTCTGGTGAACGATCAAATGTCGTGAGCTCCTCACTACGACCAATTAGGCTGGAGCCTGATTGGTCAGGAGGTGTCCTGATCGGTCCCCAGACCGATCAGGCCACACCCTGATCGGTCTGGTGACCGATCAGGCCACATCCTGATCGGTTTGGGGACCAATCAGGTGTGTGCAGCAGACTGCTGGATAGGTCTGGTGACCGATTAGGTTACATCCTAATCGGTCTGGGGACCAATCAGGAGCTGAACTTTAATTCAAATTCACTGTCAGACGCTCTGATCGTGTCTGTTTTCTCTGCCGATTCTCTGATACATTGCTGATTATGTTTGATATAATTTGCTAAGCTTCTGTTGAAGTGTGCAGGCTTTACAGGGATGGATTCAAACACTCAAGGAGGGTCAAAGGGAGACTTTCCATCGAGCAGGTTTGGATGCTTTCGTTTCTCAGGTCTCAACGGACGCTGGAGCTGCTGGAAGCTAACCTGGGGCTCGACTGGGGCTCAGCTGAGGAGAGGTCAGGGAGTTTGATAAGTATCATTTTATTGATCATTTCAGATGCTAAAATCCATGTTTGACCCATATTTTACATGCTTAACCTTGAATTTACCCTCGGTTCTATAGATTAGTCTTATTTTGGGCTTTATTGCAAATCTTTATAGATTTGAAAGATTTTGGAACTTAATTATGAATCTATTTTTTATAGGCTTGGAAGGATCATGGACCTAGGTTATGCTGGGTCAAACTTGAGTCAGAAGTGAACTGGATCGAGTGATCAAGAATTCGATTAATATGGGCCGTCCGATTCAAAAATGGCTAGATCTGAGCCACCGGGAACTTTTGAGGCAATCCGAGCCGGGGTTAGGGCTAATCAAGTATTCAAATCAAGATCTGGAAGTTTCATCCAAATCAGAGATCGTTTAACCGTTGGATCAAGCTCAGAAGGATCTAGATCGTCCATTCAAAGATCATTGATCTGAACCATCCGTTGCAAATCTGGAAGATCCGAGCTACTGAGAGGCTGATCCTGACCCCTGATCAACATCTGGAAGTTTTGGTTCAGATCGGATAAAGATCAACCGTTGGATGGAGTTGAGTTAATCTAGACCGTCCATTGCTTAACTATATAAACAGCTGATCAGCTCCCGAGCACAGTGTCGCGTCTTCGCCAGTCTTCATTTTCTTCGCATTTTGTCCACTGTTCTTCGTTTCTTCTGCAATTTTCTTCATCAGAGGGCGTGACCACTCCGAATTCGACCTTGGAACAAGATCTGGATCATTGGGAAGGAGTTTCTTTGGAGATTCTAGCTCAGATTTGCACCGGAACAAAGTTGATTGAGGGTTTCGTCAATTCTGTAATCAGATCGGTGGGATCTCGATTTTGAGTCGTTTTCATCCATCGGAGCTATCTGAAGGGTCCTCTGGAGTGCTCTGATCATCACTAAATCATCATCGCACTTCCACTTCGCGAAATCGAGGAGATCGAATGAGTTTTCTTTAGCTGAGTGCAGTTTGTGAGCAGAATCGATATTGAGGCAGTTTTTCCATTGATCTGCGGAGCTGAGGGATTCTTGGCTTACTCTTGTGTGATGGCAAGAGGATCTTGAGCTAAGGAATGGATCGAAGTTTATCTTCTTAGTGAATTTCAATTTCCTGTCAGTAGTTTCAATTCCTACAGCGTGCCATTTCATTTCTGAACTATGTATCAGCCGATTAGTTTTCTTGTATGGATCGTTTCTTTCTTAATTAGTGTTTCGATTCTGCATTCTATTAGCTAGATCACTTGTCTAGTGAACCATTGCTTTAATTTCAGTTGGCAAATTCTGTTGTTCGTATCATTTTCGGTTTCCTGTCTTTTGTATCTGCCTTCATTTCTGAATTTTTCAGTTTACTCAAATTTAGTTTGCACTTAGTTTTAATTCCTGAAATTAGAGATAAGATTTAGTGAGCTAATGCATTCAGTCTCAATTTGTTTCGCAATTTAATCAATTATGAGTTTAATTACATTTCTGCAGTAGGGTTCAGCTTCTTGCATATCAACTAACAATTCTGCAAGTCATTTTCCATTTCTGCAATTCTCTTAGTAGCTGGTATTTCTGAATTTTCTCATCAGTGAGCCTAGTTTTTGTCTGAATTGAGTTTGAACATTAGATTTGAGTAATTAATCTCAGCTATATTGGTTTGCTCTGCATTCGGCATTAACTTGTTGTGTTTCAATTTCCAATTCTGCAAGGTTTAGTTTCCACTCTGCAGGTTTTTGTTTTTTTAAGTCCCTGAAGTTGAGTCAAGTGAATCTTAGATCTTCTACATTTTGTTTAAACATGAGATAGTGAAATTAATCTCAGTTGCTTACTTGTTTCAGCATTCGAATCAAGGCTAAATTTCTACCTGCAATTTCTGCTTTCATACATTTCATTTCTGTATTCTTGCATATAAGTTTTGCCTTAGGTGTGTTTCTGAATTTATCAGTTTCCGGTTTCTAAATTTCTGTATTAGTTTATGCATAGCACTTCACTAATAGCTTTGCTCTTTCCAATCTAAATTGATCATTCCATTTTTTTGAACTGTCATGTATAGTTCTGGCACTTAGAATCATTTTGGCACATAAGTTCCTTTTACTCCTTGCGTATCAAGTTTCCTTTTATTCATTGCTGCATTTGTACCAAGTGAAGTTTCGACTTTGAGTGGTAATTCCTGAAGTTTAGTACAATTTGAAGTGTAGTCTTGCATTTGCAGAGTTTGATCAGATTTGTTTTCCAAGTTTGGCTACTTTACATTGGTTCATTAAGTTTCCATTGGTTGAGTCCTTAATTGCTATTACCTTGTTTAGTTCATTTAGTTAAGTTCTCTTTCTTTCCATTGCATTTTCATTTCTAATTGAAACCAAAACCCAAGTTCTATTTGAAACCCAAAAATATCAACGACACATAAACTCGAGCTCGAATCAAACAACCTTAACTAGCCCTAGGAAAAATACGACCTGTGGCCCCTTTACTACATTTTCTATCCTCGTTAGCAAAAAGGGTTTCCAGCTTTATAAATATCTAAATTTGAGACCCACATTCGTGACAGCCTCTTTTGGGGTCCATCAAATTTTTGGCGTCGTTGTCGGGGAACTACTAGTTGAGTTGTTTGATTTTTGCTTGTGTGCTTATTTCATATTTTTCTTGATCCATTTTTGTGCTTACTGCTATATCTTGTGATTTACTTTATCTGCTCTATTTTTCCATATACATTTGCTGCGATTTGTTTATTTTATGACCAGGTCATCAGGTGGTGATCTTGAAGAATTTGACCCTGAAATTGAGAGAACCTTCAGAGCAAGGAGGAGCCAAGGCATAATTTTAGAGGGTATTGATATTCCTCCTCTTCAGTTTATTCCCACTCATTCAGGCATTATCATGGCAGACCACCAGAAGATTATGAAAGAACTCGCAGCACCAGATGACACATTTCAGTATTCCAGCATTGCTTATCCAGAGCTGGCTGATGATTTTGAGCTGAGATCTGGACTCATCCACTTGCTACCTAAGTTTCAAGGATTATCTGGAGAAGATACAAATAGATACCTGCATGAGTTTCACGTTGTATGCTCCACCTTGAAGCCTTAGGGTATTTCAGAAGAAGACATCAAGCTGAGGGCTTTTCCCTTTTCCCTGACTGGAGCAGCAAAAGGATTGGTTCTACTATTTACCTACTGGGCACGTTGTTGGAAACCGGATGGCTAGAGAGGGGGGGGGGTGAATATAGTCAATCACTTGGACTTAGACACAAATCGATTTTCTGCACTCAAGCTTATTAGTAGCACAGCGGAAGAAATAATCACAGAGTAAGCAGAAGACAGAAAACGAAAGCAACGCAGACACAACTAGCAAGATCGTTAACAAGGAGGGTTTACAAGGATCGGGGATAACTTGCCCCTACTCCTTGGCGTGCCCTTAAGGTGGGCGATCCCTTGATCGTCGGCAGATCAAGCCCCGGTTATCACAGGATAGAAAGCAACCTCCTTCTCGGTGGAGAAACCTCTCCACAGCGTTTCAGTCACAGATATATGGTTAAGCACAAAGAAACAACAAGAAGGATCTTACTCAAGCACTTAGCAAAGACAAGAACACAGCAAGCTTATTCCGAGCTCCACCCAGCGACGATCTCACGCAAGGACTCCCTCCTTCGTGTCTTCTTACTGTTGGACTCCAAGCTCCTTGTTCCTTCCTCCAAGCACTCACGTAAGAGTTGGTTGCTCCTCAGATCTCAATGACTTGCTCAAAGAATCAACAGCACACGCACACAGCAAGTCAAGCGTGGAGAACACAAATGCGCAGCAAGAACTTCAGCAAGCTCGAACACTTGGAACTCAAAAACTCTACTTCAACCGAAGTCTCTTCTCTCTTTTGTTTCTCCACCAAGCATCAGATGACACCATCCCTGCAGCTCCCAGCTGCTCATCTACCAACGCCAGCTACCACTGAGCTATCCCTGGACTCCCTGAGCTTCCCTCAGCCAAGCTCCAGTCTCAGCTCCAGTCTGCAGCTCGGCCATTGCAACCTGAGATGGAAAAACGGACAAACCTGCTCCAAGGAAAGCCTCCATTGACTTCTCCTTGAGTGTTTGAATCCTCCCCTGTCACCTGCAGCTTAATCAGAATGTTAGAGCAGCATATCAAACAGCATATCATGTATCAGATGTTAAGCGCAGAGAATCGGATACGTTCAGACGCGATCAAAGCGTCTGACAGTACAATTTGAATTAAAGTGATCGGTCACCGGACCGATCAGAGAGCCTCCTGATCGGTCACCGGACCGATCAGGCTGGGACCAGACCGATCAGGCTTCGTCCTGATCGGTCCCCAACGCTCGATTAGAAATTGCGATTTCTTTGGACTCTCCTGGATCGATCACCAGACCGATCCCAGGTTGTGGATCGATCACCCGACCGATCCACCCCTTTATCGGGCGATTTCTGAGCTTCGCAGTCCAACCCTCCTGATCGATCACCGGACCGATCAGGCAACCTCCTGATCGGTCACCAGACAGATCAGATCGTGGCCATACCGATCAGGCTCCGTCCTGATCGATCATAGAGAGGAACCTGCGACACTGGATCGTTCTCCAGAATGATCTGCACAGTGATCCTGATCGGCCACCAGACCGATCAGGAGCAGTTCAGCAAGGGAACTCAACCTCACTGTTTGCTCCCTGATCGGTCACCAGACCGATCAGGAGCCAAGCAGTGGGTGAAACGCATACTCCCTGATCGGTCACCAAACCGATCAGTCATCGCTGGATCGGTCACCAGACCGATCCACGAAGGAGCACCGTGCCAACTCCCTAATCGGTCACCAGACCGATCCAGGGGGCTCCAGACACCTTAGACCTCCAAGCTAAGGATTTTTCACCTAACCCTCCAAGTTGGGAATTTGCACCTAACCCTCCAAGTTAGGACTTTTCACCTAGCCCTCCAAGCTAGGACTTTGCACCTAGCCCTCCAAGCTAGGACTTTTCACCCAACTCCTCCGGATTAGGACTTTTCCAAACCTAGCCATCCAAGCTAGGACCTGACCCTCCAAGTCAGGACTTTTTCACCTAATTCTCCAAGATGGGAATTTGCACCTAACCCTCCAAGTTAGGACTTTTCACCTAGCCCTCCAAACTAAGATTTTTCATACCATGCCTGATCCCCGATCAGGACTTAATCATAATCAATAATCATCCACCTAAACTAAAATCGGTGTCAACATCAAAACAACAATCAGGGCCAGACTGCATCAACACACGTGTCTAGCTGGATTTCCATGAAGAAGGCGTTCCTAGAAAAATATTTTCCAGCCTCCAGAACTGCAATCATAAGGAAGAGCATATGTGGCATTCAGCAAGTGGTAGGAGAAACTTTATATGATTATTGGGAAAGATTTAACAAACTGTGTTCTAGCTGCCGACGACATCAGATTAGCGAGCAGCTCCTCATTCAGTATTTCTACGAGGGATTATTTGCAGATGGATAGGAACATGATAGATGCTACAGCTGGAGGAGCCCTAGTTAACAAAACACCAGCACAAGCTAGGGAGCTTATTTCAAACATGGCAGAAAATTCTCAGCAGTTTGGAAGCAGAGCATTGTCCACCAGAGGAGTGAGTGAGGTCCAGGCGGTTTCAAATGATCAGAAAGAAATTAAGAATGCATTGGTAGAGCTCACATCATTGATAAAGCAAATGGGTCCTAATAATGCAAGTCAAAATACCAATCTTTCAGTGCCTCCACAATCAAGCCAAGTGATGAGGGTATGTGGTATTTGCTCTAGTCAAGAACATAATTCAGATTCATGCCCCAACCTCCAACAAGATGAGACAATAGCGGCGTTGGTTAGGGGACAGTTGTTGATGCAGTCTGACCCTGATTGCTATTTTGGTGTTGACAACGATTTTAGTTTAAGAGAATGATTATGATATGGAAAATCCTAATCTGGGAGGTTAGGTGGATTATGATTAAGTCCTGATCGAGGATTAGGCATGATATGGAAAACCCTAACCTGGGAGGTTAGGTGTGATGATTGTGATGATTATGATTAAGTCCTAATCGAGGATTAGGCATGATGTTGGAAAATCCTAACCTGGGAGGTTAGGTGTGGAAAATCCTAGCTTGGAGGGCTAGGTGTTGAAAATCCTAACCTGGGAGGTTAGGTGTTGGAAAAGTCCTAATTCGGAAGGGTTGGGTGAAAAGTCCTAGCTTGGAGGGCTAGGTGAAAAGTCCTAACTTAGAGGGTTAGGTGCAAATTCCCATCCTGGAGAATTAGGTGAAAAAGTCCTGGCTTGGAGGGTCAGGTACCTAGCTTGGAGGGCTAGGTTGGATGATGTTCTAACTCGGAAGAGTTGGGTGAAAAGTCCTAGCTTGGAGGGCTAGGTGAAAAGTCCTAGCTTGGAGGGCTAGGTGAAAAGTCCTAACTTGGAGGGTTAGGTGCAAATTCCCAACTTAGAGAGTTAGATAGAAAAATCCTTAGCTTGGAGGGCTAAGGTGGATGAATCCCTAACTTGGAGGGCTGGGTAGAGTCACTGGATCGGTCTGGTGACCGATCAGGGACTGTTGGCACACTGCTCCTTAGTGGATCGGTCTGGTGACCGATCCAGCTATGTCTGATCGGACTGGTGACCGATCAGGGAGCGCACAGTGAGATTGGGAATCTACTGTGTGGCTCCTGATCGATCCGGAGACCGATCAGGGAGCAGGCTGCTTCCTTGCTGTCTTGCTCCTGATCGGTCTGGTGACCGATCAGGGAGCAAACAGTGAGTGAGTTCCCGTGCTGATCATAGTCTTGGATCGGTCCGGTGACCGATCAGGAACCTTGGGTTTGATTAAAAAGTTACTGTTCATCTGCTTTGATCAGTCTGGGTGACCGATCAGGACCCAATCTGATCGGTCTGGTGACCGATCAGGATCAACCCTGATCGGTCTGGTGACCGATCAGGCGTGTATTGCTGTGAGAGCTGGGAATCCCAGCAGAGCAGTGGATCGGTCTGGTGATCGATCCACGCACCCTGGATCGGTCCGGTGACCGATCACTTTAATTCAAATTTCACTGTTAGACGTCGTCAGAGCGTCTGATCGTATCCGATTTGCTAATGTATGTGATATGCTTTGTGATCTTCTGCTCTAATGCTCTGATTGAGTTTCAGGTGACAGGGGAGGATTCAAACACTCAAGGAGAAGTCAGAAAGTGCTTTCCTTGGAGCAGGTTTGTCCCTTTTCCCATCTCAGGTTGCAACGGCGAGCTGCGGACTGGAGCTAAGACTGGAGCTCGACTGAGGAGCTCAGTGAGTCCAGAGATAGCTCAGTAGAGGCTGGCGTTGGCAGAGCAGTAGCTGGGAGCTACAGAGATGGTGTCACCCGTCGCTTGGCGGAGAAACAAAAAGAACGCGAGAGTTGAGTTCAAAGAAGAGATTAAGTTTTTGAAAACCGGGTGTTCTTGCGTTCTGCTGCGAGAAGCTTGCTGCTCTTGAGTTCTTCATCCATTCTAAGCAAGCTATTGAGAAGCATACATCATACTTGAGCGCTTGAAGGAGAAAACAAGAAGCTTGGAGTCCGACAGTGGGAAGACACGAAGCAGACGGGGTCTGCGTGAGATCGCCACTGGGTGAAGCTCGGGAAGCTGACTGTGTTTAATCCTTGCTAAGTGTTTGAGTAAGATCTTTCTTGTTGTTGTTTCATTGCGTTCATTATATATTATTGTTTGAAACACACTGTGGAGAGGTTTCTCCACCGAGAAGGAGGTTGCTTCATATCCGGTGTTAACCGAGGCCTGATCTGCCGACGATCAAGGGATCGCCCACCTCAAGGGCACGCCAAGGAGTAGGGGCAAGTTATCCCCGAACCTTGTAAACCTTCCTTGTTAGCGATCTTGCTAGTTGTGTGTGCTTTGCAATCATTTGTTTTCTGCATACTCTGTTTTTCCATTCTTTCCGCTGTGCTACTGATATTTGAGTTGCAGAAATCGTGATTAGTTTTCAAGGGGCAAGCGATTGTCTATATTCACCCCCCCCCCTCTATAGCCATCTCGTTCCCAACAAGTGGTATCAGAGCGAGGTTCTCTGTTTACGGCTTAACAACCGAGAGTTCTCAACAAGATGGCTTTGAGAGAAGGTTTCTCCACCACTCGACCTCCATTCTTTGATGGCGCTGACTTCCAATATTGGAGATCAAAGATGGAATATTATTTGAAGATGGATATCCATACATGGTTCGCTGTGAAGGAAGGATTCATCCCTCCTAAGGATGATGAAGGCAAGGAACTCGAATCATCTCGGTGGACTGCCGAACAAACAAGGAAGAGTGAAGCCGACGCTAAGGCAGTTGTCACTCTACAATGTGGCATGAACAAAGACCAACTCATCAAGGTTGGTCCCTTCACGAGTGCAAAAGACTTGTGGAACAAACTCATAGAGCTCCATGAAGGCACCCGGGACTCAAGGATTGCAAAGAGGGATTTGTTCCTCAACCAACTTCAAAATCTCTCCATGAAGGAGAATGAGTCGGTAAGTGAGCTTCATAGCCGGTTCAAGGAAGTTCTCAATGGACTTCATTCAATTGATGAAAAGGTCAAAAATCGCGACCTTGTGAGGTATGTTTTGAAAGCATTTCCAAGGAATGCCTTGTGGTCATTCATGGTGGATGCCTACAAAGTATCCAAGGATTTATCTATTGTAAAATTAGATGACCTATTGTGTGAGATGGAATTGCATGAAATGGCTAACAAAGGCCCCAAGGAGAAGGGGATTGCCTTAGTTGCAGGGGACCGGATCAACAAAAAGAAGAAGGAGAAGAAGAAGGAGAAATAGATCTCATCATCTTCATCCTCCTCCGAATCCGAGTCAAACTCAGAGGAAGAAGGCAGTGGCTCCTCCTCATCTGAAATGGCGAACTTCGTGCGAAGGATGATGCGAAGAGATCGACGTTTCAAGAGGAGAGGTAATACTAGTGAATCCAAACTTGATAAGAATAATGCATCCTGTTTTGAGTGTGGTAGGAGAGGACACTTCAAGAATGAGTGTCCAAAGCTCAAGAAGAAGGAGGAAAAATCCAAAAGAAAAGAAGAGAATTCCAAGAGGAAGAAGAAGGCGTTGAAGGCCTCTTGGGATGAGTCATCTTCTAGTTCATCCGATGACGAGAAGGAGGAGAAGAGTACAAGGCAAGTGGCTCTCATGGCTCTTGGAGTGGAGAGCAGTGAAGAAACTTCAAGCTCCGCAAACACGGCTTCATCATCTTCGGATGATGAAGAGGTAACTTCTCCCGAACTTGAAAAATGTTATAGAGCAATTGCATGTTTAACTAGTATGCTTAAGAAATCCAAAAATAAAGTTAAAGCATTGCAATTAGAGATTGCTCAATTGAAAGCTTCTAGGGATGATAACATTGATGACTTGCATGTTGAATTACTAGAAGATGAAATTAAACTTTTGAAACATGAGATTGTGAGCCTGAAATCCTCTAAGGTTGAGGAAATCAGTGATATGCATGATAATGGGTTAGTAGAGGAGAACCAATCCTTGAAGAGTGAAGTTGAGAAGCTCAAGAATATGCTTGGGAAATCTCAAATAGCTCTAAGACCTTAGATATGATATTAAATGCCCAAAGAGCGGTCTACAATAGGGCCGGTATTGGTTACCGCCCTAAGGAACCCTCTTTTGTATCTCTCATGTCTAGGACTGACATGAGACAACCTAGGACACCCAAGACTCAAAAGAAAGTTGTCAAGGCATGGGTGCCTAAGTCATGTTTAGTTGATGCATTAGGTCCCAAGGTTTGGGTACCTAAGACTTCTATTTTTCGGATTGTGTAGGTTGTGATTGAGGGGGAGCATCTATCAACTTGGTTCGTTGATAGTGGATGCTCCAAACACATGACTGGGGATAGATCATTGTTTACCACATTTCACAAGAAGAGTAGAGGTAATGTATCATTTGGTAACAATGGTAGCCTTAAGGTCATAGGAATAGGAGACATTCAAATATCCGGATGTCTTAGAATCTCAAATGTCCTTCTAGTCAAGGGGATGAAATTTAATCTCCTAAGTGTCAGTCAATTGTGTGACACGGGTTACACAATTGATTTCCAACCAAGTCAATGTCTAGTTAGACAAAATGACACCTTGGACACGGTACTAGTAGGAGCAAGAGTAGACAATATTTATCAAGTTTCATTTAAAAGTGCTACTAATGTTCTTGCTAAGTGTTTCATGTCAAAACAAGAAGAGTCCACTCTTTGGCACCGGAGGCTAGCACATGTGAACATGAAGAACATCCGGAAGTTGGCCAACAGGGACTAGTTCGAGGCTTACCGAGCATCAAGTATGGAAAAGATAAATTATGTGATGCGTGTCAAATGGGTAAGCAAGCAAAATCTGCACATAAAGGTAAAAGCATTGTAAGTACTTCCAATGCTTTAGATTTACTTCACATGGATCTATTTGATTGTAGCACTATCATATCATTGAATGGAAGTAGATACTGCTTTGTTATCATTGATGACTTCACTAGATATACTTGGACTTTCTTTTAAAACATAAGGATCAAACCTTAGATATTTTCATTTCTTTTTGTAGAAGGGTTGAAAATGAGAAATCATCAACAATTAAGACAATAAGAAGTGATCATGGAGGTAAATTTCAAAACCAAAGGTTTCTAGAGTTTTGTCAAGATAAGGGTTATAGACATGAGTTTTCTACTCCTAGAACACCACAACAAAATGGTGTTGTAGAGAGGAAGAACCATGCACTTCAAGAGGCTGCACGAAGCATTCTTAATGAGTACTCACTCCCGAATTACTTATGGGCTGAAGCTGTTAATACAGCTTGCTATGTGCAAGACCGAGTTCTCATCCATAGGTTTTTAGAAAAGACTCCCCATGAACTTTGGTTTGGGAAACCACCTACGGTTAAACATCTTAGGGTGTTTGGTTGTAAGGTGTCATCCTAAACACCAAGGATCACCTTGGAAAGTTCATGGCAAAAGCTGATGAAGGGATATTAGTCGGGTACTCCCTCGTTAGTAAAGCTTACCGAGTCTACAACAAGAGAACTAAACTAGTTGAGGAGTCTTCTGATGTGGTTTTTGAGGAAGTTCCAAAACCAATTGACCAGTCAGATAATGTAGAAGGAGTTCAGATCGAACTAAGGAGACTTAGTTTGAATGAAAATCCGAGTATTGTTGATGGTGATGAGTCTGATGACGATGAACCTAGACAACTCATTGATCAGCCTGATCCTGAGACTGAACTTGTGTCTAGTGAACTCGTTCAAGAAGCACCACCAGCACCAAGACAAACGAGATTAGCCTCTAGTCATCCCCAAGATCAAATCGTTGGAGACATTCATCAAGGGGTTAGGACTAGATCATTCTTCAAGAATGAGGCTAATGAAGTTGCTCTAATTTCCGAAATTGAACCTAGAAAAATTGATGAAACATTAAATGATCCCGATTGGATTATCGCAATGCAAGATGAACTAGGACAGTTCGAGAGGAGTCAGGTTTGGGACTTAGTCCCTAGACCCAAGAAGACCACTATTATTGGAACTAAATGGGTCTTCAAGAACAAATTAAACCACAAGGGAGAAATCATTAGAAACAAGGCACGCTTGGTAGCCAAGGGCTACAGTCAAGTTGAAGGTCTTGATTATGATGCGACTTATGCTCCCGTGGCACGATTAGAGTCCATCTGATTGATGCTTGCATTTGCAGCACATCGAGGCTTCAAACTATTTCAAATGGACGTCAAATCGGCATTCCTAAATGGTTTAATTAGGGAAGAAGTCTATATCGAACAACCTCCAGGGTTTGAGAGTACCGAACATCCAAACCACGTGTACAAGCTCAAGAAGGCACTCTATGGTCTTAAACAAGCACCCCGGGCTTGGTATGAGCGGTTGTCGACATTCTTGATTGAAAAAGGTTTCATTAGAGGTCAAATAGACCCTACACTATTTCTACGAAGAGATGGTGACAATATATTTGTAGCCCAAGTATATGTCGATGACATAATTTGTGGCTCAAACAACAAGGGCTATTTACGTGAATTTATCGGACACATGGAGAGTGAGTTTGAAATGAGTCTAGTGGGAGAGTTGACTTTCTTCCTCGGACTTGAAATCAAGCAAACTCGCGATGGTATCCATGTGCACCAATCAAAGTACACACATGAAATGCTTCGAAAATTCAATATGAGTGATTCAAAAGAGGTAACCACTCCCATGGCTACAAACACAAGATTGGACAATGATGAGAGTGGTAAACCTGTTGATCTAACTCAGTATCGAAGCATGATAGGTAGTTTGCTATATCTTACAGCTAGTCGACCAGATATACTATTTGCTGTAGGTATGTGCGCTAGGTATCAAGTCTGTGCCAAGGAATCTCACCTAATTGCTGTCAAGCGAATTTTGAGATATCTCAAGGGCACAATTGGTGTAGGTCTTTGGTATCCCCGTACCGAATCTTTTGATTTGATGGGCTATACGGATTCCGACTACGCTGGATGTAAGTTGGATCGGAAGAGCACTAGTGGGGGCTGCCAATTCCTAGGTTCGTCTTTAGTAAGTTGGTCGAGTCGGAAGCAACATTGTGTTGCTCTTTCCACTACCGAGGCAGAATATATCGCCATGGGAGAGTGTATATCACAATTGTTGTGGATGATCCACACCTTAGAGGACTATGGATTGGGTTATAAGGGTGTGCAAGTGTTATGTGATAATATTAGCACAATTAACTTAACCAAGAATCCGGTCCATCATTCTAGGACAAAACATATTGAGGTAAGACACCACTTCATTAGAGATCATGTAGCTAGGGGGAACATCATACTCTCACATGTAGAGTCAAAGTCAAACCTAGCTGACATTTTCACTAAACCACTTCCCGAGAGTGAATTTAGTTTCCTTAGACGGGAATTGGGAATGTGTCGGGCTTCATGATGTTCAAATTGTGGTCAAAACCCTTCATGATTATTTCAAATTGTTAGGGAACAATTGGGTAACTTTGGAAACATCTCACACAAACTATAAGGGTTACCAAAATGTTTTTGTTTGCTAGATATGGGGTGAGATGTTAGGATCAACTCAATTTCTCGAAATGTCATTGCATCAATTGAGAAATTAAGTTGACGAGATAATAATCACGGTGGTGACCAAGTATGGGGAAAATCATTGCATAACATATGTGTATATGGCTCCATGATCATACTTGGACATTCCAATCAAGGCAACTTGATTGGAAACTTGAAGTTGGAGTAGAAACTTGTTTGAATTTGCTTGATTGATTGATGGTTGAGTTTGACTCCATTAAGATGGGTCAAAGTGTGTGATGAACCTATAAGGACTTTAGATTCTTGTTTTAGTCATAAAGACCTGTCCAAGTTAGACAAAATCCATCAGAGATCGTTTGGAAATTTCAGAAATTCTGAAACTGAACATTTCAGGTCGTATCAAGAACCCTGATCGGTCACCGGACCGATCAGGCATAGGACTGATCGGTCCCTAGACCGATCTGACTCTTTCCTGTGTCGGATCTCCCGAAATTTGACTAAGTGTCTGAGCTAGCCTGGATCGGTCTCCAGACCGATCTGGCACCCTGTGGGGATCGGTCCACAGACCGATCAGGGAGCTCAGAGGTTTCTCTTCGGACCCTACTGATCAAATCCTGATCGGTCACCCGACCGATCAGGAGCGCGTCTGATCGGTCATCAGACCGATCAGGACCACGCCAGTCCGATCAGGATGTATCCTGATCGGTCCGGACGCGATCTGATCGAACGGTGATCCGATCAACCGCATTAAATTTTGGTTGGTGGACCGATCCACCAACCGATTAACTCCCCAAATCTTCGTTTTCCCGAACCCTAGCGCCGAAACCACCCCATCTGTGCAATTTGAGTGAGCGAGAGAAGTCTCTGCGTCTTCCTTCACGCTCGTGCGACCTCCTCTGCGGGCGATTTTCTACAGCTTGAAGGCTCTTCCTTCACGCGTGTTCTTCTCTGTCGAAGTCTTCCAAACAAGTTTTAATGGCACCAAAATAAGAGTTTGGATTCATTTATCATTTCTAAGAATATATGTTTGTGAAGCTAATCGTATTTTTGTTCTTGTTCTTGCTGTGATCTCTTGTTCCTTGTGTCTGTGCCGTGATCCTCTTCCTCATCTTATGACCAAAAAATTTCTTATCTATCTTTTGATTGGGTCTCATCCTATGATCAACTCTTGTGTGATTCACTCTATGTGTCATGATCAACTCAAATCTCCTTAGAAAGTCATCTAAGGGAAAGCAGGTAGCGGAGGGTAGTTCAAGAGGGAAGACTTCCTCATCATCTACATCTCCTCTAAGGCCTCCATCACCTCCGCATCCTAGATTTCCGAACATTCTCTATGCTCTAGACTTTCATTGGCACAACTTCGAACTAATGCCATGTCGATCAGTGGACCGAACCTTCGTTTATGAACATTGCCCTACGATAAAAGGAATCATTGAGTACTATGGGCTTCAAAACATCCTTTTCTTAGAAAGGCCGATCAATGTTGACTTGATCTCTGAATTCTACAATAATCTGGCCAATGGGGAGGGCACGGGATGGCGGACTCGTGTCACCGGTGTTGATCTTGACTTTACTCTATCATCCTTCACTAGGTTTTTAGGTTGTCGTCACTCTAAGAACGATTTCTCACTTTATCCATATCATCCTGTTCCTCTTCCTGCTCCTTTTACTGGAATCACTCCGGACTCCATATATGAACATTTTCTAGGCCACCCCAGGCCACGGGGTTTTGGTGCGGATATCTATAACTTTCCCACATTCCCTGCTCGTCATCTATCTCCCATCGATTATATTCTGTTTCAAATTATCGTAAATTGTCTTCTTCCAACTACGTCCAAGCATCTTGATGCGATCCTTACATCTCACTGCCTGATGCTTTACGGGATGCATCTGCAGTTCGATTTTGACGTAGCATCGTCCATCTATTCCTCCATCATTGTTCATGGTCTGTGATCTGGTCAGACGATCTACATGCCTTTTGGACATATCATCACTGCCTGGCTGGAGTCAGTTGGCATTGACGTCTCACAGGGCCGACTCGTGCCGATGAATCGACAAGACTGTCGCCTGGATCGTCGTATGCTTGTTCAGTCCGGCACTGCTCTCGGGACCGAGGGGCTACAGTGGATGGATCGCAACCAAGCGAGGGCGCTGCCGCTAGCGGGTCATGCCGAGAGTGCACCAGTTGCTGCTGCTGCTGACGCTGCGATGGACGACCTCATGCGCGATGACGACCCTCCTACTGACACTTGACCTCGGATAGTTGTTGTCTTATCATGATCTGTGTTGTATGACTTTTTGGGCTGTATGCCCTCTGACTTTGTTGTTGTGACTTTGAGTCACACATATTTTGCTACTTGCTTGGATGTTCTCATGTTTTGACTTATCTGCCATGCTTACTCTACTATTGTTGATGCCATGCTGATTGTATATCTATTATCTGCATGATTGTTCGATTGCCATATTCATGCTTACATTGCCATGTCTAGTTGATCCTTATGAATATTATGGCATGCTTTGGGAGACTATATTTCATTCTCATATGATACATGTGACTGCTATGTCTTACCTTAATCTTTTCACATGTGTTCGTATGAATAATCCACAAATTATCACATTTTTGAGTTGGGACCCTCTGGGTTTGAGGGGGAGTTTATCTTAACAGTCCCTCTTACCCCTTTTCGGTGTTCGACAAAGGGGGAGAGAGTGTGATTGGTTAAGTTTAGAATGACCATGTTGTAGGGGGAGGATCTGGATTCCCCTATGATTCATAATGTTGGAAAATTGATTGAGAATCCCTAAACTTAAAATCGGGTTGTCAAACAACAAAAAGGGGGAGATTGTTGATGCAGTCTGGCCCTGATTGTTGTTTTGGTGTTGACAACGATTTTAGTTTAGGAGGATGATTATGATATGGAAAATCCTAATCTGGGAGGTTAGGTGGATTATGATTAAGTCCTGATCGAGGATTAGGCATGATATGGAAAACCCTAACCTGGGAGGTTAGGTGTGATGATTGTGATGATTATGATTAAGTCCTAATCGAGGATTAGGCATGATGTTGGAAAATCCTAACCTGGGAGGTTAGGTGTGGAAAATCCTAGCTTGGAAGGCTAGGTGTTGAAAATCCTAACCTGGGAGGTTAGGTGTTGGAAAGTCCTAATTCGGAAAGGTTGGGTGAAAAGTCCTAGCTTGGAGGGCTAGGTGAAAAGTCCTAACCTGGAGGGTTAGGTGCAAATTCCCATCCTGGAGAATTAGGTGAAAAAGTCCTGGCTTGGAGGGTCAGGTGCCTAGCTTGGAGGGCTAGGTTGGATGATGCTCTAGCTTGGAGGGCTAGGTGAAAATTCCTAGCTTGGAGGGCTAGGTGAAAAGTCCTAACTTGGAGGGTTAGGTGCAAATTCCTAACTTGGAGAGTTAGATGGAAAAATCCTTAGCTTGGAGGGCTAAGGTGGATGAATCCCTAGCTTGGAGGGCTGGGTAGAGTCACTGGATCGATCTGGTGACCGATCAGGGACTGTTGGCACGCTGCTCCTTAGTGGATCGGTCTGGTGACCGATCCAGCTATGTCTGATCGGACTGGTGACCGATCAGGGAGCGCACAGTGAGATTGGGAATCTACTGTGTGGCTCTTGATTGATCCGGAGACCGATCAGGGAGCAGGCTGCTTCCTTGCTGTCTTGCTCCTGATCGGTCTGGCGACCGATCAGGGAGCAAACGGTGAGTGAGTTCCCTTGCAAATCAGAGTCTTAGATCGGTCTGGTGACCGATCAGGGATCTTGGAATTGATTAAAAAACAACTGTTCATCTGCTCTGATCGGTCTGGGTGACCAATCAGGATCCAATCTGATCGGTCTGCTGACCGATCAGGATTCACCCTGATCGGTCCGGTGACCGATCAGGCGTGTATAGCTGCGAGAGCTGGGAATCCCAGCAAAGCAGTGGATCGGTCTGGTGATCGATCCACACACCCTGGATCGGTCCGGTGACCGATCACTTTAATTCAAATTTCACTGTCAGACGTCGTCAGAGCGTCTGATCGTATCCGATTTGCTGATGTATGTGATATGCTTTGTGATCTTCTGCTCTAATGCTCTGATTGAGTTTCAGGTGACAGGGGAGGATTCAAACACTCAAGGAGAAGTCAAAGAGTGCTTTCCTTGGAGCAGGTTTGTCCCTTTTCCCATCTCAGGTTGCAACGGCGAGCTGCGGACTGGAGCTAAGACTGGAGCTCGACTGAGGAGCTCAGTGAGTCCAGAGATAGCTCAGTAGAGGCTGGCGTTGGCAGAGGAGTAGCTGAGAGCTACAGAGATGGTGTCACCTGCCGCTTGGCGGAGAAACAAAAAGGAACGCGAGAGTTGAGTTCAGAATCAGATTCAGTTTTTGAAAACCTGAGTGTTCTTGCGTTCTGCTGATAGAAGCTTGCTGTTCTTGAGTTCTTCATCCATTCTAAGCAAGTTATTGAGAAGCATTCATCATACTTGAGCGCTTGAAGGAGAAAACAAGAAGCTGGGAGTCCGACAGTGGGAAGACACGAAGCAGACAGGGGTCTGCGTGAGATCGCCACTGGGTGGAGCTCGGGAAGCTTGCTGTGTTTAATCCTTGCTAAGTGTTTGAGTAAGATCTTTCTTGTTGTTGTTTCATTGTGCTCATTATATATCATTGTCTGAAACACACTGTGGAGAGGTTTCTCCACCGAGAAGGAGGTTGCTTCATATCCGGTGTTAACCGGGGCTTGATCTGCCGACGATCAAGGGATCGCCCACCTCAAGGGCACGCCAAGGAGTAGGGGCAAGTTATCCCCGAACCTTGTAAACCCTCCTTGTTAGCGATCTTGCTAGTTGTGTGTGCTTGGCTCTCATTTGTTTTTCTGCATACTCTGTTTTCCATTCTTTCCGCTGTGTTACTGATATTTGAGTTGCAGAAATCGTGATAAGTTTTCAAGGGGCAAGCGATTGTCTATATTCACCCCCCCCCTCTATAGCCATCTCGTTCCCAACAACTCTAATGTCAATTGATAGAACTTATTAATCCTAAGACGCATGAATTTTGACATACCATATAAGAACTTGAGGAATAGAAAGAATACAAGACCATGCCAGGAACTAGTTTCATCATATACTATAGCAGACAAAATGAGATACATAAAATTGTAAAGCGACAAGGAACCTGATTGCAGTGGAGTTGTCATTGTCACAAGCGTCATTTGAATGATCCGAAATACATGAGGAAGAAGAAGAGAGGATGGTTTTCCAAGGGAATTAGGGTGACGATATCGAATCCTCTTCGTCATTGCGGAACGAAGTGATAGTGTCTCAAGATACTCTAAACCCTTGGAGACCAATTCTTTATATAGAGTATTCAATGTATTATCAACCCATGCATAGATGATAATGGATTGCCCTAGAGGATTATACAAATTAACCCGCATCTAATAATCTGAAATCCTATAAATATTTAGTTAGATTACTTAAATGTGTTCGGTTCATATTAGCATATACAAATTATAATTAAACCCACCATAAAGAGATAAAATCCAACATAAACCTCTTAAATCTACTATATATAGGTTGGAAGGTAAGTAAAACTATCAAATTGCAATATTTTTTATCATTATTAAATACGTATAACTCAAAGTAGCTAGGATTTCACTAGGCTCTAGTAGATGACCCAATTTCGCCTTTTAATTGTAATTAAATTGCAGTAATTCTCTTTTACAAATTAAGTTTTCAAATACTAATTTCATTCTTAGAATTTTATATGTTATAAACGAATTCGTGATCACAAGATTACAATAGCAACTTGACCGTGAATTTGTGATCACAAGATTACAATAACAACTTGATCGTTGAGTCATTAAGGTTGTTCTTCCCATGCACTAGTCATAATATCCGATTTAGTTGTCTATGTGATTTATCTCCTCTGTATTAACCCTAAAACAGGTTAGCGGAGGCCCTAGATGTCACGCCTCCAGAAATTCATGCTTGCTCGAAAATCAGACAGCATTTCCTCTGTACGGCGGACAATGTGAGACTTATATACATCATCTCATACATATCATAATCACAGCTATAAGCGACTGACAATAACAAAAGAAATAACACAGGACATCTACGCAGTTTATTAACATCCAAATAATAACTAATGAATAACCAAAACGTTGCAGAGTAAATGCAAATAAATCAAAACCCCACGACATAAGTACAAGTCTACCAAATAATGATAAAGTACCGACACATTCACTAACGGAACAAAATAGTATCTTTAGAAAATATAACACAACTGAAACCAGAAAACTCAATAATAAGGGACGGCATATGGATCCTCTCCTGCGGCATGAGACGCAACTATCTACTATCTGAAACAAAAAGGAAAGTAGGCGGTGGTGAGTCCGAGGTCGAACTCTGCAGATATAGTGAACAGATAAATGCATGGTATAAACAAGGTAATTAAAGCAGATAGAAACAAGGTATACACTCCGGAAAGTAAAGTACACAATAAATGCAAAAGTATACTTGCGGGGAATGATTAGAAACCCCTATACCAAGTCAATAAGTTGTTCGTACTACTGAGCAGATCCAGATCAAATAACAAATGAAAATCAAATACGAATATGCATGTCAATCAAATGCAACAATCATAACTCAAACAAATACGAGATGCATCGTATGCAAATGATGCAATGATGTGTCACCCCTATACACCAATTTACAATCATCACACATATCTGCGAGGTCGATCGGGCAAGAGTTGTGACAATTGTATGCACTTGCAGACCCATCTCCTATGAGTGGTCGAGTAGACAGGATGCTGGGAGAACAACCTCAATCTCGAACCTCAATACAAGGGGGAACACAACGACTCTATATCAAAGACCCTAGGGAGCACAACCGCTCTAATACCCAAGAACAAGGAGGAACAACCTCTAACTCTAGGAAGAGGAGCACAACCGCTCTAGTACCCAACGGTGGAGCACAACCGCTCTGCCTATCTCTTGTATATAACAGAGGGGGTGTCACTATCGGCTACCATTCCAAGAACTATCATTACCCATGAGTAGTTGAGAGTAGCACGACAAGACAATCGCTCGCACTCTGACAACTACCACTACCCCAAGT
The DNA here is from genome assembly GCA_024364735.1 of Boesenbergia rotunda. Taxonomy (NCBI): domain Eukaryota; kingdom Viridiplantae; phylum Streptophyta; class Magnoliopsida; order Zingiberales; family Zingiberaceae; genus Boesenbergia; species Boesenbergia rotunda. Next base: position 49,059 of record JAGFNQ010005252.1, read on the forward strand.
GGTTGAGTGAACAGACCACTATATGACTGACGGCGGACTTAACCACAAGGAAGATGATAACCGTTAGCATGCAACAATGCAATATGGTTCATGATACCAACGTGGTCAAACAAAATCAGGTCAACCGAATCAAAAAGCAACACATGCACCCAAGCCAAAACATAACCAACCAATATGCAACTAATTTATTAGATAGGGTACATCTAATGTCAACCAAACCCTAGATAGGTCACATGACATCACCAAAGTACACGCGTACTAGCGATACTCTTCGGATCAGGAAAACAAGAGTCGAGACTGTATAACTAAAAATTTAGAATTTTATCTCAAAGATCAATCAAAGAGTAAGTACCAAGTAGGAAAACAAATAAAATGGAGTCAAGGTAGATCAACGTACTCAAAAAATACAATAACCATGCATTTAAGGTTGAAGGAACTATAGAATCAAAGTAGAAATACTCGCAATTAATGTAGAATGCTCGAGATTGAAGAGCACCTCCTGTCCAATACCTATACTAAATCAGTGTCCTTGTTTGTGTCGGCCAAAGTGAAAGCCAACTCACGATCAGAGGGTGGTCTGGCTTCGACAATTACCATCGACGACGTTGATCGCGAGAAGGAAGAGAATAAGGAATCGCGAGTGGCAAAGATCGCAGGAGGGTGATGTTGCCGGCCTGCGATCGGCGCTGCTCGCATAGTTGAAGAGAATTGCACTGGGTGTCATGTCAGGGTGGTTGCGGCGCCGGCAGTTGGCAAGGAGGAGGTTGACGAGGTAGAGGGGTTTTCGGCACTGCGGTTCCTCGCGTGGAGGAGATGTCGCCTGTTAAATACGAAGAATTGAAGGTGCTAAATGGGAAAAAGGGTTAAATTAGGTATGTTGATTTAATATTTCAAAATTGGAGTGGTTAAATGCAAAATGCCCATCCTATATTATTTCCTTTTCTTCGCTTCCTCCGCCCGAGATCGCCGATTTTTGAGTTTTCTCCTTCTTCGCTGTCTTCTCCTTGCGAACGCACGCCGAGCCCGAATCCACCTCCAGTACTCCATTTCTTCAGCGAGCTTGCCCACGACCTCATCCCACGCGACGACTGTTGTGCCGGGAAATGCTTCTACTCCCCTACAATCTTTTCATTTCTCCCTCACCTCGGAACGATCTCCGAGCACTCGAGCAGCCCCGACGACGATCCATTTAAGGTAGGCCTTCAAACCTTCCTTAGGATCTTGTAGGTAGATTTGGGAACTGACTGTGTGTAGTAAGGTGATTGGCGTTTTAATCAGGATGCATAGGCTTGGATTTGAGGGGAAACGAGGAGGAAGCTGGTGGTAGGTACTACTGCCAGCAACGTATCAGGTAAGATTTTGGATTGGGTTGATTCGGTTCCGAAGTCATATATAGGTTCCTAATTGTAATTAAGATATGGAGATTGTTTTTGCTGTGTGTTTCTTGATTGGATCTGATGCGGATTTGGGAGCAGTAATGTATGGGAATTCTTACTGTTTGGCTGTAGGATATGTTCATGAGTTTGTCTCTTTTGGATTTATCTTTTCTGACATGAGTTTCTTAGCAGAGAATGTTTTATTTGGGAGATCTTGAGGTTGTGTTTTGATCTGCTACCTTGGCGTGAACTATGTTTGAACTGGTCGATGGTTTTGTTTGTTTATAGATCTAAGCTGTAGGTTTATCCTAGCGGTAAAGTTGCTTTAAATCCCTAATGGGGGAGTCAAACTTTGCCTTCACTCCCCACACAAGTTTTTGTTTGTTTTTACTCCCTAATGGAACTGAGTATAAAAGGATAAAAATTGAGTATATATCAGTGAAAATTGAGTATAAAAGAGTGAAACTTGAGTATCTAAGAGTGAAAATTGAGTACATAGTTATTGATGTGGTGGATACAAACTGCCATACTCAGTTTTCTAACTTTTATACTCAATTTTCTTCAAATAATACTCACCAAATATCACATCAGGGACTGCATGCAAAGAAATGTTTGGGTAGGGATTGCATGCAAAGTTGACTTGGTAAGTGGGGAGTTTAGGAAAATTTACCGCTTACATGTGTTGTCATAAGTTCATTGGTGGTTTGTGTTGAGCTTTGTGTTGTGGACATTAAGTGGATGCCCTGCTTTGGAATTGGTTTTGGGGCAGTGAAGCAAACTGTTAATTCCATTTAGAATTAATGATTTGGTTTGTGTATCGTGAAGCTTTTGGGGTTAATAGATTAAGTTTAACCGATATGATCATTTGGGATTAAGATTTGGGTTAAGGCTAACTTAAATCAGTGTTGATCCCAATTATACTTGCCGTATAACATAGCTAAATTTATTAATTAAATAAGTAGCTAAGTTGAGTACTTTGGATGCAGGGCATTGACTTGGCTCACACGTCGCGGATATTATTATTGGACCAGGGGGGGTTTCGTCGCACGGATTTCTTCATATCGAGGCGGGTACCCTTGACTTATCTTTATTAGATATAGTCAAACTCTTATGCATAGTTAGATATGGATAGCAGTAGAGATACATTTTCTTTTCGTTCTTGTACAACTTCATTTGGTACTTATTATCTGATTAGATTTGCTACTTACTGTTTCATATTACTGTGTGTATCGGATTTACGGACAACATACCTAATACCTCGCACAAGGATTAGGATATGATGTATAACGATTATCTGAACTACTACATATCATGTAGATGTCAGTAAGGTTAGATAGTGGGTGATGCATGGGATAGTGACTTGCATCATCTTTGCACGTAGCATATGTGGACGACCTTTGACTCCCTGGAGGTTGAGATGGGTCATCGGGCATGCTACTGGTGTAGGGGTATACGTAGGCAACCTTTGACTCCTTGGAGGTTGAGATGAGTCTCATTAGACTTGCCAGATTACCTGTCGTGTAGTCCCAGTTCCACTCTTCATTAGTGGATTATAGGTCACGGCGCTGCGATAGGTCCCATACTCTATTCGGAGATAGCGAGGGGTTGAGAGCGTTACTTCTCCCTAAGGCGGAGTACGTTCAGTGTCCATGACCCTGCCCGTTCGGTTTCGCATTATATGCGATGGTGGCCGTCTGGGTGGAGGGAGGACCCGATTAGAGTCCTACCCATTCGGTTTCACATAGATGCGACGGTGGACGACTGATGTCAGGGGTGACCCATGTTGCATCATGAGCATACTATGCATTTCTACATATGGTTGTGATTGCCGCAATTGATTGTTGCAGTTAGTTGGCATCCATACTCTCAGGTTTGGATCGACATAGGTATGTATTTTCTTTAGGGAGATTTCAGTTATGCGTTTTCTATTATTGTATCTTCAGTTTGTGATAGTTGATGATTTACTGCTAGTATACCTTTCTGTGCATATTGGTCTGTATTTGCTGAGTTATTTGGACTCACCCTGTTAGCCTTGTTTTTCTCTCTTTCAGGATGATCGATTGGAGCGCCCGGCAGCCTGTCCCAGTTTGTGTGTGTCGAGGCGATTTCATGGTTTTCCTGTATTTGATGTTGATAAATGTTGGTACCCTTTCCATTTGTTCATTCTTTGCATTTCCGCTGTTGTACTTTTGATTTGTTGTGTCGCCTTGCAAGGCGATATGGTTGTGCTTTTGTGTGTCATGGAGACCTTCATTTCTATTCGTTTTGTCGTAAGTCATACCGGTACGCAGATTTTCTTGACGACATCATTTTCTTTTCGTTTTAGTGACTTGTTCCAGCCCTATCGGTTGTGGTACATGCAGATTGAGAAGGTCGCAGTGGTAAGGTTTTCGAATTGTCCACCAATACGAGGGAGAAGTAGTTCAGTCGGTATCGGACGGGCGGCTCCTCGGCTCGTGACATCGCCACCGACTGAGGGTGGAAGGAGATGGGTGTGCTGCAGGAGTAGCCACCTGAGTGTTGGTATCTCTTTTATCTGGCTGCGCCCTTCCTCGACTGGGGCGAGCTTGCCCTCCCCCGGCTGGGGCGAGCTTGCCCTCCCCCAACTTGCCAGCAATCTTGGGTATCATGCGTATGACTGTGGTGAAAAGAACAATAAGGCTGCAACCTGTTGGGGAAGCATCCCTGGGCCACCTGCTGAACTATGCCTCGCTCAGCTCCAGGTCTGTGCCTAGAGTTGTCAAATGGGCCAACCCGTGGCGGGGCGGGGCGGCTCGTAGCAGGTCTATAATTTGGCGGGGCGGGGGCGGATCGACCCGTCATCTAGGCGGGTTGGGAAATCCCCAACCCAACCCAATCCAAGGCGGGTCGCGGATTAGGCAGGCCAACCCACGGGCCAATCAAAATATTTTTTAAAAATTTAAAAAAGTAAAAAAATTCATATATTTAGGTTTCATCAATCTAATATATCAAAAAATATATTTTTTAAATGTAAATCGATACAAACGAGCACTCATGTGATGAAAAGTATTATTTTTTATTTCAAAATTATAACAAAGAAAGATAATAAATTGTCATAAAACTTGACTAACATGTGGTTCTCAACCCGCGGGCCAACCCAAGCCCGTTGCGGACCGACCCGTGCGGGTCGCGGGCCTAGGCGGGTTGGCCCACGGTGGGCTTTGGTTATTTAAATTCTAACCCAACCTTCTTAAATTGGTTGGCGGGGCGGGCCAACCCGACGGGCCCAACCTAAATTGACAGCTCTATCTGTGCCCCATGGCTCGGGGACTTCGAAGGGGTCCCCCAGGAGGTGTTGTCTTCTGACCATGAGGAGCCACAGGTGAGGGCCCGACCTCCCGTCGCCGAGCAGCTTGTGCTTCCTCTACATCCACATACTTAGCGGCTTTGCCCATGAGGCTTTCAAAATCCTTCGGGGGGTTTTGAATCAGTGATCTGAAGAACTCTCCTTCCTGCAGGCCCTGGGCAAAGGCACTGATCAGCACCTCCGAGGTAGCAGTGGGTACATCCACTGCGACCTAGTTGAATCTTTTGATATAAACCCGCATGAACTCCTTGGGACTCTGCTTCAGGGCGAAAAGGTTGAGGCTTGTTTTGTGATGTCTCTTGCTACTTGCAAAATGCTGGAGGAAGAGTCTCTTGAAGTCAGCAAAATCTCGCAAAGACCCCTCCGGGAGTCTGTCAAACCAACGCTGAGCGGGCCCTGCCGGGGTGGTCAGGAACGCTCGCCACTTGATGCCATCCGAGTATTGATGTAGCAAGGTTGCATTCTCAAACTTCATCAGATGTTTTTCTGGGTCTGTGACTCCTCCATATTCTGGAATGGACAGGAGCCGGAAATGGTTGGGGACTGGCTCTTGCAGAACATGGTTGGAGAAGGAGAATCCGGTGCGCTCGGCTGGAGCTTGGGTAATTGGAGCCTTCCCTTTGTTGATTCTTGCTTGGTTGGAAGAGATTTCCAGCGGATCGGACTGTCCGGTACCTTCTGCTGGGCCGAAGAACGCTCGGGGGAAGTAAGGGCTATCACCCAGGCGAACTTCACCTTCAGTGCCAACACGAGCAGCTGGCTCGGAGGGACCTTCCTGAGTCGGGCGGTCGATCGTCTTTTGTTCGGCTGCCAACTTCTGAGCTTTTGCGACTACCAACAAATTGAAGTCTTCTTGTGAAAGAGTAACCGTCGCTCTATTGGAGTCACTCATCCTCGTCTTTCGATCAGGGTGATTCCCACAGACGGCGCCAAATTTGATCCTGTCGACAAGCGGAGAGGGCTCTCGCTCAGATGACTGGGTTGGATCAAGATAACTCGAGTTGCGGCAGCGTGTGGGTCAAGGTCAGGCTCAAAAGCTAGTAGAGCAAGGTTAATTCGAGGTCGGACCAAAACAGGAACACAAAGGGTGGAGCAGAAAAATTCCAATAGCCGGACCCCTCTCTCTGAAGCACCAAGGGGCTTTATATAGGGGAGGAGGAAGCCCATGTCTTGTCAAGTCTGTCTTGTCTCATTAAAAACTGACAAGCTAACAGACTGATTTTTTGACAGCCTTATTACTCTATGAGTCTGTCACAACCACCTAGATGTCAATCCAAGGTGTTATTTTGATCCTCATTAATGTCTGCTCCCCTGCTTATAAGTCATGATTATGGTAGATGTTTTTTCCTTATAATGAGAAGATTTGGGAGATCTTATTGCTATTGGGATCCTGATAATAGCTAACCAATCTGGGTCATGTGTTCGCTCGATCACTCGGGCTCACCCTGTCGGGTAGCTATGGGCCTGACCAGGCCTAACCGACCGAGTGAAGATGGTCGGTCAGGTAAGCTAGGGCTCTCGACCATCCATGTCTTTGGGACGGACTCAACATCGCGAGGACCCGGCCATCCCTGATATGTATTGATCCAACCCATTGACCAGGGCAGGTCCGACTGGCCGAGCCCGACCGGATAGCCGACCTGTATAAGTCGCTTCTTAGAGCGGGGTGAATGATTCCGTTAGCAACACGATTAAGTCGTCTGGTCGGGCAGTTCCCGACCGGACGTGCCCAACTAGACATTCCCGACCGGGAGGGCCCGACCGGGCATCCCTGACCGGGAGTGCCTGACCGGGAGCACCACTACATATTTGGCACCTCTCCTTTTTGAAAGAGCCTGGCACGTGCTTTTACCCCTACCCGACTGAACAATCCCGACCGGGGACGCCCGACCATCTGCTGCCCCCAACCGACGATGCCCGACCGGATACTGTCAACCGGCCTCAACCTAAGCAACTTTGAATTCTGAGCCTTCAGGTTAGGTTGACACCTAGCGAGCCCGACCGTCTTTGTCCGACCGACTCATAACCCGACCAACCGAGTAAAAGGCTAGGCTTATATAACCTACCCGACCGGATCATTAAATTTTCGGTCTTTTAGTTTTAACATTAGCGAAGAATATCTTGGCTATGAAATTAATTTCACTTGAAGTAAACAAATTAGAAGTTCTGTTAAATCTAAGTGAACCAAAGACTTTGAATTAAGATAACTTAAAATAACTCAGAGAAAGGATAACCCTTACCAATGCCGCCCATCATCTTAACTAGAGAAAAGACATATTCTCTGACCACATGTAAACATTAAAAAAAAAACAATATCATGAGAGATGGCCATATCAAATTGTTAACCGAACAACTACTCATTTAAATGATCGGTACCTAAAAATACTAGTCAATCAATAAGTGATGAGAATTCTATACCTCTGTGTATAATCTAATCTTGTAGGACACGAAATTCTCGCCTTCTCCTTGTTCCATGCACGCAAACTTCTCTGTATTTTCTTTTTGTGAAATATAATGGATAATTCTCCGCGATGTACACTGAGAGGAAAGAGTTGATCTGTAAACTTGTTTTGTTTTCTTCGTCATAAATGTCTCTCCATTTCCTAATTCATATTCTCAAACTCAAAAAACCTGCAAACTGAACCGATGGAATCGACACGCGAATAGACATAACCGAAAGCTTTCCAAATCCTCCATCTGATTCGATTTTGAAAACGATGGGATTGACAAGCTCTTTCTGAACATCGCACTTATGTCAATTGGGTTTTTCTGTACCTCGTAGAAAGTGCCACAACGTTACTTCATCCACATCTCTCCACCTCCTCACAATTACTTCACCCCTTCCAAGTGGCGCAGCCTCTCTGCTGCCGCTGCATCAGCTCCTTCGAACTCTATTTAAATTCCCCCTTCTCCTCTTCCTAAGCTCACTCCTCAAACTTAATCTGAGTTTTATCTCTCTGTTCAGTTCTTCCCTCGATCATGGTTTCTGAAGATGCCATCCGCACGGCAGTTGGAATTCTTGGTACGTGATAAAGTTATTTGCTTATTCCATGTATCGTTTGATTAACGTAACTATTTTTCCTTCTTTTTTTTCAGGGAATATAATTTCACTCGGCTTGTTTTTGTCGCCGCTGTAAGCACATACGAAAACTTTGGTCAATTCTTGTTGATTAAATTGGACAAATTCAATAATAATTAAGAGAACTAAAAGTTCATGAGGAATCCAGTACTCTATATAATTTTAGTTATTTTCATTGTGGTTGTGGTTGGAAAAGGCCGACGTTTGTGAGGATATGCAAGAAGGGATCCGTGGAGCAGTTCTCGGCGATACCATACTTGGCAACGCTGCTGAACTGCATGATGTGGGTTGTGTACGGGCTGCCGGCGGTGCACCCGCACAGCATGCTGGTGATCACGATCAATGGCTCCGGCATGGTGATCGAACTCGCCTACGTGCTGCTCTTCGTGATCTACTCGCGAGGGGCGCAGCGGGCGAGGGTGGCGGCCACGCTGGTGGCCGAGACGGTGTTCGTCGGCGCCGTCGTTGCGCTGCTGGTGCTGACGCTGGCGCACACCCACGAACGCAGGTCCATGATCGTCGGCATCCTCTGCGTCTGCTTCGGCACCATGATGTACGCTGCTCCCTTATCCGTCATGGTAAGTGCATTGATTTTGCTACGTACGAAGGGATTCTATTCGGTAAATATTATGATAGAGAATTATTGGCAAATTGTGAAACATGTTGCAGAAAATGGTGATACAGACGAAGAGCGTGGAGTACATGCCTCTCACCTTGTCTCTTGTGTCTTTCTTCAATGGTCTTTGTTGGACCGCTTACGCTCTCATCCGTTTCGATCCTTATATCACTGTAAGTATAGGAAATCAGTATTCTGATCTAGCCACAAAAATCAGAGAAAAAAAAAGAAAATTAAATTGGTGTAATCAACAGTAATTCAGTACTTGAGCTATATATATATATATAAGGTTAATTGGTACGTGCAGATTCCAAATGGATTGGGTGTGATGTTTGCTGTGGCTCAACTTGTGCTCTACGCCGTCTACTACAAATCCACGCAACGGAAGATCGCCGACCGAAAGTGGAAGGTGGTGGCGGAGACAGGGATGACGGAGGTGGTGGTGGTGGTCAATGCCGAAGGCAAGAACAAGGTTGAACCTTGAGATCCGGGAATTATGAAGAAGATTATGTTTATATCATGAGTTAATGCTTATGCAATTCTAATTAATTTGTACGATGTTATAAGTTAAAACAACAGCAAATATTAAATTTGCTCAGTTAAAATCAGTTAAGTAACAGCGCAAGCCGAAGCAATGTTGTCTTCCCAAATAAGAAATTGATCAGGGGCTCATCTGCGACGTTAAAGGAGTTCGGTAAAGAAGAAAAAAAAAATGTCTAGTGATCGGGGTGAATAGCCTAAGTTGAATACGTGACAATGAAAGTCTACTGCCATGAGAAATGCTTCACTCTAAACCAACTCGAAAGAAAGGGACTCTAGATTAGCTTGGCAAGGAGACCCAAGATCAGCTCAGGTTGGAGTTCCCGCGAGCACCTCGGAAGATATGTGCTCGGGACCAGCTCGGACTCTGAGAGTTTCCGAACCCAGCTCGGACAGAGGAGCCTAAGACCAGTTCGGGAGAGAGAATGCGGATAAGAAAAGTTTATTGTTAACGACGATAATGGTGTATTTAATTTAGGCGACAATCATTTCGAATGTCCCCTCCCCTAAATAAAAATGTCGGCTGACAGTTACGACCGACAACGTATGAGTTAATGTGCGTGGTCGTCGTTACTAGGAGGCCCTAGTAAATGACAACTGGCAGACAACCACGAATCAAGAGGTGTGGGAGTAGGGGAATGGTTAGAGCAACGTGTGAGCACTCGCAGGAGGAAAGCAACAACTATATAAGATGCTTAGACCCCTAGGTAAAAAGGGACTTTTTTTAGATTAACTTTACAAGGCACAGGCTCTAGCCGACTTCATACTTGAAGTAGTTCCGTTACCCGAGTCTAAGGAAACTTGGAAGATTTACGTTGATGGTTCATCCAATCACAGATGAAGCGGAGTAAGAATTTTAATGATCTCACCTCGGGAGGATGTGCTACAATTATTCATCCGACTTAATTTTCGAGCCACTAACAATGAAGCCGAGTATGAGGCAATACTAGCTGGGCTACAAGTAGCAAAGCAGGTTGGAGCCACTTAGGTTATATTGTATTCCGACTCTCAATTAGTTGCACAACAACTCAAAGGAAATTTTGAAGATCGGAATGAATGCCTGTAGAAGTATATATGCAACTATATATAGGTAATTGAAATCTTCTTAAACTGAAGTAACTCTGCAGAAAATATCCGGAGCGGATAATATCAAGGCGGATGAGCTGGCCAAGTTTGCGAGTTCTTTAGCAATATGGACATTGGAAGAGTCTATCATCCAGGAGAGACTTGTGGCTCAGATAAACAGAGAACCTGTTGATACTATACTAATTGACTATAGAGAACCTTATGTAGAGTTCTTATGCAATGGAGCAGTATCTACAAGTTGTGAGCAGGTCTGACTCTTTTGTCGTAGGGCCTATAGGTTCACTTTAATTGGAGAACAGCTTTACAAGAGATCATTCACCAAGCCATTACTTAAGTGCATTGGCCCCGAGGACATTAAGTATATCATGCGAGAAATTCATGAAGGCATCTATGAGAGTCATATCGGTGGTTAATCGATGGCTAGGAAGATTGTTCTAGTCGGATATTTTTGGCCCACATTGCAGGCGGATGCTAACAAGTTCGTCACCAGATGCGAGGCTTGCCAAAGACACTAGCATATTGCTCACCGGCCAACTGAACCACTTCAAGTCTCTACTGTCTCTTATCCCTTTGATCAGTGGGGATTGGACATAATGGGCCCGTTTTCGATAGGACCACAGCAAAGGAAGTACTTGTTGGTACTAGTGGATTACTTCTCCAAATGGGGTTTTTTTTAAAAAGAAAGATCTTATTCCAAGAAGAGAAAAAAAAATCCATATTAGAAGGGGGGCCAAACCTGACCTTCTAATTAGAATTACAAGGACTCATTAAGATTTACAAGTTGTAACTCAAAACCATAGATTTTTCTTGAAACAAAAAACCTGTATCAAATAACAATCCTCTTTTATACATTATATTCCCAACCCTAGTCTTCAAAGCTTTTTGTCCAGTAAGCTAACATTAAGCTACCGCATATTTCAAAACTCTTCCACTCAAGACACCACATATCATTCAAATTCCTATTATAGCTCAGAAAACTGCTGTAATGTATGAATTCAATAACCCAAGTTTTCAGTCCGATCCGAGTTCAATCTTCCAAATAAATTCACATTTTCCATCCAAATTGGCACATCTTGCCATCCAGAAAAAATCTGTTACTCTCTGAATTCCAAACTCATCAAAACACAACCGTTTTAAGTTCCAGACAAACGCTTTCCAGAACTATATCAGAAGCCCAGATGTTGCATCTGTATCCAAATTTTGGCACCCCAGTGCACTTGATACATAATCTATCACAAACTACAATCTTCATATGTTATTCCATCCATCCACATCTCAGGGTTCCAACATCTTGCATTCAAAATTATTTTCCGATCAACAGCCTACTTCAAGCTTATGGAAACAGCAATCACCAACATATACAACATCTAAAATATATATAGCAAGGAACCCTTTATTTCTGATTAACGTAAGACATCTGAACAATAAACCCCACATGAATCTATTAACATTAGTAACCTGAAAAATATCTCCATCACATTATAGATGAACCAGAAAACCACAAACCATATAGGAGCTTTATAAGAGCCAAAAGAGACAATGGAATACTTATAAGAAAGCCAGCAAAAGAAAACAGACAACCATATAGGAGTACCAGTAAAACCAGAACACCAGCAAAGTAAGATCTCATAATATATTCAGCAACCGCCCAATGTAATACTCCTTTCCTTGCCAAACATATAGGAGTACCAGTAAACCTGAACACCTTAATTAGTAGCCACCTCCCGATTTACAGCATACTTCCAGCTTTGAAATCAGCATACTTTCCAAATCTACAGCATACTCTTCAAATTTGAAATCAGCAACGCACCAATGTAATTGATGGCTAATTTACAGCTTCAGATTATATTACAGTGGAATCCTCTTAGTCCATAAGACCACCCAAACAATAAAGCCCACACTGGCTAAAATATCTGAAAACCAAAATCCGTATAACAGGTGAAATATCCTACTACATTATAGATAACCAAAAAACCAAAAATCCAATAGGATCTTTATATGAAAACCAGAAGACCATCCTTGTAAGAACCAACAAAGGATCAATCTTGCTGTATTACATGATTGACTTATGGGCCAATCTAATATATGGCAAACCCAATTTATCAGTCTTGCAGATACCATATAGAATCTTATCCTCCTTCCATTCCATTAAAATTCTTTTCCCATTGAAACCAAAGGCTTGATTTGCAAGATAATCTGCCGCTACATTTGCTTCTCTGTAGACATGCGTGCAACATACTTTATACCTCCTGATCAGATGTTTAATTCTTAACACAATCTTCCGAAATTCCCATCCTACCATCGAAGACTTAATAATCTTCAAAGCAACTAAAGGATCAGATTCAATCCAGACTAGCCAGAGATTGTGATCAACACACATCTCTAATCCAGAAAGAATTGCCACCAATTCTGCCATTATATTAGTGCCTATTCCTAGGGTACCATGTTTAGCCATAATAAAGTGACCTGCATGGTCTCTAATAATTGCTCCATATGATGCTATCCCTGGATTACCCTTCGAGCATCTATCCGTATTCAATTTGAAACTTCCCAGCCTTGGCTTTCTCCAATACACTACTGAGATTGTACTTCTAGTTTGCATGCTGAATTCCATCCCCCAAGCCATGGCTACCGACATACATCCTTTCCAATGCTTGAAATTAATAATTCCTGCAGCTTTCCCCATATGAAGATAATGTATGATGTTCTTGCAGATCTTTTGCACCTGCATTTTAATTTCATGGTGCTTGGCATCATTCCTAGCAATCCACAGATACCATAGAATTAGAAAAGGAACTACTTCCCTAATGTGTCCACCTTTCTGTTGATGCAGTCCGGCCCGGTTGTTATTTTGGTGTTTGACAATGATTTAAGTTTGGTTGAATGAAATTCGGGTTAAGTCCAGGTGGATCTGGGAGATCGCACGCTGGCATGGAAAAAGTCCTAACTTGGAGGGTTGGGTGAAAAGTCCTAGCTTGGAGGGCTAGGTGAAAAGTCCTAACTTGGAGGGTTAGGTGAAAAGTCCCAACTTGGAGGGTTAGGTGATTGGTTAAAATCCCGGTGAGTGAAGCCGGGTCCTGGTGAGTGAAGCCAGGTGATTGAAATCCTAGTGAGTGAAGCTAGGTTGAAATCCCGGTGAGTGAAGCCGGGTCCCGGTGAGTGAAGCCGGGTGACCGAAACCCTGGTGAGTGAAGCCAGGTCCTAGCCTCGAGGGCTAGGTTGAAGTCCCAGTGAGTGAAGCTGGGCATGGCACGAGTCAGAGAAGGGTTGGAGGCTTGTTCTCGTGACTTAGAGTGCATTTGGGCTTGCCTAGATCGGTCTGGTGACCGGTCAGGGAAGTTGGCACGGTGCTCCTTCGTGGATCGGTCTGGTGACCGATCCAGCAATGACTGATCGGTCTGGTGACCGATCAGGGAGTATGCGTTTCACTCACTGAATGGCTCTTGATCGGTCTGGTGACCGATCAGGGAGCTCACAAGTGGGTTGAGTTCCCTTGCTGATCTGCTCCTGATCGGTCTGGTGACCGATCAGGATCACTGTGCAAATCGTTCTGGAGAACGATCCAGCATCACAGGTTCCTCTCTATGATTGATCAGGACGGAGCCTGATCGGTCTGGTGACCGATCAGGAGGCTCCCTGATCGGTCCGGTGATCGATCAGGGATCATACAGTGGGTTTTGGGAACCTTACTGCTCGACTCCTGATCGGTCTGGTGACCGATCAGGGATACTGTTCAGATCGGTCTAGAGAACGATCAAGTGTCGCGAGATTCTCCTTATGACCGATCAGGATGGAGCCTGATTGGTCCGAAAGCAGCCTGATTGGTCTGGTGACCGATCAGGCTGGAGCCTGATTGGTCTGGGGACCGATCTGGAGTATGCAGCAGAATGCTGGATTGGTCTGGGGACCAATCAGGAGTGTGCAGAAGACTGCTGGATCGGTCTGGTGACTGATCAGGGTCCTCCTTGATCGGTCTGGCGATCGATCAGGAGCAGAACTTTAATTCAAATACGCTGTCAGAAGCTCTGATCGCGCTATTTTCTCTGCCGATTCTCTGATACACTGCTGATATATGTTGATATGAGTTGCTAAGCTTCTATTGGAGTGTGCAGGCTTTACAGGGATGATTCAAACATTGGAGGAGAGTCAATGGGAGGCTTTCCTTGGAGCAGGTTTGGCTGTTTCCTTGTTTCAGGTCTCAACGGCGTCTGGAGAGCAGCTGGCAACTGACGGAGGCTCAGCTGGAGAGGGTCTTCAGTGGACTGAGTGCTCGGGGAGTCAGGGGGTCAGGCTGTGGCTTCAGTGGATGCTGATGGAGAGCCTGGTGATGGGAGCAGATGCTTAAGACGAGGCTGGAAGCAGAGGAGCGACAACGAGAAAACAGACAGGAACTTGAGGAGTTTGGTTGGGCTGTGTGTTGTGCTCTCTGTTGCTTTGTGCTTGAGTGTTCTTGTTTCATCTTTGTGAGCTATCCTTCTCTTAGTCTCGTGAGCTTATCTTGTATACTATTGAGACGCTTGTGGAGAGGTTTCTCCACCGAGAAGGAGGTGCTGTTTTATCCGGGTCACCGGGGCTTGATCTGCCGACGATCAAGGGATCGCCCACCTTACGGGCACGCCAAGGAGTAGGGGCAAGTTATCCCCGAACCTTGTATATCGAGGTGTTAGCGTCGGTTTGCTTTCCTTTGCTTTGGGTTGTTGTGTTTAGTTTTCTGTTTCTGCATTTGCTTCCGCTGCCTAACTCTTGAAGTGCAGAAAGATTTTAAAAGCTCAAGTATTTTGTGGCTGGCTATATTCACCCCCCCCTCTCTAGCCATCCGTTTCCAACAAGTGGTATCAGAGCTTGGGGCTCTACTTCAACGGCTTAACATCTGAAAGCTAACAAAGATGGCCATGGGAAGAGAAGGGTTTAGCACCAACCGACCTCCACTCTTCGACGGCACTGATTTTTCATATTAGAGGTCGAAGATGGAGTTTTACCTCAAAACCAACCTCAGCATGTGGTTTGCTGTCAAGGAAGGTTTTTCCACTCCTAAAGATGCTGAGGGAAAAGAGATGAACTTCTCAAGTTGGTCAGCAGATCAAATCCGGAAAGGTGAAGCCGATGCGAAAGCGGTAGTAACTTTGCAATGCGGGTTGACCAAGGACCAAATAATCAAGGTTGGTCCCTTCACAAGTGCTAAAGACCTATGGAGCAAGATCATTGAGCTCCATGAAGGCACTCAAGACAAGAAGGACCTCCTTCTCACCCAACTCCAAAATCTGTCCATGGAAGAGAATGAAACTGTAAGTACACTCCATGAACGATTCAAAGAAATCCTCAACGGTCTCCACTCCATTAATGAGAAGGTAGAGAACCGAGATCTTATAAGGTATGTCCTCAAAGCTTTTCCTAGGAACGCCTTGTGGTCATCCATGGTGGATGCTTACAAGGTGTCCAAGGATTTATCTTTTGTTAAGTTAGAAGATCTATTTTGTGAAATGGAACTACATGAGATCTCTAACAAAAGTTCGAAAGAGAAAGGTATTGCTTTAGTGGCAGGTGACAACAAGAAGAAGAAGGGGAAGAAGAAGGAGAAGGAAGCCTCTTCATCTTCATCCGAGTCCGAGTCCGAGTTCGAGGAGGAGAGCAGTTGGTCTTCTTCCTCCGAGATGGCCAACTTTGTTAGAAGAATGATGAGGAAGAGTCGGCGCTTCAAGGGTAAAGGTAACCCGAGTGAAGTTAAATTTGATAAGTCTAATGTTACTTGTTATGAGTGTAGCAAGAAAGGGCATTACAAGGATGAATGTCCGAAATTAAAGAAGGAGAAGGATAAATCAAAGAAGAAAAGGAAGGCCTTGAGGGCTACATGGGATGAATCGTCCTCTAGTTCATCCGAAGAAGAGAAGGAGGAGAAGTACACTCACCACCGTGCCCTCATGGCCATAGAGGATTCAAATGAAGAGGAAAGTGGAGACGAATCAAGCTCCTCAACCGCGCCTTCATCATCTTCGGATGATGAAGAGGTAATCTCTCCCGAGCTAGATAAGTGTTATAGAACCATTGCATGTCTAGCTAGGTTGCTTAAAAAATCCAAGAACAAAGTTAAATGTTGAAATTGGAAGTAGAAGAGTTGAAATCCTCTAGGGTGGAGGATATTAATGATTTTCATGAGAAATCCTCTAAGGATGAGGATCTTGATAATTTGTATGTTAAAAATCTTGAGGATGAAAATAAGGCTTGAAGGGTGAAATTGAAAACCTCAAGAATATTCTTGAGAAATTTTTAACAAGTTCCAAAACCCTAGACATGATACTCAACTCACAAAGGGCGGTTTACAACAAGGCCGGTATAGGTTACCGACCTAAGGAACCAACCTTTGTATCATTAATGTCAAGAACCCAATTTAGATCATCAAATGATTCTAGGGTTCAAAAAGTTAAAAAGAAAATGACTAAGGCATGGGTGCCAAAGTCTTTGATTGAAGGTGCCTTAGGTCCCAAAATTTGGGTACCTAAAACCTCAATCTTTAGGATTGTATAAGCATTAATTGAGGGGGAGCATCTATCAACATAGGTTGTTGATAAGTAGTGCTCCAAACCCAAGGCTAAGGTTATACTAGTTTCAAAATAAGTCAACAAGCCTTGGAAATTGTTTTTATATATTGCATGAAGTGTTTAGATTCACACATAACTTGCTCTTGCCATGAATTGCTTAGGATAATTGGTTTTTCCATAGCAATTTATGTTTACTGCAAATGATGATTAATGATATGCCATGAGTTTACCATATGTGTTACACAACATGAAGACATGTTAGGAAACAAGTATGAACTCATAGTTTGTGATGATTCAAGACTCAATACTTAACTTCTATGACTTAGTTGTTTTCTCATCAAACTTGACATTTTTCATATGCCCAATATTATTTGGACTATCGAGACATCAATACTTAGGTGTAGATTGAATTATCAAATTTGTTTGGAATAAAAATGATCATGCTAGAAACATTCCGATCATGCCTTGGCACACATAGACTTCATTCATGTATTGATGTTGATAAATAGCAATATGCATCCATGTTATCCATGATTATAAACCTCCTGTTCAAATGATGGTATGCAAACCTGTCTTGGAATCTTGATACAAACATGTTATAAACATACCTTGAACTGATCAGAATTTAGAAATTGATTATAATATGATACAAATTTGATACAAGCATGTTTTTGAAAGGTTTATCATACTTTTGTTTGTATCATGAAATCTGATCATACCTTGATACTAATGTTATATAGGCATGTTTTGAAATTTAATCATATGTTGATCACTTTCAAATTTACCATATTTTCTGGAATCATGCTTTGAACTGTGTATTTATAAGTTTTACTCTCAAGATATATTGGAGATGTTGCATGATTTGATAATATACATGATAGCTAAAGAGATGCAAATCATGTTGTTTTCTTTGGGTAAAGAAACATGAATAATTGTTTAATGGAACACTGTTAGGAGTTAAAACTAATTGAATTAGGGTTTAGAAGTGTTTCAGAGTTTCTGAACTTTCAGAGTTTCTGAACTGTCGTCTATATCATACCTGATCGGTCCACCGACCGATCAGGACTCACCCTGATCGTTCTGGCGACCGATCAGGGATCACTGATAAGCACCATTTTATCGATTATTTTAATTGCTTAAATCCATGTTTGACCCATGTTTTTATTGCTTAATTATGATTTTACCCTAGGTTTTGGAACTTTATCTTATTTTGGACTTAATTGCAAAATTACATAATTTTTGGATTAATTGGCCACTAATTTTCTGATATATTTTTGTAGGCATGAAAGGATCCTAGACCTAGGGCATACTGGGTCAAACCTGAGTCGGATGTGAACCGGATCGAATTATCAAGCCTACGATTAATCCGGGCCGTCCGATTCAAGAGCGGCTAGATCTGAGCCATCCGGGACGATCTGAAGCAATCCGAGCTAGGGTTAGGGTTGATCAAGCTCTATGATCAAGATCTGAAAGTTTCATCCCAATCAGAGCTAAATCAACCGTTGGATCAAGCAAGGAGGGCTCTAGAGCGTCCATTCACAGATAGAGTTGATCTGGACCATCCGTTGCACATCTGGAGGATCCGAGCTACCACAAGGCAGATCCTGACCCCAGATCATCATCATAAAAGTTTGGCTTCAATCAGAGCAAGATCAGCCGTTAGATCTCCTCCGATCGATCTGAGCCGTCCATTGATTCCTATTTAATCAAAAACGCAGCTGCCTTTCTCCTCGTCGCGTCTTCGCCGCACAGTGCTTCTTCTTTGAGTTTTCAGCTAGTTCTTCAATTTTTCTTCAATCCGAGGCGCGGCCACCACAATTTCTTCACTAGCTTGTGTTCTAGGTCATTAGGAAGACTCATCTGTGAAGTTTCCAGCCTCAAATTGTCCAAGAAACAGGGGCTGTTGAGAGGTTTCCGCAGTTCTACCGTTTGATGACTTGGGATCGGCTGTGCTCCACTTCCATCCACCTGAGCTATCCAGAGGGGTTCCCTGAGTAGCTTTGATCATCATCCACTCACCAATTCACGCGGACGCAGTTAAATCCAAGAAATCGAATGGAAGTTTCAGATTTGAGCAAGTTGAGCTGAATTCAAGCGCCGACTGAGTTTTCTCATTGATTTGTTGAGCTTGCGGGTTCGAGGCTCACACTTGCGTGACGAACGAGGAGAATTCGAGCTAGGGAAGGATTGGGGTTTAGTTTAATTAGTAAATTTTCGTTTGTAGCTGTAAATTTAGTTTCTGCTGTAGTTTAGTTCCTGTTTCTGAAACTTCAGATTCGTAACTTGGTTTAATACAATTGTTTTGCTTAAATTAGGATTGGTTTCTACTGGTTTATTAGCTAGGGAATGTGTTTAGAGGATAGTTGTTTTTAATTCTAGTTTAATTGTAGTTTAATTCTTGTGTATCAGTTGTATCAGTTTTCTTTTCCTGTTTTCTGCAGTGTTGTTCAGATTTCCTGCTGCGTATCAGTCATCTTGTGGCTGCTGCGTATCAGTTTATTTGCTTTCTGCCCATTAGTTTCTTTTATCTTGAATTTCTGCACTTTGTACCAAGCTAGATATAGTTTACTTGCTGAAATTACATTGCACTTTATCCCATTTGGGCAGCACTTGATTTCATTTCTGAAGTCAGATTAAATTTCTGCACTTAGTTCAATTTCTGCAAACCCCAACTCCAATTCTGCAAATTAGTTCTTTTCATTCCTGCAATTCGATTCCCATATCAGGTCATGAATTCATTTCTGAAATTCTTAACTTGATTGTTTCCAAACCAAGTTCTGAATTTTCTGCATTTGGATCAATTTCTGCACAACTGTATTCCTGCAAAACTCCATCTCATTTCTGCATTCCAGCAGCTCTTATCTAGGAAGTTATATCAGTGAAGCTTTGCATTCGGATTCTACAGCAACTGACTTCAGTAGCTTGCTGGATTTGTCATCCAATGCGTTGCAGAACAAATTCTTAAAAGCTTGAATTTTATTTCTGCATTTCCTGCACACCATGCGTATCAACTTCTTTGTGTGGCACTTCAGTTTTTGCATCTTCCTGGTGAATTTCAGTCCTGCATCTGCACTTCATGTCTGCAATGGATAGCTGCTGAATTTTGCATAAGATCCTTGCGTTCCTGCAAGTATCTCCCTGCAATTTTGAAATTCAGCAGCTTGGTGTGTAACAAATTATGGAAACGTTTCTGATTTATCAGCCCACCTTTTAAGTATCAATTGGAATTAGTTGGATTTCTTTTCAAGCATGGTTTATGCGTTTGATCTCAACTGTTCTTGAGAAAATCTGAATTAAACTTGTACATGTTTTTGTTTTATTCAGTCTTCAAGTTTCGGAAATTATTCATAGAATTCTGCAAATGTTTTCATTGTTAGCCTAACCTTCAAGCTGAGTTAATTGGGCACAATAGCTGCAGCTAGTTCAAATTCTTGACACATAAGTTGTTCTCACCTTGGTATCTCACCTGTTAAGTTTCATAGTAAGCTATCCTTTTGGTTGATCCTTTGCATTGTGTTTTCAATTCCAATTTGCAACCCAAAACCCAATTACTTATTTGAAACCCGAAAACACCAACGACACCTAAATACAAGCGCGAATAAAACAACGTCAACTAGTCCCTGAGAAAAATACGACCTGTGGCCCCTATATTACATTTTCAGATTTTGATTGTAAAAAGGGTTTCCAGCCATTCATTCATTCATATACATTTAAATCTGATGGTCCCAACCTTCGTGACAATTTAATATAGTAGATTCGGGACCGTCAAATTTTTGGCGCCGTTGCCGGGGAAGCAACTAGTTGATTTGTTTGATTTTTGCTTGTATACTTTTTGACATATCTTAGGGTTCTATTTTATTGTGCTTATTCTTTCATATACGGTTGCTGCCATTTTTCTTGTTTGATTTGTGTCAGGGCTGCAAATTCAAAATGGGGTCAAAAGAGATAGAAAAGACATTGGAGGAGATAAGAAATGTGTTAAAGGAGTGGGACTACCAACTAGAACATAAAGCTCAGTCATCTGCTTACCAGAAGCCACCTCAGCCACAATTTCAGCCTCTCCAGCAATTTCAACAGCCACCACAGCAAGATTTCCAACAATTTCAGCCTCTCCAGCAATTTCAACAGCCACCACAGCAAGATTTCCAACAATTTCAGCCAAATTCCAGCAATTTCCAGAATTTACAGAATTTTCAGAACGGGCAGCCAATTTTCCAGAATTTTCAGCCCAGTTTTCAGCAATTTCAGCCCAATTTTCAGCAACCATTTCAGCAATTTGAACCTCAATTCCAGCACTACAATCAAGGGCAGCAAAGTTTTCAATCATTTCCAGTTTTTCCAGCACAAAACCAACAATATTTTCAGCCTACACAGCCCTTGAACCAGTTTTCACAGCCCTACAATCAAGGGTTTCAAGGGCAGAATTTTCAGCCTTCGGCACCTAATTTTCCAGCTCAAAATCAAAACTTTCAGGGCTACATTTCCCAGCAAAATTTTCCAGCATATCAGCCCTCTAATCAGCCCTTTAATCAGCCTCAACAGCTATGTTTTCAACCAAATCAGCAAGCTCAAAATTTTCAGCCTACTTCATCCTTTCAAAATCAGTCAAGGAGCTATGCTAACCAAGGAGGCTTTGAGAATCTTAATGAGAATGAGGCTCAACTACAAAGAATGGAGGAGATTTATCAACAAGTTGTACAATATCATCAAAGGCAGCAAAGGCTTCAAGACATCGAAAAAGGCGTTGGACAAATTTCTAGTCAAATGAATCAGATACAAGTTGAAGGTGACCCTAGTGCAAGGCCAAATCTTTCTTTAATGGATTTTGCAATTTTAGAAGAAGAAGAAGAAGAATACATTAAAGTCTGGGCACCTAGAGCATGCATTCCTCCGGAGACTCCTACTCAAAATCCAATTCCAAATTTTTCAGCTCCAGAAGAAGAAGTTGAAGCTCCACAGGACCATTCTAGACTTTTAATTTCTGATGATAGCATTATTGATGGTCCTAATTTTTCTGACACTGTTGTTGCAGATATTACAGGAGAAGCATGCAGAGGAGATGATTCCATAGGTGTAGGGGATTGCACTAAGCCCCAGGGACCACCACAAGATTCAAATAACGAACCAGAAAGTGTAGGGACTTGCATGGTGGAAGCAAGCACCCAAGGATCACCAGTTGATTGTCCACCAGAGCCTGAGGCTGATGAGGAGCATGAACTTGACCAGGAGGAGACCACAGATACATCTACTATTATAGAACCTCCAGGTATTATCCAGCACACTCAGGTAAGTATTTCTCCTCTTTCTTCAGAAAAATGCAGTGAGGTACCTAGGGATGACTTTATTGATTCTGATGTATTTATTGATATACCTTGTGTAAAGATTGTTTGTGAAAATCCAATAGAGGTACCAAATATTGATTTCATTGATCGTACTGCATTACTTGATACATCTCTTGTAGATATGGGTGGTGAAATAATTTTAGAGGCACCCATAATTGATGTAGTTTGTTATGATGAATCTTTAGATACATCTTTTGTGGATATGACTAGTGAAATTTTTTTAGAAGTGCCTGAAATGGATGTTATTTATTTTGATGAATCTCTTGTTATGTCTTATGCTGAAAATGAATGTGAAAAACTTTTGGAAATACCTGAGATTGATTTGATTGGTTGTGACACATTTCATGATACACCCTTGATAGGAAATGATTGTGAAATTTCTATTGATGAGCCAGAACTTGATTTCTTTATTTGTGATGAGTATCTGGATGCCAATTTTGTAGAACATGATTTTGAAAATTTTATTGAGGTACCAGAATTTGATTTAATTGGACATGATGCAGTTTTGGATTCATTTTATGCAGAAACTGATATTATTTCATTTCTTTCTGACCCTGAACGCGTGAGAGAGGTATTACATTGTTTTGCAGGGTCCAGAAGACTTCCAGAGTGGGTACTTCAACTGAACAGACTCCAGCCTCCTGGAAGGACTTCTGAAGGGCATCAAGAAGGAGGAGATGATCTTACTTTAATTAAAAGCACTCCACCCCTTGAATGACTCTTGAACCTAGATCGCCTGAGGCCACCTGAACCATCTTTTGCAAAGTTCAAGTGTGGGGGAGCCCGAATTCACTCAGCTACCCATGTTCCTCCATTACCACGATGGAGGCTACTTCTGGATAGACTCCGCCCACCCGAATAAAGGGGAGTTTATTTTTCTTGCATTTTCTTTTATCGCATTTTTCATTTTTATGTTTTCTAGAGTAAATTGAATAAATAGACATTGTAAATACCATGTCTTTTCTTTTAGCACTTTTTCTTGCATGAGTAGAAATAAAAGTATCCCTCTAGGTTATCTCCATAGCATTTTAGAGTCTTTTGAAAATAAATTAAATTTGGTTGTCAAAACTTAGGGTTTGAGCTCATGGATGAAATCTTGGATGCTTGAGTACTACTTTGCTTTAGATTCTTAATTGGTGTCTTGAGATGAATTATTTTTGACCTAGTGAGAATTAGCCTTATTTTTGTGACACACCTATGTCATTGTGCTCTAGAACTTGCTTAGGTTCTTTCAAAATCATAATTCAATGATTGGATCACATCTATAGAGGCTAATCCATTTGTTTCCCTTTTCCACATCAATTTTTAGCAATAATCATGTTTATTCTCTTTTTCTTTGCTTATCTCCTACGCTTACCCATTTTTTCTTTAGACTTGTTGCTTGAGATGTTCTTAATGTTGTTTTGTCCGAGACGGACAAAGATTTAAGTGTGGGGGAGTGACTAGTGAGAGGGAAGCAATTTTTATCAAAGAGCATCATCATTTCGAAAAAAAAAAATTTGCCAAGTTGATTGGAGTTTGGTGTCAAAAATTGAGCAAGAAGAAGAAGAAGTGGTCAAAGATGGAAATTAATTGAAGATTCTTGATCATCATTTGAAGATCCAAGGAAGTTGAACCTCAAGTTGAATTCGACACTCAAAGTGAAACAAAAACAGTTTGTGCCAAATAAAAAAAAAAATCTGCAATGATGTGGAGAAAGAAATTGTTTGTGCCATGTGAAGAGAATGCCATGAAATTGTTTCGGCCACTCTTCTAGGAGCTGAGTTGTAGCTATATATTTCTGAATTCAGTGCAGGGATTGCTGGAATTAGAAGAAAAAAAAAAGAAAAAAAAACAGTTTGTATCAACTTGGAATTGAGTGTGCCATGGATGGAACTTAAATTTGTTGAGCTGAAATTCTCAAGTGAATCATGTGAACTTTCCACTGTTATTCGAGGCTCATTGCTGTGAGAAATCAGAGATAGAAAGGTCTAATTCATATGGTGTGAAACTGAAATCTGAAACACAGGAAAAACAGAAAAAAATCAGTGAAAACTGAGAAAACAGTTTGGTATCTGCCATTCTTATTTGATGCAACCTGCTGTCACGAATTAGATTGGAATTGGAGCTGTAATCTGAAATAGGAACTTGTGTTTCTGCTCTAAAGTGATCAGTTAGAAGGGTTGAAGAAAAAAAAAAACAGGAAAAAAAAAACTGCAGTGAAGTGGCTGAAATTGAGTTTTGTGAGCAGAATTTTTGAGGAAGCAGTTTAAATGCTCTACAACTCCTAGATGCCAACTGATATGAAGAAATCAGAGTTTTGTGAAATCTAAAATGCTCCATTAGAAGATTGTGAGAAGAAAAAAAAAAAGGGAAAACAGTTTGAGAAAATAAGAAAAGAGAAGGAGAAAACAAGTTGGCACACCATTTGACTTGGCACCATGGAATCATTGAAGCTCACGGCAGCTCATCCGAATTGAAGATCTATTCCAATACATTCTGATTTCAGTAGAGAAAAGAAAGAAAGAAGAGAAAAATCAGAAAAGAGAAGAAAGAAACAAAAATGACACACAAAAGGAAGAGTTGGCACATTGAGATCAAATGGAGTTATTTTTCATCCAAGTCAAAGGAATTACTCAAGATTTACTCCACCACATTCTTGATATCATTAGAGGACTGTTAAGATGGGGCAAAGTTCATTGGAAACATTTTTGAGCAACCAAGTCTTCCACTCCATCAATTTTTCCATTTTCTTGATTTTTATTCCATTACTTATCATTTCTATGTCTTTGATTTGTTTTTATAGTTGTTGATCCTAATCATGATTAATGGTGGAGATTAGACAATAAGCAAGCCTATGGTAGTGCAAGAAGCATGTGTGTAAGAGTGAGCTCCACTTCCATCACCAAATTAGAACTTAAGAGAGAGCCACCAAAACTTCCCTTGAAAGGCTAGTGATTTAAATTCATCTCAATGACTCATGATTGATGAAAAGGCTAAGTTGTTGATTTAAGGACAAGATACTAATCCATAGAGCTTAGATTTATGAGAATTGACAACCCTAGGTAATTTCTTTTCATTTGCTTCTAATTATGCTTAAGAAAGCCTAAGGGATACATATTTAGTAGTTTCGCGAGACGCTCAAGCTTAAGTGTGGGGGAGTTGATAAGCATCATTTTATCGATTATTTTAATTGCTAAAATCCATGTTTGACCCATGTTTTTATTGCTTAATTATGATTTTACCCTAGGTTTTGGAACTTTATCTTATTTTGGACTTAATTGCAAATTTACACATTTTTTGGATTAATTGGCCACTAATTTTCTGATATATTTTTGTAGGCATGAAAGGATCCTAGACCTAGGGCATACTGGGTCAAACCTGAGTCGGATGTGAACCGGATCGAATTATCAAGCCTACGATTAATCCGGGCCGTCCGATTCAAGAGCGGCTAGATCTGAGCCATCCGGGACGATCTGAAGCAATCCGAGCTAGGGTTAGGGTTGATCAAGCTCTATGATCAAGATCTGAAAGTTTCATCCCAATCAGAGCTAAATCAACCGTTGGATCAAGCAAGGAGGGCTCTAGAGCGTCCATTCACAGATAGAGTTGATCTGGACCATCCGTTGCACATCTGGAGGATCCGAGCTACCACAAGGCAGATCCTGACCCCAGATCATCATCATAAAAGTTTGGCTTCAATCAGAGCAAGATCAGCCGTTAGATCTCCTCCGATCGATCTGAGCCGTCCATTGATTCCTATTTAATCAAAAACGCAGCTGCCTTTCTCCTCGTCGCGTCTTCGCCGCACAGTGCTTCTTCTTCGAGTTTTCAGCTAGTTCTTCAATTTTTCTTCAATCCGAGGCGCGGCCACCACAATTTCTTCACTAGCTTGTGTTCTAGGTCATTAGGAAGACTCATCTGTGAAGTTTCCAGCCTCAAATTGTCCAAGAAACAGGGGCTGTTGAGAGGTTTCCGCAGTTCTACCGTTTGATGACTTGGGATCGGCTGTGCTCCACTTCCATCCACCTGAGCTATCCAGAGGGGTTCCCTGAGTAGCTTTGATCATCATCCACTCACCAATTCACGCGGACGCAGTTAAATCCAAGAAATCGAATGGAAGTTTCATATTTGAGCAAGTTGAGCTGAATTCAAGCGCCGACTGAGTTTTCTCATTGATTTGTTGAGCTTGCGGGTTCGAGGCTCACACTTGCGTGACGAACGAGGAGAATTCGAGCTAGGGAAGGATTGAGGTTTAGTTTAATTAGTAAATTTTCGTTTGTAGCTGTAAATTTCGTTTCTGCTGTAGTTTAGTTCCTGTTTCTGAAATTTCAGATTCGTAACTTGGTTTAATGCAATTGTTTTGCTTAAATTAGGATTGGTTTCTACTGGTTTATTAGCTAGGGAATGTGTTTAGAGGATAGTTGTTTTTAATTCTAGTTTAATTCATGCTTAAATGTAGCGTATCAGTTTTTCTCCCTGTTTCTGCAATTTCGTATCAGCTGTTTCTACTTGCGTATCAAATTTCCATTGAGTTCTTACATTTGTTCCCAGCTCGATGTAGTTTTACTTAATGAGTTTAAATCCTGTAGTTTAGTCTAGCTAAATAGCATTCGATTTAGCTTTGAAACATCAGTTATTGTGAATCAATTTCATTTCTGAAATCTGATTTCGAATTCTGCCACCCAGCTTTAACTTCTGCGACTTTCAACTTCTTATTGCTGAATTGATACGAATAAGCTGAGTTCTGACTTCTGAACTCAAGTGCAGTTGGTTTAATTCCATAGCAATGGATATCAGCTTCAGAATCTGTTTTCTATCTCGTGTATCAACTCCTCCTTGCGGTTGCAATCAATTCTACACACCATTTCTGAATTTCTGTTGTTTCTGCCATGGATCAACTTTGAATTCATCATTTAGTTTCAAGCATTAGATTTTAGTTGCTTGCTGGATTATTTTTCATCCATTACATTGCAGCATTCAATTTCTGAAGTGAAACTTAAACTATGCATCTGAATTGTGCATGAATTCTGCATAAGTTCTGCCTTAACGTGTTTGATTTGGAGCTGCATCTGATTGCTTAAGTTCTTCCTTCAACTCTTGCGAATTTGTTCACTATTATCCTTTCCTTCTAAGCTCAAATGACCAGCTTCCACTCTGAATTCTGAGCTGGAAATTTTCTGTAAAGGCAGCAGCATTTGGGAAGCGGATTTCTTTCGCTTGCGTGCCAATGTGCTGAAATTCAGCACTTTGTATCAAGTTCATGTTAAAGCAGTGATTGGCACCAAGTTATAGGGTGTTTCTAGTGTGCTATATGATCTGAAATCAATTGGTACTACATTCATCCATTTCCGAACTTAGTTTGCACTTGTTGACCACCAAAACGTGTAGCTAAATTGAATTGAAATTGGTACTTGTTCAAATTCTTAATTTTGCATGCTTTTCATTGTATCAAGCTAGTTTGTTTCCGAAAACTCAATCACTGCCTTTATTTCATTGCTTGGCATTTTTGATTTGCTTTTGAAATCAGAAATCAGTTCTTAAACAAATTGCTTAAGGGTTTTTGATGAGTAAGTGACCCTTTTGGTTGAGCTAATAACTTGCCATCACATTATTTGATTCATTAGCTTGATTTCCTCCATTTTGATTTCCATTTTATTTCTGAATAGCAACCCAAGAACCCAACATTTATTCGAAACCCAAATTCGCAAACGACACATAAATACAAGCGAGAATCACACAACATCAACTAGCCCCGAGAAAAATACGACCTGTGGCCCCTATATTACATTTTCAGATTCTGATTGTAAAAGGGTTTCCAGCATTCATTTCATTTTATTCACATTCTAAATTTGATGGACTCACATTCGTGACAGTATATTTGGGCCCGTCAAATTTTTGGCGCCGTTGCCGGGGAACGAACCCGGGTCACCCGCGTGACAGGCGGGAATACTCATCATTTAGTTTCAAGCATTAGATTTTAGTTGCTTGCTGGATTATTTTTCATCCATTACATTGCAGCATTCAATTTCTGAAGTGAAACTTAAACTATGCATCTGAATTGTGCATGAATTCTGCATAAGTTCTGCCTTAACGTGTTTGATTTGGAGCTGCATCTGATTGCTTAAGTTCTTCCTTCAACTCTTGCGAATTTGTTCACTATTATCCTTTCCTTCTAAGCTCAAATAACCAGCTTCCACTCTGAATTCTGAGCTGGAAATTTTCTGTAAAGGCAGCAGCATTTGGGAAGCGGATTTCTTTCGCTTGCGTGCCAATGTGCTGAAATTCAGCACTTTGTATCAAGTTCATGTTAAAGCAGTGATTGGCACCAAGTTATAGGGTGTTTCTAGTGTGCTATATGATCTGAAATCAATTGGTACTACATTCATCCATTTCCGAACTTAGTTTGCACTTGTTGACCACCAAAACGTGTAGCTAAATTGAATTGAAATTGGTACTTGTTCAAATTCTTAATTTTGCATGCTTTTCATTGTATCAAGCTAGTTTGTTTCCGAAAACTCAATCACTGCCTTTATTTCATTGCTTGGCATTTTTGATTTGCTTTTGAAATCAGAAATCAGTTCTTAAACAAATTGCTTAAGGGTTTTTGATGAGTAAGTGACCCTTTTGGTTGAGCTAATAACTTGCCATCACATTATTTGATTCATTAGCTTGATTTCCTCCATTTTGATTTCCATTTTATTTCTGAATAGCAACCCAAGAACCCAACATTTATTCGAAACCCAAATTCGCAAACGACACATAAATACAAGCGAGAATCACACAACGTCAACTAGCCCCGAGAAAAATACGACCTGTGGCCCCTATATTACATTTTCAGATTCTGATTGTAAAAGGGTTTCCAGCATTCATTTCATTTTATTCACATTCTAAATTTGACGAGCCCACATTCGTGACAGTAATCACCCTGATCGGTCCTATGACCGATCAGATCAACTCTGATCAAGGAACTCCCAGATCATTCCAATTTGATCCAAAAACTTTCCAGACCAACCACTTTGCATCGAGTTATATCAGATTACCTGACCATACTACCACACACAAATCTGATACAAACCAAGTACAATTGAAACATACTTGATCCTCCATTGGTACAAACCTGGTACTAAGTGAGTACGAGTTGGTTCAAGTGTTCAAAGAAAGGTAGGAATTTTTAAGACCCTTGATTCTCAGAAATTTTTCTGAAACATCAAGTATTAAGTGCTGATTTGATACAAACCTATGTTGGAATGTTCAAATTCATAAGAAAGGATTTGTTGAGTCATGACTCTTGTTCTTAATGTCGTGTTTCAGAAATTTTTCTGAAATATCGAATATCAATAGAGTCTACTCCCCGATTATGGAATGCAAATTGTTAATGCAGTCTGATCAGGAACGTATCAGAGGTTCTGAAATTTTTCTGAAATCTGATCGCTCCCCAGACTGATCAGATATCCTTCTGTATTACGTAATCAACAGACCTGGTTGGTCACGGAGACCAATCAGGACTATATTTCAGATACAGATGCATTCCTTACTCGTCCTATGAAGCATATACGTATTTGACCATGATATACTTCTGTATATGTCTTCACATGGAAGTCCAAGTGTTAATGCAGTACGATCTTGAACGAATCAGAATTACAGAAATTTTTCTGAAAATTGATCGTTCATCGATAAATCAGAAATTTTTCTGTATCGATCATCAGTCTGATGGAACTGCTATAATTATTGTCATATGATGTATATACATTGTTGCCATGATACATTTATGGTATATGCCTCTCATATGCAATTCAAAAATCATCCTTTGACTTACTTGTCATATGAAACATATACATGCTCGACCATGATATTTTTTGTATATGTTTTGATGTGCGATTCAAAAATTATCTTTGATTATTCTGGGTTTGGGGAGAGACCCTTGGTTGAGGGGGAGTTTGATGTTTAAACTTAATAACCATACCCTTTTCGATGTTTGTCAAAGGGGGAGAAAATGGCTGATTAAGTTTATGGCTATTATAGGGGGAGGATCATGATTCCCTTATGAGAATTGAACGGACTTCAATTGATTGATACCTAAACTTAAATCGGGTTGTCAAACAACAAAAAGGGGGAGATTGTTGATGCAGTCTGGTCTGGTTGTTGTTTTGGTGTTTGACAATGATTTAAGTTTGGTTGAATGAAATTCGGGTTAAGTCTAGGTGGATCTGGGAGATCGCACGCTGGCATGAAAAAAGTCCTAACTTGGAGGGTTGGGTGAAAAGTCCTAGCTTGGAGGGCTAGGTGAAAAGTCCTAACTTGGAGGGTTAGGTGAAAAGTCCCAACTTGGAGGGTTAGGTGATTGGTTAAAATCCCGGTGAGTGAAGCCGGGTCCTGGTGAGTGAAGCCAGGTGATGGAAATCCCAGTGAGTGAAGCTGGGTCCTGGTGAGTGAAGCCAGGTGGTGGAAATCCCGGTGAGTGAAGCCGGGTCCTGGTGAGTGAAGCCAGGTGATTGAAATCTTAGTGAGTGGAGCTAGGTTGAAATCCCGGTGAGTGAAGCCGGGTCCCGGTGAGTGAAGCCGGGTGACTGAAATCCTAGTGAGTGAAGCTAGGTTGAAATCCCGGTGAGTGAAGCCGGGTGACCGAAACCCTGGTGAGTGAAGCCAGGTCCTAGCCTGGAGGGCTAGGTTGAAGTCCCAGTGAGTGAAGCTGAGCATCGCACGAGTCAGAGAAGGGTTGGAGGCTTGTTCTCGTGACTTAGAGTGCATTTGGGCTTGCCTGGATCGGTCTGGTGACCGATCAGGGAAGTTGGCACGGTGCTCCTTCGCGGATCGGTCTGGTGACCGATCCAGCGATGACTGATCGGTCTGGTGACCGATCAGGGAGTATGCGTTTCACTCACTGAATGGCTCCTGATCGGTCTGGTGACCATCAGGGAGCTCACAAGTGGGTTGAGTTCCTTTGCTGATCTGCTCCTGATCGGTCTGGTGACCGATCAGGATCACTGTGCAGATCGTTCTGGAGAACGATCCAGCATCGTAGGTTCCTCTCTATGATCGATCAGGTCGGAGCCTGATCGGTCTGGACCCAGCCTGATCGGTCTGGTGACGGATCAGGAGGCTCCCTGATCGGTCCGGTGACCGATCAGGAGGCTCTCTGATCGGTCCGGTGACCGATCAGGGACCGGACCGATCAGGGATCATACAGTGGGTTTTGAGAACCTTACTGCTCGACTCCTGATCGGTCTGGTGACCGATCAAGGATACTATTCAGATCGGTCTAGAGAACGATCAAGTGTCGCGAGATTCTTCTTATGACCGATCAGGATGGAGCCTGATTGGTCTGGAAGCAGCCTGATTGGTCTGGTGACCGATCAGGCTGGAGCCTGATTGGTCTGGGGACCGATCTGGAGTGTGCAGCAGAATGCTGGATTAGTCTGGGGACCAATCAGGAGTGTACAGAAGACTGCTGGATCGGTCTGGTGACTGATCAGGGTCCTCCCTGATCGGTCTGGCGATCGATCAGGAGCAGAACTTTAATTCAAATACGCTGTCAGAAGCTCTGATCGCGCTGTTTTCTCTGCCGATTCTCTGATACACTGCTGATATATGTTGATATGAGTTGCTAAGCTTCTATTGGAGTGTGCAGGCTTTACAGGGATGATTCAAACATTGGAGGAGAGTCAATGGGAGGCTTTCCTTGGAGCAGGTTTGGCTGTTTCCTTGTTTCAGGTCTCAACGGCGTCTGGAGAGCAGCTGGCAACTGACGGAGGCTCAGCTGGAGAGGGTCTTCAGTGGACTGAGTGCTCAGGGAGTCAGGGGGTCAGGCTGTGGCTTCAGTGGATGCTGATAGAGAGCCTGGTGATGGGAGCAGATGCTTAAGACGAGGCTGGAAGCAGAGGAGCGACAACGAGAAAACAGACAGGAACTTGAGGAGTTTGGCTGGGCTGTGTGTTTTGCTCTCTGTTGCTTTGTGCTTGAGCGTTCTTGTTTCATCTTTGTGAGCTATCCTTCTCTTAGTCTCGTGAGCTTATCTTGTATACTATTGAGACGCTTGTGGAGAGGTTTCTCCACCGAGAAGGAGACGTTGATTTATCCGGGTCACCGGGGCTTGATCTGCCGACGATCAAGGGATCACCCACCTTACGGGCACGCCAAGGAGTAGGGGCAAGTTATCCCCGAACCTTGTATATCGAGGTGTTAGCGTCGGTTTGCTTTCCTTTGCTTTGGGTTGTTGTGTTTAGTTTTCTGTTTCTGCATTTGCTTCCGCTGCCTAACTCTTGAAGTGCAGAAAGATTTTAAAAGATCAAGTATTTTGTGGCTGGCTATATTCACCCCCCCCCCCCTCTCTAGCCATCCGTTTCCAACACTTTCAACCAGTTTTGACCAATTTTCTAAACCTCCCAAGGGAGATGTCTGCATAATGAGAAAGCATTAGTAAAATAAGACCGCACCTCCTTTGCTATTGGACCCGAAAAGAATAAATGATCCCAAGACTCCAATGAGTTGCAACATTGACATTTAGAGACTAAATAGATTCCTCTTTGCTGTAAGATAGTATCCACAGGGAGCCTTTGTTTCAGAAAACGCCATGCGAAAATAGAAATGTTTGGAGAAAGGATACCACTCCAAATTACAGACCTGATCGAATACATAAACTGAACCTGTCGTGAGCTGTTCCAAGCAGATTTTAAAGAGAAAGTTCCATCCAACGAAGGTTTCCATACTATCTGATCAAGTTCCTCCTGTTGTATAGGAATTTTGATTATTTCTGTAACTACATTCTCTGATAATAAAGGCTTGAGTTGATGCAGCTTCCATTCTCCATTATCCATGAAATCTACTAACAATGTATCAGGCTTTCCGGACAAAGTACTGGAATGGTATAATGGCCCACTATCCAGCCAATTATCAAACCAGAGATTAAGTTTACCCTCTCCCAAAATCCAGCCAACATTTGGCTCTGCCAGACTGCGAATTTTAGACATTCTACGCTAGCATGAAGATGCGTTACGTTTAACAGGAACAATGACCGAATGCATCTTCCTACAATACATCCTTTTAAGATAAATTGCCCATGGAGTTGCTTGCTCTCTGAATCTATACCACAACTTGACTGTCATTGTTGTACTATAATCAGCCAAACTCCTCACTCCTAGACCCCCTTCCAGTTTCGGTTGACATGCCTCCTTCCAAGCTATCCAATGTATTTTCCTATTTGAATCCGATGAGCCCCAGAAAAAATTCGCAAAGACCATTTCCAGTTTATGAAGTAGAGACAATGGAGGGAGGAGCACTTGCAATAAGTACAATGGCATAGAACTCAAAACACTTTGGATCAAGATAAGCCGACCACCATGCGAAAGCTTTGATAAGTTCCAGCCAAGTAGCTTTTTTCTTATTTTATCTAACAAAGGTTGATAATATGTTATCTTTTTATTACCACTAAAGATGGGAGTTCCCAAATAGGTTATCGGCCAAGACCCTTCTGCAAATCCTGTAATCCCAGTAATTAAGTTTCTGCGTGTATCTGTGATACTTCTTGATGGATATATCAAACTCTTCCCTGCATTTATAACTTGTCCCGATTGTACCTCATAGGAACTAAGAAAAAGCTTAATCTTCTTAACACAATCAACAGAACCATTCATGAATATCATAATATCATCCGCATAGGCTAAATGAGAGACTTTCATGTCACAACTCATGGCAAACCACATTCTAGGATTTTTAGTAAAAAAACTCTTCCAAACCTCTAGAGAAAAATTATGCAACTATAATGAACAAAAAAAGGGGAGATAGGGTCTCCTTGTCTGAGCCCTCTTTTTGCCTGAAAAAAACCTGAGAGATGTCCATTAATGCGAACCGAAAACCAACAATGAGCAACACATCCTCTAATGAGATTAATGAAAGAGTTTGAAAAGCCAAAAGCTAACATTATTCTAAATAGCTAACATTATTCTAAATAGCAAACTCCACTGAATACGATCAAAGGCTTTGGCCACATCCAGTTTCAGAATGAAATTCCCCCCCCCCCCCCCCCCCCCCGCGCACATGAAAGTTAAGGTTGTGGTTTAATTCTTGAGCAAGGAGAATGTTATCTGAAATCAGCCTTCCCTCCACAAAACCACTCTGTGCAGGAAATATTATCTTGGGTAGGAACTTTCTCAATCTATTTGCTGAACACTTAGAAATAACTTTATAAGAAACATTGCAAAGGCTAATAGGTCTGAAATTTTGCCAACTTTGTGCATTTTCAACTTTTGGTATCAATACAATGTTGTAGCATTCATCCCCTTTGGCAGAGACTCTCCTTTGAAATAATCTACCACTGCTTGGTATACATCCTCTTTGATAATATCCCAACAAAAGACATAAAAGAAAGTTGAAAAGCCATCTGGTCCAGCTGCACTATCTTGATCCATTTCTCCAATAACTTGTTTTATTTCCTCCATGGTTGATAGCGCTGTCAAGTCTACATTCTCCATATTATTAATCAGCATAGGGATATGACTCAAATCTGCTACATTACCATTAAAACTTTCACCTGTTAACAGATTTTCAAAGTATTTAGCCCCCGAAGCTCTAATTTGTTCCGGATCATCCAAGCAAGCCCCTTCATCCCATATCATAAAAATTCTGTTAGCCATCCTCCTTGTTTGCACCAAAGAATGGAAGAATTTTGTATTTCTGTCCCCTTCTTTCATCCATTTAACTGCTGCCCTCTGCCTCCAAAAGTCTTCTTCCATTTGTATGGTTTTGAAAAGATGTGCTTGACACTTGTTTCTATTGATTTTATTCTCCTCAGATGGGTCCGAATCAAACTATTTCTCTGCCTCTAAAAACTGATCCTCTGCCCTCTGAATGTTATCATGAATATTCCCAAAAACCTCTTTGTTCCACCACTTCAAATGATTTTTAAGACTTTTCAGTTTCATTTGCAGTTTATGCAGTCCAGAACCATAACTAGGCAGATCCCAATTTAATCTCACAGTTTGCATAAAACCGTGATGTCTCGTCCACATTCTTTGAAACCTAAAAGAAGCTATAGGTTTCTCAAAGATTGGAAAAGAGATTAGCAAGGGACAATGATCAGAAGCCGCCCGACTTAAATGCTCCACCCTAACTGAATAGCCATGATGGTGAGAGCATAATTCTATCCAGCCGCTTCCACACTTTGTTGTTTGTCCAGATAAAAGGATCCCCTACAAATCCAGCATCTTGGAGCCCCATGATCATTATAAAGTCATTGAAATCTTCTGTTTCCCCAGACCTGTTAATACATCCTGCAGAATGCTCCTGCGCATTAGCAATGACATTGAAATCCCCTCCAATCAACCGAAGCTCCTCACTATTTGGTTTGATACTCTCTAGCCTCTCCCAGAGTTCATACCTGTTTACCCTGGAACACTTTGCATACACTACCGTAACCATTATATCAGTAGGAAAAAGAGCAGATTTCAAATTAAGATGAAGAAATTGTTCATGGTCTACCAGCACCTTACAAACTACATTAACATCATAAGCAAACCAAATTTTCCCCGAGCAATTTGAAATAATAGAAGCAAAGCCCAATCTTATTGACATAATATTGGCATCCAATGCTATTAAAGGTTCTAAAATTCCAAGGAAATTCAAGTTGAAACGCTTTTTAAAAAATAGAATTCTTCTAAGTGAGGCTGAATTACCTATTCCCCTGATATTCCATATTATACCTGCCATCTAAAGGATTTCAGAGGAGGCAGCTTGCATTGCATTTGTTTTGCTCCTGGTGATTCGTTGAAATTCACCTAATTGAGCATTTATACTATTTGAGTCGCTCATCTGGATGGGCACTTTATTTGCATCCAAAGGTAATGAAGAATATCTACGCAACTGCCCTACTCCCTCATCATCAGTTCCAGATTCCACCATAAAAGATTTAAACCTGGCTACTCCATCTGTCTCCTCCACTGGTAAAATTAATCCTTCAGTAGTTCCCTGCAAATCTGCATTCTACACTAGTTGCATTGATTTCGGGACCTTCTGCTTTTCATTCTGGTTTCTTTTTAAAACTGCAACTACCTCAGCCTCCTTTGCATACAAGTTTTCAACTGGCTTTTGTACACTCTTAATTTGACGGTCAGCAATATCATCAAAACTATTTCCCTTTTCATCTATCACAACCTTTTCCCCCTGTATCAACCCATCATCTATTACATCCAAGTCCCCTTGCTCGTCCTCATCTAAAACATCCAGAATCTGAAATTTATTGCCATTCCTCTCCCTCTCCTTTTCTCCAGCATTTTTGGCCTTGTCAATCTCTACCCTTTTACTCCAGATTTGTTTGTCAGCCATATGCAAACCTCTACCCCTTGCTCCCTTGGCATCATTCCCCCAAATACTTGTTAAATTTCCTTGGGTCTTATCATTGTGCCAATTGGTACGCTCCAACCCAGGATCTTCAATTCTTTGTTTTCCATTTACTGCTTTTTGTTTATCCCCCTTCCACTCAGGCTTTGGCTTATTGCCTAACATATAACAATCATCAATCGAATGTCCCAAATGCATGCAATGCTGACAATATTTAGGGAGTTTTTCAAACTCTACATGCTGAATTCTCTTCTTTGCTCCTATGCCAATCCTGAATTCTTCAATCTTTTGGCTTAAGAAGATCAATTTCTACACAAACTCTTGCCATCGAGAGCCTTGATCAATCTGTTGTAGCCTCATTCAGCTTGATCGGCTTCCCCACTACACGAGCAATGGAGAAGAGACTTTGCTTATTGAAAAGGTGAATTGGCAGATCTGGAAGTTGTATCCATACCGGCACCAGTGAAGATTCTGTTGGGAACGAGATGGCTATAGAGGAGGGGTGAATATAGACAATCGCTTACCCCTTGAAAACTTATCACGATTTCTGCAACTCAAATATCAGTAGCACAGCGGAAAGAATGGAAAACAGAGTATGCAGAAAAACAAATGAGAGCAAAGCACACACAACTAGCAAGATCGCTAACAAGGAGGGTTTACAAGGTTCGGGGATAACTTGCCCCTACTCCTTGGCGTGCCCTTGAGGTGGGCGATCCCTTGAT
The DNA here is from genome assembly GCA_024364735.1 of Boesenbergia rotunda. Lineage (NCBI taxonomy): Eukaryota > Viridiplantae > Streptophyta > Magnoliopsida > Zingiberales > Zingiberaceae > Boesenbergia > Boesenbergia rotunda. Next base: position 85,997 of record JAGFNQ010005252.1, read on the forward strand.
CGTCGGCAGATCAAGCCCCGGTTAACACCGGATATGAAGCAACCTCCTTCTCGGTGGAGAAACCTCTCCACAGTGTGTTTCAAACAATGATATATAATGAGCACGATGAAACAACAATAAGAATGATCTTACTCAAACACTTAGCAAGGATTAAACACAGCAAGCTTCCCGAGCTCCACCCAGTGGCGATCTCACGCAGACCCCTGTCTGCTTCGTGTCTTCCCACTGTCGGACTCCCAGCTTCTTGTTTTCTCCTTCAAGCGCTCAAGTATGATGAATGCTTCTTAATAGCTTGCTTAGAATGGATGAAGAACTCAAGAACAGCAAGCTTCTATCAGCAGAACGCAAGAACACTCAGGTTTTCAAAAACTGAATCTTATACTGAACTCAACTCTCGCGTTCCTTTTTGTTTCTCCGCCAAGCGACAGGTGACACCATCTCTGTAGCTCCCAGCTACTCCTCTGCCAACGCCAGCCTCTACTGAGCTATCTCTGGACTCATTGAGCTCCTCAGTCGAGCTCCAGTCTTAGCTCCAGTCCGCAGCTCGCCGTTGCAACCTGAGATGGGAAAAGGGACAAACCTGCTCCAAGGAAAGCACTCTTTGACTTCTCCTTGAGTGTTTGAATCCTCCACTGTCACCTGAAACTCAATCAGAGCATTAGAGCAGAAGATCACAAAGCATATCACATACATCAGCAAATCAGATACGATCAGACGCTCTGACGACGTCTGACAGTGAAATTTGAATTAAAGTGATCGGTCACCGGACCGATCCAGGGTGTGTGGATCGATCACCAGACCGATCCACTGCTGTGCTGGGATTCCCAGCTCTCGCAGCTATACACGCCTGATCGGTCACCGGACCGATCAGGGTGAATCCTGATCGGTCAGCAGACCGATCAGATTGGATCCTGATCGGTCACCCAGACCGATCAGAGCAGATGAACAGTTATTTTTTTAATCAATTCCAAGATCCCTGATCGGTCACCAGACCGATCCAAGACTCTGATTTGCAAGGGAACTCACTCACCGTTTGCTCCCTGATCGGTCGCCAAACCGATCAGGAGCAAGACAGCAAGGAAGCAGCCTGCTCCCTGATCGGTCTCCGGATCGATCAGGAGCCACACAGTAGATTCCCAATCTCACTGTGCGCTCCCTGATCAGTCACCAGTCCGATCAGACATAGCTGGATCGGTCACCAGACCGATCCACTAAGGAGCAGTGTGCCAACAGTCCCTGATCGGTCACCAGACCGATCCAGTGACTCTACCCAGCCCTCCAAGCTAGGGATTCATCCACTTTAGCCCTCCAAGCTAAGGATTTTTCCATCTAACTCTCCAAGTTGGGAATTTGCACCTAACCCTCCAAGTTAGGACTTTTCACCTAGCCCTCCAAGCTAGGACTTTTCACCTAGCCCTCCAAGCTAGGACTTTTCACCCAACTCTTCCGAGTTAGAACATCATCCAACCTAGCCCTCCAAGCTAGGCACCTGACCCTCCAAGCCAGGACTTTTTCACCTAATTCTCCAGGATGGGAATTTGCACCTAACCCTCCAGGTTAGGACTTTTCACCTAGCCCTCCAAGCTAGGACTTTTCACCCAACCCTTCCGAATTAGGACTTTTCCAACACCTAACCTCCCAGGTTAGGATTTTCAACACCTAGCCTTCCAAGCTAGGATTTTCCACACCTAACCTCCCAGGTTAGGATTTTCCAACATCATGCCTAATCCTCGATTAGGACTTAATCATAATCATCACAATCATCACACCTAACCTCCCAGGTTAGGGTTTTCCATATCATGCCTAATCCTCGATCAGGACTTAATCATAATCCACCTAACCTCCCAGATTAGGATTTTCCATATCATAATCATCCTCCTAAACTAAAATCGTTGTCAACACCAAAACAACAATCAGGGCCAGACTGCATCAACAGATTCTGCCTCGTACGAGAAATAAGGAGACCATTTGAAGATCCTTAATGGCACCCCTGCAATCATCCAAATATCTCTTGTCCATAACCTTGCCATATCCTCATTAGAGTTTAGATGAATGAAAATGTATCCTGATCTTAAAAATCTGACATTGTACAAGCTTGAAAGCCCTAATTTCCTGAAAGATTGCAGCACTACAGCATAACTTGGGCGTAATCCAGAGAACTTTCCAATCAAACAAAACTTGAACGGCTCCGATAGATCTGCAATCTCTTCTTCAGAGAAGAATATTCCTGGCTTATCATTATAGATCGTGATCGGCTTGAAATCATTTCCAATATCTTCAAAATTCTTCTTTATAGCTCGAGGCGACACCGGTTTAACCACTGACGCATAGGATGGTTTGACAACCACAAGAGAGGAATTCACGAGAGGCGGAGGATTTGGAGGAATGGAAGAAGAGGGGAAGGACATCGCCGACTGCCAGAAGCACCGACGGTGATGAACGGCGCAGAAGTGCCCGAATCAGCTAAAAATCGCCCATGAATCACCCACGAATCGCAGAACTCGAGTTCTCCAAATGGGGTGAGGTCGAACCGTTAGCTCAAATTACTGAAGTTGTTGTGATGAAGGTCCTGTGGAAAGATATAGTCTACAGGTATGGAATTCCTCATAAATTAGTGTCAGATAATGACAGACATTTTTCAGGTCACAAGGTTAGGGAATGATGTGAAGGGCTAGGTATTCATCTGGCCATCACTTTCGTCGCTTATCCCCAAAGCAATGGTCAGGCTAAAGTTGTTAATCGAGAAATAATCAGAGGACTCAAGATAAAGCTGGAACACGTCGGAAGAAGTTGGGTTGAAGAACTCCCGAGCGTTCTATGGTGCTATCGAACAACTCCCAAAGAGGGAACTGGGCAAAGTCCTTTTAGTCTGGTCTATGGAGCATAGGTCGTGATCCATGTTGAGATAGGTGACGAATCATTCGGAGGCAGCTCTACACCAAGGAGAATAATGATCAGGAGCGGCTACTAGATTTATACTTAGTGACGGAAGTGCGCGATAAAGTAGCCACCCGACTAACTACGTACCACCAACGCATGCGACAAGTGTATAACCGCCGAGTGATCCCCCAGAATTTCTAGGTCGAAGACCGAGTATGGAAAAGGATCAAGTCGGTCGATGACGTCAAGAGCTCGAACCTTAATGGAGTGGGTCTTACACGATCGTCGACAAACTCATAGGTGGCAGTTATTATTTGCAAGATGCTGATGGCAAGAAATTAGAGAGACCATGGAACATAAGTCACCTCAAACATGAACGCGCCCAATAAGCCGGTCACGTAATATTTACACTCATACATATATTTGTATTTGCTTGGGAGTTGGTGAATTGAATAAATAGGAAAAATAGTGTTCGTCAATGGATGCCCACGATGTGTAAACCTGGCTGAGGCATTGAGGATGCCCAGCCGGAAGCAGCCCGAGATCCTACCATCTTGAGGTGTTGAGGATGCTCAAGATGTGTAGACCTGGCCGAGGCACTGAAGATGCTCAACCGGGAGCAGCCGAAGTTTCTACCATCTTGTGGTGCCGAGGATGTCCAAGATGTGTAGACCTGGCCAAGGCACTGAGGATGTCTGGCTAGGAGTAGCCTGAGATTATACCATCATGAGGGGCCGATGATGCCCAAGATGTGTAGAACTGGTCAGAGTACTGAGGATGCCCGATCGGGAGCAGTTGAAGTTCCTATCATCTTATGGTGCCGAGGATGCCCAAGATATATAGACCTGACCAAGGCACTGAGGATGTCCGACTGGGAGCAGTCGGAGATCCTACTATCTTAAGGTGTCGAGGATGACCAAGATGTGTAGACCTGGTCGAGGCACTGAGAATGTCAGGCCGGGAGCATCCTGAGTTTCTACCATCATGTGGTGCCGAGGATAACCAAGATGTGTCGACCTGGCCTAGGCGTTGAGGATGCCTGATCGGGAGCAGCCTGACATCCTACCATCTTGAGGTGCCAGGGATGCCCAAGATGTGTAGACCTAGTCGAGGCGCTAAGGATACCTGGACGGGAGCAGCCTAAGTTCCAACCATCTTGTGGTGCCGAGGATGACCAAGATGTATAGACCTGGTTAAGATGCTGAGGATGTCCATCCAGGAGCAGTCGGAGATCCTACCATCTTGAGGGGTCAATGATACCCAAGATGTGTAGAACTGGTTGGCGTGCTAAGGATGCCCGACCGGGAGCAGCTAAAGTTCCTACCATCTTGTGGTGCCGAAGATGCCCAAGATGTATAGACCTGACTGAAGCACTGAGGATGTCCGACCAGGAGCAGCCCGAGATCCTACCATCTTGAGGTGCCGAGGATGCCCAAGATATATAGACCCAGCCGAGGCGCTAAGGATGCCCGATCGAGAGCAACCCAAGTTCCTACCATCGTGTGGTGCCGAGGAAGCCCAAGATGTGTAGACTTGGGCGAGGCACTGAGGATGCCCAGCCAGAAGCAACCCGAGATCCTACCATCCTGAGGTGCCAAGGATGCCCAAGATTTGTAGACATGGCGGGGGTGTTGAGGATGCCCGGTAGGGAGCAGCCGAAGTTCCTACCATCTTGTGGTGCTGAGGATGTCCAAGATGTGTAAACCTGACCGGGGTGCTAAGGATGCCCGAACGAAAGCAGCCGAAGTTCTGCCAACTCGTGGTGTCAAGGATACTCCACAGAGTATTAAGCATAGGGTGGCACAGAAAGAGTGCTCGACAAAAAAGGGATGGGTGTTGACATTGCATTGATAGGGTGACATACAAAGTACAAGTTACGCTCAAAAGAATTATAAAGGCAGAAATATAAGACGTAGGGTGCAAAGTGATATGTATTCATTTAAGAAAGACAAAAAAAAAGATACATGATTTACAATTGTAAGGGTCTGGTAGGCGAATAGTAAAGACTAAGATAGACTGCCTTAAAGTTCTTTTTCTTCGACGGGCAATTCCTACCATGCTCGGCCGACGCTGAAGAAATCCAGGGTGACACCTAGCTTCAGTACCCCAGTTCGCTCATCTGCTGGACAAATCCATTAAAGTCCTATTTAAGTCGCTTCAGTACTTGCCCTACCATGATGTAACCGAACTCCTCAGACCGGAGAAACTTGGTCTTGACCGCGATTTTCACTTCAGACTGACGAGATTCCTCACCGACCTTGTAGTCCCCTAATTCTTGGAGAACTTAGTCCCTATCAGATTTTATTTCTTGAATGTCGGCCAGTGTCCTGTCTCGGGCAGTGAGCGCTTCTTCAAGTTGTTCCTGGACCGTCGACAGAAGAGATTCAACTCGGGAGATGCTCTCTTGTGTCAGATATATAAGCACCAGCGGCCTATAGTTCTGCTTCGTATTTTGGTTAGCTTGGTTGTCTACTCATTGATATGACCACTGAGCTCCTCCTTGGATAACTCGAGAAGACGAATATCCTCCTTCAATTTGACCTCTCGAGCCTAGAGATGCTCCCTCTCCTGCATTAATTGAGCCACGTCTGCCGAGAGTGATGTAGTTCTCTCTGACGAGAGGCGTTCCCGACCTGACAAGAGACGTTCCCGATGTCGGACGTTGTTCAAGTTCAACTCCAAAGACAGGAGGTTGTTGCCTGCCGAATGTACCAGCTTGGCCCGGAGGTCTCTGGAAACCTCAGCTTGCATCTAGCCTTCCCTTTGAACTCGGTACACCTCCGCCTCTAACCCATCCACTTGCAGCCACAGTGCTTCAGTCTCTTGCTCAGGAAGCATCCGGTGGCCCAAGAACAGGCATTCTGATGTAGCCTAATACAAGAGGCAGTAAGAGTTAAAAAGCAAAGATAATAAGAAAAAGCAGGCAGAGTTATACCTTTATGAGGGGCTCGTACAGCATGGCAATTACTCTAGATGAGGTCACACCCCTGAGAGAGGTGATATACTCCTTGGCTCGCTTCCTCATCACCTCCCAGCTCCTCGGAGAGGGTATGCCGAAGGTAGCCTCGGAGCGACGGGCAAGGAGAACCACTAGGCGACTCTCCTCGATGGGTATGACGGAGGGCCTTGGAGCACTGTCATCTATGCTCGATGATATCTCCTCCGAAGGGTGACTCCCTCGCGACATCACCTTAATTTGTATATGCTGAGGGCAAAGGGCCCCTAGTGAGGAAGGAAGGGAGTAGGTTTCCCCAAAGGATGGCCCCATCTCCCCCTCGGACTCTGCAACGGTTGATGTCATCCTCCTTTGACATTTGGAAAGAGGAACGGTATCCTACTCGTCCTCGGGAACACGAAGGGGAGCTCGAGCCGATTGGGTTTTCTCTTTTGAGGTGTAGGAGGGGGTGTGGACTTCTGAAGGGTGGCAAGTGACACATTCTCCTCCTCCTCGACGGGAAAGATAAGCCATCTTCGCTCAGCATGTAGAGGACTTACTATTCGAGTCGGCTTCACTGCGGACATAAGGTTCAGAGCCAGTTGCTCGTCGTCCCCTTGTGCCCGATGAGGGTGCGGGAGGAGCCGACCTCTTGGGTAGTGGACGGTTCGACGATAAAAAGCTCTTAACTTTGAGTCTTCTCAAAGTCTTCAACCGGCTCGGTCGGTGGGTCCGTACAAGAGAAAATTATTACTTTTAAAATCATAATTTTTTCTCTTTGATTGGATTAACCTTTTCAATCATAATTTTAAAAAAAAAAACTTAATGTGTTTCTCATTATATCATACTAAAATTATTATTTTTAAAATTTAGGATTAAAAAAAATAAATGCTCAACTTTGAATTATAATTTTTTAAAAAAAATTGAATATCAAAATCGTTAATTTAATATTAAATTTGAACCTGAAAATTACGTGCCCATATAACAATAGTAGTTGAAGGAAAGTTTAATCACCGAAAATAATTAATTTCGTCACGATTGTAGATATATTCCGTCAAAAATAAATAATCAATAGAGTAAAATAATTCCAATTACACTTACCTTTTTTAAATTATTAAAATTTGAATGAAGCTGTACGGGTGCGACCGCTGCGCTTAACGCTTTAGCATGCTTCCACGTCATCCAGTTTCGGTGTAACGGCATACGAAGCGGACCGACATGCGCGTCTCTTACCCCTCGTCCTCCCCCAAAATTTCTCCTCCTCAGGCGACGAACAACCCGAGGGAAAGAAGCTAAATCTGGCATTTGGATCGCTGGCGACGAACAGACTGATTAAAAGGCCGGGTTGCGTCCATGGAGATCCCTGCGAATCGATTCCGTCTTCGGTTCTTCCCCTCCGGTGGGAATCGATCCCCGCGGGTCATTCGTCCTCCTCTTTTGATCTCCCTCCTCCTCCTCCTCTGATAGAAATCAGCGTCTTGATCGACTAAAATATGTGCTTGATGTTCGGGTAATGTCTTAGTTTTGGGCGAATTGGGAAGGTTTGATAGTGGGTTTTGAGGCTGTTCTAGAAGTTTCCCTTTGGTTCCTTTATCGGCTTGTAGAATTTAAGCCGATTTAGATGTTTTTTTAGGTTGTTTCCTTTTCTATTTCTTAAAAGGAAGTATGACAGTAGTTGAGCGGTAGTTTTTGAAGGAAAGAGCTCTCCTTTCGTCCTGAATTTTTGTTTTTTTTTTTGTTTTTTTGACCTAGAAGCAAAAGCGGGGTTTTTCCTGTCAGTGTGAGAGAATGTCGTCCTCCGGAGTTCTTTCTCTCATCCCCATCCGGGAGGATTCGCCTATGTTCCCTGTACGGTTTGACGGCAGCCGATCCCTGCATTGTTTGCCGGAGTCCATCCTTATCTATCTTGCGGTCCCTAGGTCATCTGTTATTCCACTACGAGTATTGGAGTCTGAATCCATTGCCTCTGTGAAGCTTCGGATCCAGAGTTATAGAGGGTTTGCTGTGAAGCAGCAAAAACTGGTATTTGATGGCAGGGAGCTGGCTCGGAATAATAGCCTAGTCCGAGACTATGGAGTCGGCGATGGACATGTTTTGCACCTCATAATTAGGCTCTCCGATCTGCGATGTATCACTGTAAGAACCATCTCTAGGAAAACATACAATTTCCAAGTTGAACGGAGCCGCAACATTGGGTATATCAAACAGCAGCTCGCAAAGAGGGGCAATCACCTCTGCGATATCATCAACCACAAGCTCATATATGATGGTGAGGAGCTAGATGATTCTCAGTTGATTGATGATATTGATAAGAATAATGACGCAGTGATCCACTTGTTGATCCGCAGATGCACACAAGTTAGTACCAAACCCGTGGAAAATGATTTTGAACTGTCAATTTACGCTGCTGATGCGACTGAAAAGGAAGATGTTGATCTTCAAATTGTTGCTAGGAACCTGCTGTATGAGGATCTTCTAATTAAGCCACTTTACGATTCAAAAGTTGAATTGTCTCCTGTGATTACAGACTTGATCAGGTCTGCTGCCTTAGGATTGGAGAAGGGTAATCTACCAATTATGTCATCGGAAGGTTCTGGGGGAGCATACTTTATGCAAGATGCTTGTGGACACAAGTATGTTGCGCTGTTTAAGCCAATTGATGAGGAACCAATGGCAGAAAATAATCCTCGAGGGTTACCTATGTCAACTGATGGCGAAGGGCTGAAGAAAGGGACACGAGTTGGGAAAGGAGCAATGAGGGAGGTTGCTGCATACATCCTTGATCATCCTGTCAGTGGGCCTCGATCATCTGATGAAGTTGGATTTGCTGGTGTTCCTCCAACAACCATGGTGCGGTCTATCGATCTTGGTTTTCATCATACAGAGGGGTATCACTATGTGGCCAACAACTTCAAGATTGGATCCTTACAAGCGTTTGTGGAAAACTATGGAAGCTGTGAGGATATGGGACCTCGAGCATTTCCAGTCCAGGAGGTTCATAAGATATGTGTTCTGGATATTCGGTTGGCGAATGCAGACCGCCATGCTGGGAATATATTGATATGCAAGGATGAAGATGAGGGGCGGATGATGCTGGTTCCCATTGATCATGGATATTGCTTGCCTGAGAATGTAAGTATTGCATTTATTTTGGTTGTAAGTAGGTATTTTAGAGTCCTCCATGTTTGTGATTTATTTGCCTCTAAATATGGTGATATTAATTTTCATGTTTTCCTTTTTTTCATGTGAATCTTTGACACTGCATGGCAAATAGAAAATAGCCTTAGGATAATAACCTTCTTTTCCTTTCTTACAGATCTATATAATTCAAATTCAAGACCTAGTCACTCTTATTTATGTCCTGGTTTTTGAAAATATCCATATGAAAGTTAGTCTAGTGCATTTGTCCTGAAGTTAACAAAAAGGGTATTTGATTTGACTCCGATAGCAAAGTGTATTTACATCTTCATGGAGGATATTCGAGGAATGTCATTCAATATGTTATTGTTGTGTTAGCTTACTGAAAATCTTGTCTTTCAAACAATGAGTATTGTTTTATTATCTTACAATGATTGTTATATGGCTGCATGTTTTTTTACATTTGCGACTCATCTTGCTATCTCATTTTGGTGCAATGTTATGATATATCTGTCTGATGCAGAGTTTGGGCCATTCTTTCTAGACAATCATCTTGATATAATGATACTTCCAATCTTTTTATGGAAACTATTTTGTTTTATGTTTGGTATTATTTCAGTTTGAAGATTGCACCTTTGAGTGGCTCTACTGGCCCCAAGCTCACCAACAATTCAATGACGCGACCATGGATTACATAAAATCACTAGATGCTGAAGCAGATATTGAGCTCCTCAAAAATTACGGGCTGGAACTCTCATCAGACTCTGAATGCGCTCGCACTCTCCGCATCTCAACCATGTTCTTGAAGAAGGGGGTGGAAAGAGGACTCACTCCCTATGAAATTGGAAGCATTATGTGTAGGGAAACAGTTTTGAAGGAATCAAAAATTGAGGAGATGATCCGTGAAGCAAAGGATGCTGTTCTTCCGGCCACTGGTGAAGCCGCGTTCCTGGAGACTCTTTCTGAGATCATGGATCATCATCTCGTCAAGCTTGATTTGTAGGTGGACCGGTTGCTGTTTCGTTTTTATCTGCAATTAGATGCATGTCTCTGAGCATATATATATATATATATATAGAACTATTTATGGTGGTTGTATGTAAAAACCACCTCATTAAAATGTGGTTGTACTCGTGTGTTCGTGGGCTATGGCTTCAGTTTAGCACTTGCCTAACTCCCTGACTACGAGATTTAATTACATCATTCTAATTAACTGATGCACATCAATAACACTAGATTGCCGTTCTGTTCTTCATGAAGAGAAGTGTCTTGAAAGGGAAAATAAAATCTTCCATTTTTCCTCTTTGAATTATCATTCTTCATTTGTGAAAGAAAGAAAAACGGTACGCCACGAGCCACCGAAGCGGAGAGGAAGCGGTGGCCGTTGCTCGTTGCATCATGGAGCGAGAGTAGATGATGGCAATGGAACTGAGAGCGGTTGCCGTTGGTCGTTGCATCATGGAGCGAAAGTAGACGATGGCAAAGGAACTGAGCGGGGCAGACGGCTATGGTTTAACTGGGATTTTGACCGAGCTTCGATCATCTCTCACCTAGGACACTGCATTTAATGTAATTTTCATATTAACATGATAAAATTTCAACGCTACTATTTCAATTTCAACTCACTTACACCAAATCACATTAAAAAAAATATTTATTAAAATATTCTATTTTTTATTCATAATCTAATTATCAATATACAATTTAATTTATTAACGTTTTTATATTATAATTATTATATTTATATTTTATATTTTATATTTTATTGATATTTAATAGGTTAATTTTTTAAAATTTCTACATCCAACTATTATATATTAACATATATGAAAATTTATGATTTTCATTTTTAATTTTTATTACATTAATTATTCAAGCAGAAATATATTTTTATTACAGTAATATTTTGATTTAGTAGCATTATTATTTTTATTTTGTATGTCAATGTTGTTGTCACTTCCCCAAGAGGAGTCGCTGACCCAATATAAAATCGGACAATACTTCCCCTGTACGGCGAATACTTGAGGCATGAGTACAAGGCTTACACGGCCGCCACAACCCATCAGTCAACACGGCTAGAAATGTAAACATAAAAGAAAAGACATGACATCATACACACCAAAGTCGCGTACCGGTACAACTTACGACAACCATACAACAAAATATTCTCCATGTCCCACAATAATACAATCCACGACACAGCGGAAAACGAAATGAAACATATGCAAACGGAAATACAGTATCACAACAAATGCAATACAACCTAAACACGAATCATCTCGAAACAGAAGGACTGGGACAGGCTACGGGTACTCCAGACGATTATCCTGAAATAAAAACAAGGTTAACGGTGTGAGTCCAATAACTCAGCGAATACATATATCTGATATGCATAGTAAGTTATACTAGCAGTAAGAGTCAAACTGATAACAGTATCAGGAGTAAAAGTAGGAAATGCTAAAACTATAATACCGAATAAATGACACATACCAAAGTCAGCCAAACTTGAAAATATAAAGGTCCAAATACCATACGAGTAATATAAGGTCACCAGACTCTATGTAAACAAACCTCCTGAAAATGTAGGTCAAATACATATACTGTAATCAAATACAGCAAGTACGAGCAAATGCAATAATGCAAACAACAACAACCATGCAATAATGCATCATGTGCACATGATGTCTGTAAGCACTCCAGCTACCCCTACACTGGGTGGCCGAGTGGACAAGATGTCAGGGAGCCAACCGCTCCAACAACCATAACCTCAAAATCAAGCACGAGGGGAATCAACTACTCATGAGTCACACAACCCATTATGACATGTACCCCTACGCCAATAAAGAAGGAGTCAACTGCTCGCGAATCACACAACCAATCATGACATGTACCCAAAGCCAAAACGAGGGAGTCAACTACTCTCTATACCACTACTGCCTGCTACCGCGCTCCGACATCACTACCTATGAGTGACTGAGTGGAGACACGACAGCAGGGCCATCTTTAGGCATAGGGTATTAAGGCCTATGCCTAGGGCCTCAATTTTTATTGGGGCCCGTTATTTTTGATATATTAAATATATTTTTATTATATATTTTAAGAGAATGGAAAAGAATAAGGTCTTGATAAAAAATTTACGTATCTTATTTTTGAGTTAAAATCATAGATTTTATTAAAAAAACTTATCATAGTTCCAATAGATAGAGTCATAAGGGGTTCTCTTTTTAATATTTTAAATTTAATTTTTATTATGTATGTTGTTTTATAAGATCTAATATATTCCTCTTCAATATCTTTCAACCCTAGCCTTCTCTCGTTACATTTATTTTTTTGTTAGTGACGTTTTCTCTTCTGATTAGTAAGAACACGAATTAGAACTTTTTTATCTATGCAATGCAAAATAAAAAAATATTAGTTTTTTTTCGAGTTCCCCCTCTTCCCTTGACTAGCTCCCCTCTTTGTACTTCTCTCGCTCGTTGATATTGGGAAAGAGAAATTACATTTAACGCTGTCAAGTTGATTCGGTTGGTGCTACTATGCTCCTTGCTTAATTAAGTTCAAATGTTGAGGGATTCATCCATATTGTGTTCGATCGAAATAGAAGATTTTATTATTTTTGAGCAATAGTGAGTTAAATATCTTTGTCATTTCGCTTCCTTGATAGACATTAAGTTTTGCTTTTATTTATATGTATTTACAGAAATACATTTTTTGATTCCCTTTTTGTTTCTATCTATCATTTACAACTATTTTGGTTTAGGTGATAAAAAATATGATTTATTTTTTCTTTTATTTTGTGCCTAAAATGACTTATTTAGATTTTAATAAATGATAATGGCTGGTTTGATCTCGTTACGATCTTCATTTTCTAAGGATTATATTGAGTTTTATGATTTTGTATATATATTATTTTTTTTTTATTTTTTGTGATTTCCGGTGATGATGAGTTAAAGAAGGAAATATAATTTTTTTTCTATTATTGTCCTATTTCATTTATTTCTTTTTATAAGAGTTATTATTTTCGTCTTTTATTTGAGTAATTAGACATATTTTTTTATCTTTCTTAGTTTTTAAACAATTCTAAATATATTTATTTTTGACCAAGTTGGTTGTCAGTTACAAGTCCGAATGAAAAAGACGAGTAAATTTTTTTTTAAAACAATGTTAAAGTATTTTTTTTTGCCTAGGGCCTTTAATAGGCTTGAGTCGGCCCTGCACGACAGAATATCTACACACACTAGGAGGCATTCTTGACTACTACGATGCACCGAAATCATTGCTCATAAGTGATCGTGCAGAGTCTCGACAGGGTAATTGTACGCACCCTCCAATAATCACTACTCACCAGTGATAATGTGTACAGATCATGATCACTGAGTATCATTGGTGCCTGCTACCACGCTCTAGCATCATTACCCATGACTGATCGAGCGGAGACACGATAGAATAACTGCACACACTAGGAGGGGTTCCTGACTGCTACGATGTATCAGAATCACTGCTCATGAGTGACCGTACAGAGACTCGATAGGGCAACTGTGTGCACCCTCCAATAGCCGCTACTCGCGTATGGCAATGTGTGCAGATCATGACCGTCACGACAGACGACATGTCTCAACCACATGACTGAGAGCCCTATGCCATCAGCCCATGTGCATGCAAGAACGATGCATGACACTATCATGCACAATAATCTACCTAACTAGTCCTCCAATAATCATCATGATATGTAGAGGTCCAAGAATAATCATACACCATATCCTAACCCTAGTGTTGGGTATGAAGCATTCTATCTCTAATCACGATATACAGCATATGCGACAATGAAGAGTAAGGAAGTCCAACCTCAAAGCAGTACAGAAATAAATCTATCGTCTAATCAAACAACTAATATCAAGTGTAAATATATGAATGCAGAAATAAATAAAACTCTACTGTTATCTATAACTAACTATGTATAAAATCTGTAACAGTATCTAAATAGATAAGTCAGAAGTATCCGCGTCCGATGTAGAAGTCCGCAAGCAACGAGAACCTCCCGTCCAAATTAATATCTGCAACCGACTGATCAAGTCAATGTCCTGTATCTATAAAACTTGGTATAAGCTATCATTACCAATGATACTAACTAGATCAGATACCAAGTCGTATCCGGACTAACCCCTCCGGACCCACGTGTGGTTCACCACCATACTGAACCACATGATTAAGCTAACTCTAAATTCAATTTTTTGAATTATCCTTAGTTAAGGACTAACCTCCGGGTTAATCCCAGACCCCAATCCTAACCCAATAAGATCCAACTCACCACTACCAACCCAAACAACACACAGATGAGATACAACAAATCACAAGATCACGACTACACCTAAACATGCCCTTTGCCAAAACCCACAAGCAAGAAGTTGCTCACGGCAGCAACAAAAATACAAGATCATAGCTACAACTAATACATGACTCCAAGAAATCATACGATACAACACGAACCCAAATAAAGCACAATAGCAACCTACATACTGAAGAAACTCAACTAAGTTACCACGGAAAAATCCAAATCCGAGTACCGATCCCAAACACCAAAGGAACATCATATAGATCACGCTCTCCAAATGGAATTTCTTCCAAACAAAACAGAACAGGAATAAAGACCCACGGCAGGAAATGAATCAACCAATTCTAATAGGTTTCAAGCTGAGTACAACAACGAACAGATTCGGAATCAAAAAGCAACTGATCTTCCACATAACTAGCATCAACATCCTCCAAAAATCAATTTGAATCCAGGGTTCTAAAACTATCCAACATTCATCTATGAAGCGGACAGAACACCAACACTAAGAACAGAGCAAAGAACTCATCTCACAGCTACAACATCCAGCATTCATCTATCACTCTGATCCCTATCACAGAACAGACTGGCAATGGATTCAACACAGATCTCCACACCGATTCAAGACCACAACACCAAAAATCAGAACCTCAAAGCAAAACTCACAGTATTCACATATACAACTCTGTAACAAGGTCCCAATTCCAAACTACATTCACGGCAAAAACTCACCCGCCAGAACAGAGCTAGGATTCTCAGCCAAGATCAACAGAAAAGGAACTCACGGCAAGAATCTCAATCTGAACGTAACCCCTAATCCAATTAACTCTCTGATCTAAAACATCAATCGATCTAGACCAAAAACCCATCAGAAACAATCAAAGCCAAAAACAATCCATCAAAAACAATCCCACAGAGACGATCCATCATGAACAACACTAAACAAACGGATCCTACCTGAGGTTAATGCCCATGATCAACAAGTAAAATACCGGAACAGGAACACAACCAAGATCCCTAATCGCAAATACACTGACATCCTTAAATCAAACCATAGCACTAAATCCATTTTCCAAATACAGAATCTCACAGCAAAAACCAAGATAATAGCAAACCACCCATCCAAAATCCCAATCCACTAGAGACCCCATTGAACCAGAATCGTACCTAGGGCATCCGCCGGCGCTCCACTACTCCGATCCAGAGAGATCTAGCAAGAAGAAGAGGAAGCACAACGAAAACCACGACCCAAGCTTTCCTTTGCTCCCCCGTCCCTTTCTTGGTGTGGATTTGGCTCCCGTACAGAGCTTGAAGAAGATCGCCGAGCTTCCGCGTGGAACAGTCGAGGAACTCAGGGGAGTGAGGTCGCGTGGCTTTGGTGGATCACTCGAGGAAGGGAAGAAGAAAGGCGGATAATAATTGGAGGCTTATTTTCAATTTGGACCTCAAATTTCAGCTAATTCAGCTCAAACCCTCAGTTTAAGCTTTTTATGCATTTTAGCTCTCCAAGGTTCATATATCCGGACTCCACACCTTATACTTTCTCTGTTACCGCCCTACCAAGCCCCATATGTCCCGGTTAACCATATGAAACCCCTTGGTTGGTTCTGTCGTAAAATATGCATAATAAAATCTTTAAAAATCTTTAATTAAGAAATTAAATCTTTAAAAATATGTATAATAAAATATGCTGCTAAATATATTTAATTTAAATTTAGAATCAATAATTAATATTTAATTTAAATTTAAAATCAATAATTAATATTACTATAAGTAATGAGGATAAAAAAATATTTATTATAAATTAATTTTTATGATATTTAATAATATATATTATATTTGATTTTATTAACTATATAATATAATAGAATTTAAAGGGGAAAAAAAAAAGTACCCTCCCTCGCCCAGAGGGTGCGGGAATAGTGCATGCATTGGTCTCTTTGTTAGAGTTGCTCTTAGAATATCAACCATGCAGCGGTAAATAAAATTCAATTAAATCTTATAAATTTATTAAAATTCGATCGATATTTTATCTTTTCCATTTATTCAATTTTATTAAAAAAATTTGAACAATTCGATTGATTTAAAAATTTCGATTGATTAATTCAATTGGACTTTAACTTAATACTCATCCGGCCCTACCACCATGGGGATGCCTCCCTAACACGTCAAATAAATTTTGAGAACGGCTCCCCGAATGAGCTCTTTATTAATTTTATAAAAAAAAAAATGAGTTCTTTATTAATTTCATAAAAACAAAATTTTTTAAAAACGTAGCTTAATAGGGACCAAACACTAACTTACTACCGTTCTTACCAGGGGATGATGCTCTTAATTCGAACATTACAGCCAGTAAACTTTCATTTATACCCTACATTTAATCTGTTTCTGAAAGGTCATTTAATTTCAAAGATAATTTCAATCATATGTAATCACCACCATCGTCATTATCGTCGACAAAACAGTGACCTGGCAAACAGCGTGATGGAATGATTTTTAAAAAAACAAAAAATTAACGAACATTCTAATGTGAGATTATTTTCATTCAAAGAAAATCAATAAATCTAAATATCTTTATAATGATTAGGAAATCAAAGATAATTCGTTTTAGTAGGACGATAAGGAAATCAAAACTAATACTCTTATATATTATTAATTAGTGCGAGATATATATCATATAATGGGCGGGGACCGCAATGACCAAGATAATACCTTTTTTTTCAAGCTCCGAGGACAGAAAATGTTTTCGTCGTTTCTCTCTGAGAAGTTCAAGTTGACGCAGATTCCATGTCCGTAATCTTCAAAAGTAATCCTCTATATTAACAGCATCATTCTCTGGAAGACAAAAAAAATGAAAGCTAAAAAGGTAAGAGACTAAATGCAAAATCATTATTTGATGCGCATTATGTACAAAATCACTCGCGGGGCAACACAAGTATAGCTGTATTGCAGTCTGGCAAAGAACAAAGACAAAAATCCGATATCTAAAAACTAAATTGCCCACCTTCGTTTAGATGCCTGAGAGACCGGAGCGCCTAATGCTAAAATTATTTCAGATAACCATCCTCATCCGAACAAGTAAATACAGCAATAAACAAGCAGCAAAGAGCCCCTGATTGTTGAATCCCCAAGGCACTTTGTTACAAGATATGTATGCCATTAAGCCAATAAAACAAATAGGAGATAGATCTATTCACAGATTAACCGAACATGATTTCACATCCAATTTAAACGGAAAATAAAATGCTAGATCAGGAAGTGTCAATTTTGGAACACACTAGCAACCATGTCTCAGGGAGACAATTGTAGCAACAGATGTATCCGTAGTCACCTTAATAGGAATACACAATGTATTCTGATATCCACGATGTGACTTCAGCTATAACAATGCAGCAACCTTTAGCGGCATTTGTTATCTCAATGTTTGACCTGACCACTGAATCTACACCTGAAGAGTCCAAAAGAACATACGTTCAACCTGAGAAGTCCCATATCATCGAGGGGGAATCTGCACACGCAGGCAGATACACAGAAAAGCATTACCAGTTACTTGGCTGAAGCATTGCGCTGCAGTGTTGGAAGCCAACTGCTGGATGACCCAACATGTGAAACATCAGTTGGCCCTGATTGTCTGGAATTCAAGACATGTTTCTTTGAGGAGCCAGGAAAAGCAAATGATGTGGGCGGTACATGTGGTCTTCCATAACTTGTTCCAGCCCTCTGAAAAGGAAGAGCAATAAAGTCGAGAAAATTGTGATGGATGGAAGGGAACTACCTAAGATATGCAATTAAAATATACAGTGAAAGGGGCCTTTATTGTTGCTAGGACAGATGATGCCTCATTTCAGCCAAAGTTAATGTAATCGTGATGACTTACCAACTTATCAAGACGATCAACATCAGAACTCATGTTCCTCTCAGCTATGTGTTTAAGTTGCATTTGAACTGCTGGACGAGCAGCATTACTCGGTCCCATATGCTCTGTGACTCCATCAGCGTGAAGAATGTTGCTTGAACTGGTAGCTGGAATGTAATTTAGATGTCATTTATGCAAGAATAAAAATGTATTCTAGGTAAACTAATAGTAGTTTCTATATTATCAATAAACATGTTCTAACAAAGATTACAGCCGACAGTGTGTCACTGGCTTTATCAATAAACATGCTGTAACAAAGATTACAGCCGACAGTGTGACACTGGCTTTCTCCAATCATTATAGTCCAGACAAATTTGAACTAGAATCTACAACATGAACCCGAAAGCAGTAGCAGAAGTAGGAACAAGAACCTTGTTTGTCAACATCCATTGGAATTGCTCGACTAGTCATTCCACCAGAGACCGGCTGTCATTTCAGGAAAAAAAAAAAACCTCATCAACAAAGATACGTATAGCTCTTCCAGAAATTGAAGTTCTAAAAGAAATGTTTTTCAACATAGATAGTTGAAGTTCTAAAAGAAATGATTTTCAACAGTGAAGTTCTAATGTTTTTCAACACAAATAGTTGAGGTTCTAAAATAAATGTTTTTCCAACATAGATTGTTGAACCTTTAAAAGAAATGTTTTTGAACATAGATACTGGAAAGAAGAAAAAAGAAATGAATGAGACCTTTTAGATCTATGCTCAAAGAAGATCATCATCCTTCCCAATGAAGAAAAATGAAAATCAGACATTTTTTGGTCAAACTATCCACCCTTATATCAGGTAGAACTATGAAAATTATCTCACACATTTTCAAGCTATTTGAAATGATGCAGACAATCAAACTACAGAAGCAAAGTATGTGAAAGACATAATAGCTACTGAAGTAGTTCTAAAGGAGTTCTATATTGAATTAGGCAATGCAAAGCATACTAACAGAGGATCGTGGTTGACATCTTGTCCTTTGGGCTTGCTGATATTTCAGAATTGTCCAATCAAAAATAAAATCAAATTCATAACCTGTTATAGTTAATTGAAACATGTCAGAAAGGTTCCAACAACATAATTTCAGCAAGTATCACTGCATAATAATGTCCATAAGAACACCACTGACTAACTCAGAAAATGAATCCCCAAAGTAATGTCTCTCCAACTATGAGTTCTCAAATTATGATTTCCCATACAGTACCTTCACGAGTGAACAAGTCACGAAAGAGACGCTTCGGGAATCCATAGTCAGGCCGTTGTTCAAAGGTCAAAGAATGGCAATAGTGAAAATATGAAGCAAATTCCACAGGGTGGGATTTGCATAAAACCTATCAGAAGTTAAGAGTAATCAACCAGTTACTACTATTTTCTGTTTGAAAAGATCACAATATGTTGTTACTGGGTACATACTTCAATAGGAGTTGAAAGCTTCTTCTCACATATCTTGTCGTACTTCTGCTTCTTTGTGGCAGCTTTTAGCCCTTGCCATGGAAGACTTCAAAGGAAAACAGGGAAGAATTAATTATTCTTGGAATGGACATTTAGGAGACCAGATGTGAAAAATGCTTGAAGCAGATAGAGAAATGAGAGGTGCATTAATACATATGAGTAAACACCATTACAATTTTCTGTTTAAAATGGCCAGCCTAATTTTCTTTTTTTAAAAAAAAAAGATTCCTTGAAACAAATATGATAATTTTGAAGGTATGCTAAAAGCCATATTTTTTTATTCATCAGAAACTGGAACAAATATCAATTCTACCAAAATAATAAAAATCTTCTCTTGTTTTAATTTTCAGAACTGTAGTTTTTTGTGTCAGTCTTGCAGCATCATTGTTAACTATCGATAAGGAACTCAAATCTGAACAATGTAATTTCCTAATTAAGCATACCTCCCTCTGAGAAAATAGAGGAGAACATAACCAAGCGATTCCAAATCATCCCGACGACTTTGCTCTGGTAAGTTGATGGATTAAGTTATCATGGCACCAAACTAAAACTAAACACTGCTTGGATCAGCCACAACTTACCAATGCCAAGATGAGTATTGCAGCTAGCATAACGAGCAGTTCCAGTCAAGTTTTTGTTTTCTCTGAGCAAGAAAATAATAAGGATGATCAGTAATCATCAGATGTCATATTCAAGTCAAAGGTAAAAAAATATTGGGTCTTTATGTTCAGGGAGCACAAACACCCAATTGTGGCTTCACCTCTCTATTTCTATGTTGATATCACACTTTTATCAAGGAAAAAGTATGTATAAATTTGTTTATATTTCTGCTAGCTTAGGACCACTTGAATAATGACCAGACTCACTGTTGCATCCCTATGTGAACTCTCTCAAAGAAAAAGAGAGAATTTAAATAAAACACGATTATGAATAATGCACCTGTATGGGATATGACGATTGGTATTAGAATCCCTATATCGTTTTGCAAGACCGAAGTCAATGATATACACCTAGAAAATCATATTCAAACAGTTACTATCCGGAGGAAAGGAGAAAAAGTCAGGGTTGCATATGCAACAACCACAAGACTAATGAGAGGCTCTTTGAATTACTACCTGATTGGCCTTCCGACCAAGACCCATTAGGAAGTTATCAGGTTTGATGTCTCTGTGCAGAAAACCTTTTGAATGCACATATTCTATTCTTGTAATCTGTTGAATATCAAAGTTAGAGTGATTTCTTCTACAATGAGTATGAAAATGCATTGTAAGTATTAATTAGACATGAATATGAACTAAAACAAAGTAACATAACTTCTATTGTCATGTTTCACTAAGAGGGATTTGGTCCATAAAACAATGGCACTAGGCTTAGTAATAAATACAAGCAGTAACATGGTGGCTAGGTTCAAATTATATGATAAGAAAAAAAACTTATGTTAGGGAACCAATCCTGCTAATGAAGCGTTAATTATAACTTGTAGAATATAACCATCATAAAACAATTTTAAAGGATTATTATGTAATAATTGGCATTGTAAATAAATCTCTCAAAGTAAGTCACATGACAAGTTTTAACTAATCAATGAAGAGACATAAAATATAAAACTGCCAAAAGTAAAAGCACATGAATAGTTTGACTGAATTGTTAAAGTTATAGTTGGATTACATGTTCAATTTAGCAATTAGCAGTTTTCTAGCATGGAACCAGGCATATAGAATTTTCCAAATAATATTCCTTGAGAAAAACAAGGATGAGACTTTATCAATTACAATGCTCCTTATAAGTCATAATTGTAGAATTATTTCTACATTTCTTGTCTTGATCAATTTAGTTGGATCCAAGAAACAGCTACATCAGTTCATCCATAGACATTTGGCCCAAGACAGCTTGTGGTTATTTCTCATTAATGAGGATATTGCTTTTGTTACTTCAAGCATAAAACATGATAGTGTGTGTTTCATGACTATCCAGTTTAATTCATCCATATTTATATTTACAAATTAATTTTTAGTTGAGTAACAGGTTATCACATTCAATATTCAATCGTGTCAAATTCCCTAAAATATAAATATGATCAGATAGATTAAGCTCTGAACGTTTTCCCAATTTGTACAAAACTGAAAGGGAAGGTTTAAATCCATCCTCTAAAAAGTGTTCTTTCATAACACATCAATTTGCAATTACCATTTGATCTGCAAGCATTAGAACTGTCTTTAATGAGAATTTCCGACCACAATAGACAAACAAATCTTCAAGGCTTGGACCAAGCAAGTCGAGAACAAGAACATTTTCCTCCCCGTCAACACCACACCATTTTGTGTTTGGGATACCACCTACAAGGATGATTTGAGCAATTAACTTAGGAATTGCAGAAAAGGAAGAAATTTAAGCCATATTCCATGGTTGACACACTTCCTCCCTGAAGAATGCTGTACAGCTTGGCCTCATAAAGCAACTGTGGATGCTTGGTCTTGCTGTTCTCCTGCAATCATGTACAAAAAAAATAAGCAGATAACCAACACGACCTAGCCAATCAGGACAACGCAATACAAAATAAAATTCATCAACATATATTCAAAGCCTGACTATCCGGAGAAT
>JAGFNQ010005253.1:0-40044 GCA_024364735.1 Boesenbergia rotunda
CAAAGAAAGTAATTGTTGTAAATCCAATTGGACGGCTCCCCGAGGCTCAATCTAAATCAAACATGACAATTTCAATTAAAATTGGGAAATTAAATTACAACAACTAACTTTAAATTGGACGGCTCCCCGAGGATCAATCCAAAATAAAGAATTTTTTGGTCAATTTAAAAACCAATTCAAATTTAATTGTCAATTAACTGTCCATGAATTTGTCTAGACTTTCTTAAAAGAAAGTGCCCAAAATTGCGAGATTTCATAAATAGGTTTTCAGAATAATTGTAAGTTTCTGGTACAAAGAAAACTTACATATTTCCAAAATTAAAAAATTTCTAAAATTAGAAAAATTTCCAAAATTGGAATGTTTCCAAAGATGGAAAGTTTTCACAATTATTATAAAATTTCAGAAACTAGAAAATTTCAAAAGTTTGCGAAATTTCATGAGGATTTCCAAACATAGAAATTCCTAAATCTAAAATTTATTATAATTTGAAAGTTTCCATAATTGAAATTTTTATTCCAAAATTGAGATCATGACAAAGTTTTCCGCAAAACAATTATATGATTATGTTGAACACTAACCGGCTCTGATACCACTGTTGGGACCGGGTGCATGTCGACAAGGATACGAGTTCGTAAAATTTTAAATTTTTACGTACAGCGGAAGAATTTGCATAAAATAATTTTCTAAATTATTTTAACTTCGTATCTAGCATGCAATCTTATGGTGTGTTGACATAATCATAAAATAAAACTTTGTGGAAAAGTAAACTAATTTACTTTGTACCTCGCGTAACTCGAAGTAAGGGACGAGATCCAACCGTAGCGTCCCTTGGAATCTTTGCCTCTATTCGCGTCCACGCCGAGTTCTCTTCGGGATGACTTCGCAAAGTCACGAGTTTTGTGCCGACGAGAACTACTAGATCCTCGGAAGGCACAACTAAGAAGATCAAGAGAAGAAAAGGAAACTAACCAACGAAGTAACGGAATCGAATTCCGAGAGAGAGGGAGATGTAATCCGCTTCTTCTTCTTCTTGGTTGGTTTCTTCTTCTCCTTGAAGCTCACGGAAACACCTTGCCTTGGTGTAGGTTGGGCGCCGGCCCTAATGGAGCTAGGGTGGCCGCCGGCCCTAATGGAAGGGAGGGGGAAGGAGGAGAGAAGAGAAGAGAGGGAGGGAGAGCTCTATTTCGATTATCCAAATCTTAGGAATCCAAGGCTTGCCTATGGTTCCTTATATAGTTGCTTCTCCCTTGCCAAGTCTCCTCTTAACCGAATTAACAGAATTAACGGAATTAGTTATCATAAGAAATTTATCCTATAAATTCTCTTATGAATTATTCCGTTTAAACCAAGTTTTATTATAACTAACTTTATAATAAAACTAATTAGTTATCATAAGAAATTTATCCTATAAATTCTCTTATGAATTTTATTATAACTAACTTTATAATAAAACTAATTAATTATCATAAGAAATTTATTCTATAAAATCTCTTATGAATTATTCCGTTTAAACCAAGTTTTATTATAACTAACTTTATAATAAAACAAATTAGTTATCATAAGAAATTTATCCTATAAATTCTCTTATGAATTTTATTATAACTAACTTTATAATAAAACTAATTAATTATCATAAGAAATTTATCCTATAAATTCTCTTATAAATTATTCCGTTTAAACCAATTTTTATTATAACTAACTTTATAATAAAACTAATTAATCTCTCCTTTTATTATGGAATAAATTTTATAAGAAATTTATAAACTTTCTTATTATGGAAAAATCAATTCATAATTGATTTTATAAAATTAAAATAAACCAATTCATGGATTATTTTAACTTCCATAAAAAGAATAAATTTCTATAAATTTATTTATATAAATTTCTTTATACAAATTTATTTATCCATAATTTATAAAATAAATCGCGCTAGATTTACTTTATTAATTAAACCAAATTAATTGGTTATCTTCCCAATAGGTGGCCGGCCAACCAAGGAGGGTTGACACCCTCTTTGGCCAGCCCAAACCGAGCCGAACCAACGCGAATTAAACTCATTTAATTCGCCCAAAAAGCCTTCAAAAGACTTAGCCATTTTTAGCTTCTATTGCGCCTCTGATTAACTCAGATTCGACTTTATTTCTCTTGATTGGAAAATCCAATTTTCAACTCGTTTTAAATCCCTCTGATTACTCGTAGTGCGTGTGACTAAATAGGCTTTCGATTTATGTTGGCCGTCTATAATTAAACAATTATAGAACGATCATGAGTGGCACCTAGTAGTACATGATCCCTAATTAATCGAAAGATCAACGGTTTGACCCCAGAAGAAATTATTCTGAAACCCTTCAGCAGCTCTAATGAATCATGCCTCATTCCCTTCACCATCTTATACCCACTTGGTTCAGGACACGGTCTATTTGTGTCAGTCCCCACTAGGCTGACTACGTCACACCTAGCCCAAGTAGTGTCTTTCTCGTCCTTTGGATTTCTAGTTACTCTCATGTATTTTAGAGACTCGCACTCTAAACATGATATACTCTGGACAGAGGTTTTGAGTAACAATCCGACGATAGGCCTGGGTATACATCTCCTCGCAAGGAGTGGTGAATCCTTTGTAGGCTGTTCAAACATCTTCGGGCACTTCGGCTTATACCCAATTATCCTGGGTCCACACCTCCTTGGAGATGCTTGCTTAAGATGTTAAAGTATAAGTCTTCATGACCAAGATGACTTGAATACCGCAAGTCAAAGGAACATCGCACTTAAGCCGCAGTAAGAACTTCATTGACATATCTATATAGATAACCCTATGAAGTCTTACAGCTAGTCACTCCAATGAACTAGTTCCCTTAACTAGCATCCATGTTTATCTCCGGACATCCCAATGTCACCAGCCAGTGAGAATCAGCTGATTAGAGAATAACCCATGCTAGTCTCAACAGAATTGATAGTGTCCGTATTTATCAATTCATCGACTAGGGATATTTTCAATACTTCACATTTGCACATTTAGAGATAATCACTAGTTGTGATCCCATCACAAATTCTCTTATGCTGTGAGTTGTATTGCGGGCATTCAATAGATGAGTTTAAGATCCCAATCAAATACATAAACATGTATACTCAAATAGTGAATTATCATTTATTAAAATAAATGTTTACAATCATAAGGTGATTGCCTTAGGACACTTCTCTCATATCACTAACAGTATACAGCCCTTTGACTGTTTATGATCATGTCAAGGTTGCTTGATCCTACTTGATATTTTCTAAGTGCTTTTGTGAGATCATCTATTTGTTTCCTTAACTCCTTATTTTCATTTTCAGTATATGAGACATGTGAAGAAGTAGAGCTAGCATGCAAATCCTTACATATAATAGCTTCTACTCTAAGCATGACAATTTCTTCCTTAAGATGCTTAATTCTACTTCTAGCCTTAGCTAAGTCCATGTTTGTGCTAGAAATAATTTTCACTAAGGTAGAAGAGGGTAAATGGTATACCTCACTTACCGAAGCCTCTGACTCTGATGATGATGAGGTGGAGGAGCTCTCATCTTCACTGCTTGAGCTCCGTTCATCGTCTGAAGAATCTGAACCATCTTGTGCCATAAGAGCGAAGTGGGAGACTTGCTCTTCTTCTTCCTCTGAGGATGAGGGATCGTCCCAGGTCGCCTTGAGGTTCGTGGCACTCTTCTCGTTTCCCTTCGACTTCTTCTTGTCATTATTCTTCTTCTCTTCTTTCTTGTCCTCCCTCTTCTTCAACTGGGGACACTCGTTCTTCATATGTCCCTCTTGATGACAGTTGTAGCAGATTATCTCCTTGGCCTTACCCTTACCTTTGGCCCCTTTCCTAGCATATGATTTGTTAGAAAAACTTTTAAATGCTTTACGAAACTTCCTTACCATAAAAGCCTCTTGATCACTGTCCATGGAGGCGCTTGACTCCTCTGAGTCCGAAGATGATGAGTAGTTCACCTTCTTCTTCTCTTTTCTCCTCCTCTTCTCCTTTTCTGCAACAAAAGCAATACCTTTCTCTTTGGCCGAAATGTTAGCTTGCTCGTGCAGTTCAAATTCACAAAATAGATCGTCCAATGTAACTAAAGACAAGTCCCTAGATACCTTGTAAGCATCAACCATGGATGCCCACAGGGTGGTTCTTGGGAAGGCTTGTAGGACATACCTGACGATATCCCGGTTTTCGACTTTCTCTCCAATCACATGGAGCTCGTTGATCACCTCCTTTACTCTTCCATGCAGCTAACTGACGGTCTCGTTGCTCTTCATGGAGAGGGATTGCAGTTGGGCCACCAACAAGTCCTTCTTGGCTCGTCTGGACTCGTTTGACCCCTCGTTCAGTTCGACCAACTTGTCCCATAGCTCTTTGGTGCTCTTGAATGGCCCCACCTTGTTCAGTTGCTCCTTTGAGAGCCCGCATTGCAGTGTGGTGGTGGCCTTGGCATTTGATTGCGCCCTCTTCATTACTTCTTTGGACCATGTTCTCATAGGAGTTGGGTCTCCTCTTTCATCGACGGGCGACTCGAAGCCATCTGCAACACTTATCCATGTTTCTATGTCATTCATAAGATAGTACTGCATTCTACCTTTCCAGTACGCGAAGTTATTGCCGTCGAAGAACGGTGGTCGTGCGGTGGAGTATCCCTCTTGAAACGTCATTTCAGATGTTCTGGTTGATTGTTAGATCTTCCAAAATGCACCTGCTCTGATACCAATTGAGAGATCGGTGTAGGCGTGCAGAGGGGGGGTGAATGCACTTTTTCAGATCTTGAACTCTGCAGTCTTGTTAGCGCAGCGGAAATAACATGCAAAATAAATACATAAACAATGCTAACACTTTCAGTTACTTGGTATCCACCCAGATGGGTGACTAGTCCAAGGATCCACGCCGCGAGCACCACTTTTCACTATCGAAAAGTCTCCTTTAGGTGGAGAAACCTTCACAGCAAGAGCTTCCTCTTTACAGATGTAGAAATGAGATGGAGGAAGCAAGTAATCACTTTACAATTTGGCAGCACTTCGTTACTGTACGGAACGGTACAGACACGTGTAACGAGGCCTCCTTTTATAGGTGAAAAGGACAGATTCGCAGTCTATCCAGACGCCCACCAGTCGAC
The DNA here is from genome assembly GCA_024364735.1 of Boesenbergia rotunda. Taxonomy (NCBI): domain Eukaryota; kingdom Viridiplantae; phylum Streptophyta; class Magnoliopsida; order Zingiberales; family Zingiberaceae; genus Boesenbergia; species Boesenbergia rotunda. The sequence continues at coordinate 5,138 of JAGFNQ010005253.1, forward strand.
TGCCCCAAGGGCAGTCGACTGGCCCGGCATTAAATGTCGGCCAACGGCTAGCAAACAGCTAGCCAACGGCTAGTTTTGGGGTATATCAGTCGACTGCCCATTGGCCAGTCGACTGGTCCGAAGCTGCGAACTCTCTGTGGGTTTTGGCAGTCGACTGCCTTCGGGCCAGTCGACTGCCCTGCCTCCCAGCTCAGCTCCAGCTACTTCAAACCTTCTCCTTCGCGTATGCCTTCAGGTCTACTCCCTTGGCTCGCCACTTGAAGTCCTCTTCCTCTGGCTATCGTCCCCCGGATGCGCACGCAAGCCTTCCCTTGGCTTGCCTCCATGCCGCCCTTCACGTGTGCCTTTTGAAGTCCACTTCCCGGCTTTCCCTTGGAGTTCTCCTCCCTCGGCTCTCGTCCCTCGGATAGGTCCACCAAGTGTGATTTTCCAAGTCCTGCAAACTCAATCACACAAGTCAAATACAACATAACACTCTAACTTTAAACCTATTCGCCCACTCATCAAAACCGTGATCTTCCAATCACTTAAAGGGCTGATTGCCTCAACAATCACTAGGTATGTAATGAATTATGCGGAGGGATGTGAGTGATGTAGATGGGATCTATCCCTCCCATATGACGGGAGTGATATCTGTGGGCCCCTTGATCGAGCAGGACTACTAAAACGCATGACCATGCTCAAATGAGTCAATATGAGATATTGAGCTCATTTGTTTGAGTGAGTCTACTCGGGGATCAAGAAACACAAGATTGACTGAGAATGATACGGTCTATGCCTCATTGGTCAATCTAGATATCGAGGATAGAAGGACAAGGTCATTCATTATCGTAGTCATGGAGGTTAAGTCGGATCTCGACTTTTCTTATTACTTGGGTAGCAATGATGCATTGCTAGGTGTCGCTCATTGCTTATGTGTCTAAAGTGGTTTAGACACATTGCCAACGTTACGAGAACCTATTGGGTAACACACTAAGGACACGATGCTTCGGAGATTAATTGATCTTGGTTTGATTAAGATTTGATTCGAATTGGATTGATTGAGTTAGACTCAAGTGAATCCAATTAGATTATGGGATTGAGTCTAATTTGAGTTAGACTCATCTAGATTAAACTCAACCACTTAATTATGGATAATATTCGTTAAAGGGTTTAATAAAATATTGTTTAAGAGGAAGGCTAAGAGACATTCTATTCATTTGATGAATAGAACATTAAGAGTCTCAAGGAATACCAAGAGGCTTAGTATTAATTGGGTTTTATTAGCATTAAGATGAGAGGAGCTCAAGGGACATAGACCCTTGGTATTCATTAGATGAGTACAAATACCCCCCTTGTCAAAGGCTAGAGTGTGCATCTCTCTTCCTCTTCTTTCTTCCTCCTTGTCCATAACTCCCTAGTGGAGGTTCTTGTGCTTTGTTAATCATCCCAAGTTGCTAGCACAACTAAGGTGGTTCCTCTCCGAGGCGTAGATCGTGTTCGTGTGGATACGCATAGAGGCACGTACACTTGAACGTGCAAGAGATCCGGCGAACCAAAGGACTAGCGGGATAAGCGAAAGAAACGCGACAAAGGTATTCCTATAAGATAAGAATTGTAGATCACTTTGTATGAGTTTTTTCTTTCACATGGATAGCTCGAGGGATCTTATTTCCGCTGCGATTTTAAATATTTTTACTTATAGATCCCTACAGTGTATGTTTTGATTCTCAGGTTTTTCATAATGGCCTTTACTCCACTAGCAACCATTCTTAAGGACAATAAACTTACTGACCCAAATTACATTGACTAGAAGAGGAACCTAGACATTGTCCTCACTGCTAAGGAGTACAAATTTGTACTCTTCGAAGAATGTCCGGAAAAGCCTAGAGAAGACTCTGGTGAAGAGTTGAGGGAGCGTTATAGGAAGTGGAAAAAGGCAGATGAGATGGCGCGGTGTTACATTCTGGCATCGATGTCAAATGTGCTGCAACATCAGCATTAGGTCATGCCCACTGCCAGTGACATGATGCTGAACCTCAAAGACCTCTTCGGACACCAAGGTCGAGCTGCTAGGCAAAGTACGATGAAGATTCTGATGTCAACCACTATGGTTGAAGGGACACCTGTTAGGGATCATGTCCTAAAGATGATGGCTCATCTAAATCAGACTGAGGTACTGGGAGTTGAAATCGATGGGGAATCCCAGGTCGATATCATACTCCAGTCTCTACCAAAGAGCTTTGAGCAGTTCAACCTCAACTATAATATGAACAAGAAGAATTATACGTTGGGTGAACTTCTAGGAGAACTCCAGGCGGCAATGGCTCTCTTTCAGAAAAACTCACAGGCCTTAGTAACTCAAAAGGATTCTTCTTTGAACCGAAACGAAGGAAGAAGAAGAAACGAGGAGGGTTCAAGAAGGCAGGAGCATCGCAAGCACCCCGGACTGGTGTGAAGAAGCCAAAGGGCAAGTGTTTCACATGCAAGCAAACTGGGCACTAGAAGGCGGACTGTCCCCGTTGTCAAAGCAAAGGTATTTCTTCAGCCTTAGTCGTTGAAACATGCTTAGCGGTGCTATCTACCAGTACCTGGTGTGTAGATACAGGAGTCACTGACCATGTCTACAATACTCTGCAGGGGTTCCAGGAAACCCGACGGCTAGCGGATGAAGAGATCGTGGTCTACATGGGCGATGCTACAAGAGTAGCAGCAGTAGCAGTGGGAGTCTTTTATTTATCTTTTGAGAGGAATAAAATGTTAGTTCTGAGAGATTGCCTTTATGTACCTTCATTTAGAAAGAATTTAATTTCAGTTTCTATGTTGTTTAAGGATGGATACTCTGTCACTTTTGATAATAAAGTTGTTATTAAGAGAAACAAAGAGATTATTTGTTCAGGTACATTGGTCGGTAATCTGTATACTCTAGAACCAAAACCTCCCATGATGCACACTGAAGTAAATAGCTCATCATCTAACTTGAATAAGAGAAAAGAGCCTTCTAAGATGAATCAGACATATCTTTGGCACCTTAGGCTTGGTCATATTAACCTTAGTAGGATTCAGAGGTTGATAGCTGATGGGCGTCTGGGTTCGTTAGTGGTGGAGGATCTCCCGACCTGTGAGTCTTGCTTGGAAGGTAAGATGACCAAGAGGCCTTTCAAGGCCAAGGGGTATAGGGCCAAGGATGTGCTAGAACTGATTCATTCTGATTTATCTGGCCCTATGCCAATCCAGGCTAGAGTAGGCTTTGAATATTTCATCACGTTCATTGACGATTATTTAAGGTATTGGTACATTTACCTGATGCACCGCAAGTCTGAATGCTTTGATAAGTTCAAAGAATTCAAGGCTGATGTGGAGAAACATCGAGGTAAAAGTATCAAGACACTGCGATCAGATCGTAGTGGTGAGTACCTCTCTTGAGAGTTTAGGAGCTACCTATCAGAAGCTGGGATTCTGTCCTAACTAACTGCACCCGGCACACCCCAGCAGAACGGAGTTGCCGAAAGAAGGAATAGGACACTTATGGAAATGGTTAGGTCGATGATGAGTTATTCAGACTTACCTGATTCATTCTGGGGATACGCTCTGGAAACGGCAGCGTACATACTGAACTTGGTTCCATCTAAGTCAGTCTCTCATACTCCCACGGAACTGTGGACTGGGCACAAGCCCAATCTAGGACATGTTCAGATTTGGGGTAGTCCAGCACATGTGCTGAAGGGAGATACTGATAAGTTGGAATCTCGTACGGAGGCACGTTTGTTCGTACTCTATCCTAGAGGAACGAAGGGTGGTCTATTCTATAGTCCTAAGGATCAGAAGGTAATTGTTAGCACAAATGTCAGATTCTAGGAAGAGGACTATATGATGAGCCATAAGCCAAAGAGTAGACTAGTGATTGAAGAGTTAAGGGGGGATGTTCCGACTTCAGGACCAATTGTACAAGAGGACACACCACAAGTCATTGCACCGTGTGTCACTCAGGACACACAGGTAGTACCTCGTCGCAGTGGGAGGGTTGTGAGACAGCCTGAAAGGTACATGTTTTTGGGAGAGTCTTCGGACTTAGTCTCAAGTAAACATGAACCGGATCCCTAGACCTATGACGAGTCCCTCCAAGACAAGGATGCAGATTCTTGGCAAAGGGCAATGAACTCTGAGATAGAATCAATGGATACTAACCATGTCTGGGAGCTAGTAGAACCACCCAATGGTGTAAAAGCCATTGGATGCAAGTGGATCTACAAGAGAAAGAGAGGATCATACGGGAAGGTTGAGACCTTCAAAGCAAGGCTTGTTGCGAAAGGGTATACTCAGAAAAAGGGTATCGATTATGAGGAGACATTTTCACCAGTAGCCATGCTTAAGTCGATCCGGATTCCCTTATCTATTGCAGCTCATATGGATTATGAGGTATGGCAGATGGATGTCAAGACAGCCTTCCTTAACAGGAGTCTTGAGGAGACCATCGACATGCAGCAACTAGAAGGTTTCGTTGCAAAGGGCAAAGAGCATCTAGTGTGCAAGCTTAATCGATCCATCTATGGATTGAAGCAAGCTTCAAGGTCTTGGAACATCCACTTTGATGAAGTAATCCAGTCATATGGATTTACTCAAAGCCCGGATGAGTCATGTGTGTATAAAAGATGTGACGGAAACGTCGTGGTGTTTCTTGTACTTTACGTAGATGATATTTTGTTAATTGGCAACAATGTCAAAGTGTTATCAGACGTAAGGGTCTGGCTATCAAAGAAGTTTGATATGAAGGACTTAGGAGAAGCAGGACACATCCTTGGGATCAAGATCATGAAGGATCGGCAGAAAAAGATGTTGTGTCTATCCCAAGCTTCATATGTTGACACAATCTTGTCTCGTTTTAGGATGGAAAACTCCAAGAAGGGTTTTCTACCTTTCAGGCATGGAGTTCCTCTATCCAAGGAGATGTGTCCGAAAACATCAAATGAGATAGAGGAAATGAAGACGGTTCCTTATGCTTCGGAGCCATTGTCTGGAGGAGTGTCAAGCAGATGTGCGTAGCGGACTCCACCATGGAAGCTGAGTATGTGGCAGTCTCAGAGGCGGCCAAGGAAGTTGTATGGCTCAGAAACTTCATCATGGACTTGGATGTGATTCCTGGTTTGCCCCGATCTATCACAATCTTTTGTGATAACAGTGGTGCAGTTGCAAACTTGAAGGAACCACGAGCCCATAAGGCGAGTAAACACATAGAGCGCAAGTAGCACCTGATACGATAGAAAATAACGGCCCCCCTAGAGCCGGCCCCACGGATATGGAGGGAGGTTCATGTAGGTACACAGATAATAAGTGCATGGTGGGGTCGAAAATGCAGGTCATCACCTCCTGGGGATCGACCCTTGGCCATTACACCAGAAATCGCATGCACCCACCATCTGTGCTACGCCCTGGGGGCAAGTACCACCTGATACGAGAAATCGTAAATCGAGGAGAAGTGGTTGTCGCCAAGATTGCATCGGAGGACAACCTGACTGATCCTTTCACTAAGGCTCTTCCTTCTAGAGCTTTTGACAGGCATGTGGAGGATATGGGTGTCAGATGTATGGCAGTGGGAGAACAGTAGTGTCTTTAAGTATAAGTGGGAGATTGTAAGATGTGTATACTGAAAGACATGACTTTTATTATATGAACATCTTTATTATGAAAAGAGAATCACACTACACTAGGTGATTGTTTATCATAGTGCATACACGAAGTCCCATTGCTTTGCATTGTAGATAGCATGGTGTGTGGTGTCACACGGAAGATCATGTTATCAGTTCCTTACTTAGCATAAATAGAGGCTCACAACCTAGATGGGATTGGACAACCCATCGGGATGGTTGTAGTGTAGTTAGGTGTGGTTGGTCTTGACCATAGGACTACACTAGTGTGCTATGAGTACATTGAGCAGGACCAAACCCGAGGTTATCCGATTTGTACTGACTAGATAATTGGATAAGACCTCAAGTGATATTATGGAGAATGATCCTTAATCCCGAAATAATATCGGGCATATATTATTAATTATTATTTCTTTGATTTATCAATGGGCGAGATCTATTCTGTTAGATCGACAGACATGGTAAGTTGGGAAATAATATTAATAATATGATGTGCCGATGATTATTGACGGAATTCGTGTCCTGGTGAGTCAGGATGATGATGCCCCCTTGGTGAGCTCAAAAGGTTCATCGTGCTAAACCCTACAAGTGGATTTGATAAGGCACGTTGATAAGGTTGAGTGGTACTAATCAAGGATCCAGAAGTTAATTAATTTAAATTATCAATAATTTAATTAATTAACGGGCATGCATGATCTTAAACACGGGGGGATGGATGATTCGTAATATGTGGAGCCCATATGAAAATATAGGGGTTGGTGAGGAAGTTCGATTAAGGTCCTTTAGTGGAATGGATCTTAATTAATGGATCGGGTTTGGATCCATTAGCGGGCTAAGAACTAACTCCTCCTCTTGGTCCCTGCCTTAGCCCTATAAATACCCTATGAGATCAAGAAACCAAGCCAATTAATTAATCCAAGAGCCAAGACCCAAACCCTCTCCTCTCCCTCTCTCTCCTAGGATTCGGCGGCGCAACAAGAAGAAGAGGAAGAGCTCCTCAGTTCTTCTTTCCTCCTCCACCAAATTTCAGTTGAAGCTCACAAAAGCAAGGTAGAGGAGTCCTCTACCTTGCGTGGTGCTCAGGGAGGTCGAGGGAGGCGTCGGCGGCCGGCTGCAGGCGGCGCAACCAAGGGTTGCGCCGGCGCCGTAAGGTAGAGGGAGAAGAGGTTGTGGGCTCTGTTGGGGTTAGAAAGAAGGTAGTTTCTCTCCTTCTTCATCTTCTTCACCTTCCTCTCTAGGTCTGCTGCTGGTCGGAGGGCTTGGAGCCAGCTCCGGCGGTCGGCGACGCAAGGGAAGAGGAAGGGGGTGGTCGGTGGCGCAAACCCTAGGAGCTAGGGTTTTGGCTGGTTGAAGAAGAGAGGATTGATTGGAGCTCTTGGTGATCTCGGATCGCAGTAGATCGTCGCCCACACGACGTCCATGAAGGGAGGGACATAAGGTAGAAGACCGCGAGGTAATCGGAAATGTATAACTTTCCATAAGCTCCGTTATATTTCCTTATGTCTTTTATGTGCCATGTTTATATGCCTTGTCATTTTATGTGTAAGAATTTATTGTTTTGATTGCAATATATGTTTAATAAATTCTTAACTGGACTCCGACCATAAACACAAAAGTCGACAATCATCTCATCGCCTTTTCCGCGGTCGAACGGTCGAGCAAATTGCAAGGCCAATTTGGAAATCGGCTAAGTTGCAATTTGGATCGTTCAATATGGCATGAGACGGTGATGGGAGACGGCTCTCTATTTGGATTGAATTTTTTTTTAATTCGTAGGCATGGAGAGGTCCCTCGGATCGACTAGGTATTTGCTAGGGAAACCTACCAAGCCATACCCAACACCCATGCCATCCGTCACCGGACCCCGAAGACGTCCAACTAAGTCTATGTGTATCCTGCAAACCTGCACAATCACATACACACATCAAATACAAGGGTGAACCTAACTTAAACTCTTTGCCCAAACATCAAAACACATGGTCACTCCAGACTATAGATTGCTGCAACAGAAGATTCTTCCTTCTTTTCTTTCTTCTTCTTCTTCTTCTTCTTCTTCTTCTTCTTCTTCTTCTCTACAACAAGAGCTATGCTTCTCTCTTTTGAAGACACGTTAGCTTGTTCATGTAGTTCAAACTCACAAAATAATTCATCAAGCTTAACTCTTGAAAGATCTCTAAAAACCTTATATGCATCAACCATTGATGCCAAGTAGTTCCAGGAAATGATTGAAGAACATACCATACTAGATCTCGATTTTCAATTTTCTTACATATTACATGAAGACCATTTACTATCTCTTTGAATCTTCCATGCATTTGACTCACGTTCTCATTGGTCTTCATGGTGAAGGTTTGAAGTTGGCCCACCAAGATATCTCTCTTGGCTCTCCTTGATTCGCTTGATCCTTCATTCAACTCAATGAGCATTTTCCAAAGCTCTTTAGCGGAATTAAATGGTCTAACCTTGTTCAATTGCTCCTTGGAATGTCCACATTGTAGGTGTTAGTAGGAGCCCTAGAGCCAATTATATGATGATTGACTAGAGACTTTTTGTATCATATTCTATCATTAATAAAGGCATGTTTGGTTATTATACTTATTGTATTTTTGTGCCAAATAACTAAGTATAATAATGTCCTTGTGTAGTAGGTTCTTATCTACATTATATCGATTGGTTGAATCGATAGTGAGATAATGTAGAGAACACTACACTAAATTATTCCTAGTCAAACATTAATATTCAGGGACAATATTAATGCATGGAGACTAGCATGTAAGTCAATTGATGACTTGAGCTCACAAATCATGGATATGTGATATCAAGTTGGCACATGGGTATACATTAGAGAATGTGTACTGAATTGACCTGCCATGAGAAAGTTTCATAGATTGTCATATGAGTGTCATAAACTTTCTCATGTGACTATTAGTATGAATAGTCCTTAGACCTGAAGTCACTACGGTTCCGTACATAAGGAGTTATGTACTTTGGTATCGTCAAACGTCACCCGTAACAGGGTGGACTATAAAGGCGATCACTGGGTATGTAATAAATTATGCAGAGGGATGTGAGTGATGTAGATGGGATCTATCTCTCCCATATGACGGGAGTGATATCTGTGGGCCCCTTGATCGAGTAGGACTACTGAAACGCATGGTCATGCTCAAATGAGTCAATATGAGATATTGAGCTCATTTGTCTGAGTGAGTCTACTCGGGGATCAAGAAACACAAAGATTGATCAAGGATGACACGGTCTATGCCTCCTTGGTCAATCTAGATATCAAGGATAGAAGGACAAGGTCATACATTATCATAGTCACGGAGGTTTAGTTGGATCTCGACTTTTCTTGTTACTTGGGTAGCAATGATGCATTGCTAGATGTCACTCATTGCTTATGTGTCTAAGGTGTTTAGGCTCATTGCCAACGTCACAAGAACATATTGGGTCACACACTAAGGACATGATGCTTTGGGAAATCTGAGTGGGAGCCCGAGTTGGAAACTCGGGAAGTCTGATTGGGAGCCCGAGTTGGGAACTCGGGAGACCTGATCGGGAGATTTGATTGAGAGCCCGAGTTGGGAACTCGGGAGACCTGATCAGGAGATCTAATCGAGAGCTCGAGTTGGGAACTCGAGAGACTAGTTCGGGAGCTCAGGGACTGGGTCGGCGCTCGGCGGACTAGGTCGGCGCTCGGCAGACTAGGTCGAGAGCTCGACGCTCGATAAACTGGGTCGGAGCTCGGTAGACTAGGTCGAGAGCTCGGCGCTCGATAAACTGGGTCGGCGCTCGGTAGACTAGGTCGGCACTCGGCAGACTAGGTCGGAAGCTCGGTGCTCGGTAGAATGGGTCGCACTCGGCAGACTAGGTCGGGATCTCGGTGATCGGCAGACTGGGTAGGGAGCTCGGCGACTAGCTCAGCAGACTGGGTTGGGAGCTCAGCGACTTCCTCGGCAGACTTGGTCGGGAGACCTGGTCGGAAGCCCTAGAGTCCCGGTCGGAATTTCATGGGGAAATTCATTAAAGGTTTAATGAAGGAAAGAGAAAAGTCTCTCTTCATTGGATGAAGAGAAGGTGAAGAGTTACATGAAAAAATGTGCTCTTTATTGGTTTTAATGAAGGGAAGTCAAAAAGACAAAAGACTTTTCATATTCATGGGATGAATATAAAAGAGAGTCTTGTCATTTTGAATAAAAAGGTGTGTGAGCCTTCCCTTCTTCCCTTCCTCTCTTCTTCCTCTTCTCCCTCTTAGCCAAAACTCCTTTTGGGGTTCTTGGTGGTTTTGTGAACTACCTCAAATTGCTAGCACAACTAAGGTAGTTCTTCCCGAAGTTGAGAGATTGTGTCCGTGTGGATACGCATAGAGGCACGGACGCTTGAACGTGCAAGAGATCCGACGCACTTGGAGCGGGATAACGTAAGGACACGCTCCAAAGGTATACACTATAGATAGATCTATTAGATAGATGAATTTTGTACGAGTTTTCTTTCGCATGGATCATTTGAGGGATCTTGTTTCCACTGCGTTTTTGTGTTTTGGTGCCGGGAGATCCCAATAGTAGGGTGGTTGTGGCCTTTGCATTCGCTTGAGCTTTCTTAGACATCTATTTTTTCCGCTCCTTGGTTGGAAGAGGTGCTCCGAACTCATCCTTAGGTTTCTCAAACTCATCTACAATACTAAACCAATTTTCAATATCATTCATTAAATAATACTCCATTCTACCTTTCTAATAGGCAAAATCGTTGTCGTGGAAGAATGGTGGTTGTGCGATGCTATATCCCTCTTGAAACGCCATCTTAATGTTTCGGTTGACGGTGAGTTCTCCCAAAATGAACCTTTCTCTGATACCACTTGTTAGGACCTTTACGTCAAGCTAGAGGGGGGGTGAATAGCTTCTCTTGGATTTTGTCTATAAAATGTTAGCCAAAGCACAAGAAAAAGATAGACAAAAGGAAAAACAATGAAAACAATGCTAACTCCATTGATTTAATTGGTCTCCACCTCCTTAAGGTGACTAATCCAAGGATTCACACCCACACAACCAAGCTCCACTATGCTTTTCTCCTTTTCAAATCAAGCTTGAAGGTGGAGAAACCCTTACAAGATTATCTCTTCCTCTTACAAGATTAGAATAATTTTGGAGGAAAAGATTGAGAGTTTGTAAGCTTAAAGATCTCATAACAAGTAAGAAAAATCGAGAGAGTCACATTGTGTCTCTTCATGTTCTAAAATCTGCTTTTTATATAACCTTCGATATCAGTCCACTAGCAATATCATCAGTCGACTGATGAGCTTCAATGGCTACTATAGATTATGTCTGATTTCTGCCGTCAGCCTTCGATGGTCACTTATCAGTCGACTGGGACCAGACCGAGTCGACTGATCTTTCTGTTCGTGAAGTAATCAACTGATTCTACTTATCAGTCGACTCAACTCACTATATCAATCGACTGATTCTCTCATTAGCCGACTGATACCTGATGAATCTCAGGTTCCACTTTTTCTTCGTGTAGACACAAGCCTTCAAACACCTTCCATCAGCCTCGCACCCTTAGGATGCTTCCAAGCCCTCGACTCCTCATCCTTGCGCTTGCCTTGAAGTGTTTCCCTCGGCCTTGTCATGCTAAGTCTTCTTCTATCAATTCTTCATACCTGGACTCAAACTCAAGTTTCATGTTAGATCACCAACATTGCTTAACTTAAACTTATTTAACCAAACATTAAAAGTAAATAATGTTTGGGGCATGATTGCACCAATATAACCTTTGTGTCAAATTCTATAACAATCTAACCAAATTTGATTATCTTTTCTATGCATCTCAAATAAAAAATTTAACATTACATTTACACCTGATCTTATTAGAGACCAACTTGAACTTTGTCCATTTTCTTCCACAATCAATTGCTTCCCAAACATGCAACTACCTTTTCCTAGTCCCTTCTCACACATTACTTTGAGTCTGATGTACACATACTTCTTTGATGGTAATTGAAATTCAACTCTAATTAATTTTCACTATGGTAATCTTTGAGCCAAAAACTATGTTTTAAAGAAAGTTATCACTTCATGTGTTACATGGTTGAAGCCAAGCAATAATACACCCATTTCACTCTCTTCTCTTATACATACTTCATCACAAGCTAGATATTAACTTAAGCCTACACATATTCAATTCAATCATCTTTCATGTAACCACGATTGTTAATCATCAAGTCCTTAGGCCTTACTGTCATATTTTTACTTGTATTTTTGAATCTTTTAGGGTATATATTAACAGAGAAAATATTCAACCCTAAACAAAATAGGGTATAGACAATTTAACTTAGTCAAACTAGTCCTCAGAAGAAACATCTTAGTCTGAAAGGATGATCTAAAGACCCATAAAGAGATTGATGAGACACCTATTGAACCCAGTATTAATATAGCCCAACCTCCCACATCTCCGGCCTCTATAGCTCTTTCATCTACATTGACTTTAGAAGAACGTGTGGCTGGCAAGGAGACAAATATAATTAGTGGATTTTTGCTTATGGAGATATAAATGGCAACGTGTGGCTCTATCTTCTTTCATATTGTGAATATAAATTCAAATTCTATTTTTTTTATTGATTACTAACTTTTAACTTAGTTTTCATATTATAAAAAAGGAGGAGATAGTTGGTGCTGAATGCATAACATATAATCTAGGATTTTGATATATGACAAAGATTAAAGTTAGGTTACTTGTGATCTAACCAATTGTATAAAGTTTGCAGGTGCAGGATATTTGACAGATGTTAAAATTTTGATTGTGAACTAGGTAGTGAGCAAGTCCTAGTAGATCTAGGCATCTAAGTTCTGGTTGAGAATCAAGCATGAGCTAAGTCTTGGATGGAAACTAATCAGACAAATTCCTGACTAGAAACTAAGTGAATTAAGTCCAAGTGATTAAGGCTTAGTAAATAAAATTTCTAACTAGAGGCTAGGTGAACTAAGTTCAAGTGATTAAAGCTTAGTAGATAAATTCTTAACTAGGTTTTAGGTAACTCAAGTCCAAGTATGTGGAATCAACTGGGAGCTTATTGCTTGGAAAAAAAATCCAAGTGTGTGGAATCAACTTGGAACCGATTGATTGGCACAAGTCCAGTGTGTGGAATCAGCTTGGAACCAATTGATTGGCACAAGTCTAAGTGTGTGGAATCAGCTGGAATCTGATTGCTTGGTAAAATCGAACTAGACGGGTTAATCTAGTCAAGTGTGGGTAACCTCACATTCTATATCATACTCATTACATGTAACAAATGAAGGGAAGCATGTTTAACGATTCTAAGCAACCAAATGGAGTTCGTGGGCGAATGTTGGTGTTAACTCTCAATGAAGGAATTTTCGAGGGTCCATGTGACCATATAGGATCCAAGCGAACGGAGCAGATAAGCAACCGGAGTAGCTTTCAGGCGATTAGAAGATAACGTTATCATCAATTCGAATAAGGTAGTTAAGATGAAGTTTGATTGGAGATGACGCTAGCACCTCTACAGGCGTCCAGGAAGACTCTAGGCGACCGGAAGAGTGCTATATAAGGAGTTTCAAGGTAGAGTTTCAGAACAACTCATCTACATAGAATTACTCTTGTTCTCATGCTCTTTCGTGTTTTATGCTGTGACATGCACTTCATTTCTGATCGACAATACCTAGAATAATATTTACATTTGTTTTAGTGTTTTTTTATTTATTTTATTGTGCTCAAACTCTTTGGATTCTTTTTCTGTAAGGTTTCTCCACCTAGGAGAATTTTGAAATAAGAATCAAATTTTAAACTATTGTGTGTCTATACTTCTGAATTGGTCGATCAACTTATATGATTAAATTGTTAGATATTATTATTGTCTTTGTCTTATCTTAATTGTATCAATCTAAGTTAATTTATTATTTCTGCTATGTTAATTCTGATTGATTCAGTTACTATATGCTCATTTATTTTAATAATTCTCAACACTATGCTATCTTTAAATTTTTTTAAAGACTTAAAATTAGTCACGATGCTTCTTGTTTTTTTAAACTAGATATCCAGATCTTACAATCCGACTAATCCTATAATAGACGGTCCGACCTCACATTTTGCCCATTAAATAAATCAAGCTAGCATACTAGGATTTTGAGCATTGCAGACATCCGTTAAATGTGTTGTTGGAGAATCGAATCATCAACACCGAGATTCAGCCAGACCTCTAATCATCTGGTTGTGTCTTGGGGGCATGATGCTTCGGGTTTGTCCATGTTATAGAAATGGAGACATTGATGACTTTTTGGGGATAAGATAATCATATTAAGTGATTGATATGACTCTTTTATTGGAATAAAAGGGGATACTGTTCACCCCAAATGATCTAGTATCGTCGTTCCCTCAATTAAATTCAAGTAGGTAGATCACGGGAATATTTTGTCCTAGTATAATGACCTTTTGCATAAGAAACGTCAAACATCCAATAAACCATTATGCACTCATTGAAAATTGACTCTAAGGTCTATTAAAATAATCACCTATATAAAATACCAATTATACTAATCCGTGAAGACGTCATACGACTCTCTCATTAGTGTAAAGGATTGTCATAGATGTTGAACAAAATAGTAGACGAACTTGAGATGATCGATCTGACCCCATAAAAATTTTCCACTTGTCATAAAAGATTGTCATAGAGCACTTTAGATTTCTGTGGCGAGCATGGTGAAAGTGTTAGACAGTGAGAATCTGAGTACAAAAGTTTCAAGTGTGATTTTATACTTTTGGTCTACTAATTTTTATAATTTGTGAAGTCATTTATTAGCTTGTGAATATCCATACCTATTCATATGAATATAATATTTTTTAATAATTTAAATGTTTGAATTTTACTTAGCCACTTAGGAGTTGATTTTTCTCAATTTTTTATTTTATATTATTAATAAAAAAGTTTCACCAATTATTTGATGAAGTCGGGTATTTTATGTTGTTAATGATAATATAAATATGGATCTAAAGATAATTATTTTGTACAATGATTTGGACGATGATTTGACATTGTCTTCTGCGATGGTCAAATTGTACAGTAGCAATTTATGATCACGACAATAGATGTTTTTGTAGTGTTTTATAAGAATCAGACAGACCGTGACACATGGCTAGGGCAGGCCAGTAAATTAATTAATTAATGCAGGTACATGGTTCAATGCATATATTGAGTTTGTTCGATGTGAAAAAAAAAATGTCGATGCAGATGATTAATTATTAATTTAGATATTTATAATTTGATTTTTAATTATAATATATTTTATAAAAAATTTTGATATGAATCTTGGGATATTAGATTTCTGGATCACCAAACACGAGTATTTTTTGATTTACTGAACGGCGAGTAAAAAACTTTCACGGGATCATATCAGTCATCCGAGATTAAAAAAATCTGATTAATCATTTATTTGATATGGAAAAAGCAAATGTATTTTTTAAAAAAGTGATTAGTCATCTTTCAAATACTAATTGATTAGAACCATAACTATAATGATCTTTCAAATATTCGAATCATCTATAATGATTTTTATAAGATTTTTTTTACAAATATAACACGTAACTATAATGATCTTTCAAATACTAATTGATTCGAACCATCTATAATGATTTTTATAAGATTTTTTTTCAAATATAATACGTAGAATGTTAAATTTTTTAATTATCTTGAGTATTTTTTAATTTATTTTGATAGTGGATGAAAAAAATAATTAACACTGAATTGCTTATCTCATATTCGACGTTAATTAATTTTTTTATGCGGAAACAGACAAACAGCTCGCCAGCGTGAAACACATGCACATGCAATAGTTTTTGTTTTTTTTGTTTTTGTTTTTTTTTTTTCTGGGTTTAAAGATATGGATGGGTAAAGTAAAGATGCAAGCAAATAATTATGCGTGGCCATATTGGTTTCAACGTATGGACTAATTAAGGATAAGGCGTTTACCGCTGTCTAGTGCTCACGAGCTGAGGCGGTCGTTCGTTATGTTTGAATATTTTCAAAAATGATATCTTCAGTGTAAAATTTCAAAAAAAAAAACTCAATAAATAATGTGATATTTTGTATATAGCGATTTTTGACGGATTCATCATACCTCTCAAGGTATAGTTTGATTCGGGACGGCGGCCAGAGGCCGCCGATGGTATCCGAGTAATAATCAAACGTGTACATGTAAAGTATCACGTCATTCACTGAGTTTTTCCTTGAGTTTTTTCACTCGGTGTATCATGACTCAAATATATTAAATTCTATAATTTAAAAGGAAAATGATATACTCAGTGAAAAATTTCAAGAAAACGCTCAGTGAATAACGTGACACTTTGCATGCAGCTATCCTCGACGGGTTCACCGTGCCCCCCAGGGTATAGTTTGATTCGGGGCGGCGGCCAAAGGCCGTCAATGGTGTCTGAGCGATAATCGGACGTGTACATACAATGTGCCACGTCATTCACTGAGCATTTCATTGAGTTTTTTCACTTAGTCTATCATAGCTCAATTTAAAATATGGTACCCGTGATGTGCTTAAACTTGAGTAATGATACACACAGTGAAAATGAATGTCTCAGTGAAAACTTTGACTATCAATCGGCGGAACGTCCGACGTCAGATCATTGATCGGACACTACCGACGACCTCCGGCCGCCGCCCAAAACCAAACTATACTCTGGGGGCACGATAAGCCCGTCGGGGATCGCCGCAATTGCGATTTCGCATTATTCATCGTCGATTTCGATGGATTCACGGTTGCTGGCGATCTTGACGGGTTCACCGTCCTCCCAAGATATAGTTTGATTCGGGATGGCGATCGGAGGCCGCCGGTAGTGCCCGATCGGACGTCGGACGTGTCGCCGAGTGACGGTCAAAATTTTCACTGAAACATTCATTTTCACTATGCGTATCATTTCTCCTTAAACTTAAGGGAAAGAAGATGCACTAAAAAATAATAATAATAATATTTTAACTACGGAAATTTTGATAAATATTTTTATCATAAACCTGGGATAATTTTTGCAATGAAATACGAATTTATTACAAATTTATAATAAATTTAGCGACAAAAAACTTTCATCGCTAATTAGCAATAAAATATATTTTATTACAAAATTCATTACAATTTAGCGATGTAATCAAATAATCATCGTCGAATCTGTGACAAAAACTTAATTTGTCATAAATTTTGTAACGAAAAAATAATTCATTGCAATGTTTGCGACTAATTTAAAAATTATCTCAAAATTTGTAATAAATATTTAAACGGCTGCAAAAATATAATTTTTTACGAATTATTATATTCCGTAGTTTCGCCGTAGATTCTACAACAAATCAAATAGTCGTTGCAGATTCTGCGACGAATACCATACTTGTTGCAAAATTTGCATTCATCGCTATTTGTGTGACGAATAGCATATTCATTATTAATTTTGCGACGAATTTGGAAAACGTTGCAAATTGTTTTTTTTAATTTTCAAAAATAATTTTTTTCTTAATTAAAATATATAAGTTTTTCTGCGACCAATTTTCATATTCGTCACAAAATATATATATATTTTTTAAAAATAATTATGTTCAAAGTAGCACATATGGACCTACAAACTTCAGAATTTCATGAAAAGTTTTTATGTGTTCATTTTGATGCCCCCATTACACAAATAACCTCAAATATGCATTTCACCAAATATATTATGATAAGTAATTTTTGGAATTAACAAAATTATATTTTCAAACTCATTTATGTTAAATAAATTACTGATCTAAAATATTAGGTGAAATTCATGTTTGAAGTCATTAATGTCATCAGGAGATTGATACAATCACCCAAGAACTTGTTACATGCCATTTTGAGCTCTGTAGGTCAATCTATACAATTTTGAACATATTTAGGGTTTTCTTAAAACAAACCATTTTGCGACGAATTTTCAAATTCGTCAATTTTTTTTAAAAAAGGATAAATACGTTCAAAATGACACAAATTGACCTACAGAACTCGGAATGATATTAAACAAATCCCTATGTGATTGTATCAATCTCCTGATGATATTAATATCCTCAAACATGAATTTTATCAAAATCTATTGAGACCAACGAGTATTTAATATCAAAAAGCCTTTAAGAATATCAAACTTGATATTTTTCACTAAATCATTGTTGATCTAATTGATTTAACTAAGAAAAAAATATATTGGGAGAAATTTGTATTTGAGCTTGTTTACGTTATTAGGAGATCGATACGAATACATAGAAGTTTGCTCATTCAATTCTGAGCTCTCTAAGTCCATCTACGTAGTTTAAAAAGCATTTATTTTGATTTTTTTTTCAAAAATTAAATTTTGAAATAAATTTCCAAATTTGTTGCCAATTTGTGACTAATATGGAAATTCGTGATAAAATTTGGGTTAAATAAGGATATTCTCATGAATTTGCGACCAATTTTTAGATTCGTCGCTATATATATATATATATATATATATATATATATATATAACCTAATTGCATTAAAAAAGACGCATGAACCTACATACCTCAGAATTTCATTAAATAAGTTTCTACATGATCATATCGATGTTCTCATTACACAAAGAACCTCAAACATGAATTTCACTGAATATATAATCATAAGTAATTTTTAGAATAACAAAATTATATTTTCAAACTCATTCATATTAAATAAATTATTGATCTAAATATATTAGGTGAAATTCGTGTTTGAGGTCACTAATGTCATCAGGAGATCGATATGATCACAAAAGAATTGGGATGAATATGGGAATTCATCACCAATCTATGATGAATTCTATGTGTTGCAGATTTGTGATGAATATAGCAACGATTTTTTTTCGTTGCAAAAACCCTTTTATATATATATATATATATATATATATATATATATATATATATATATATATATATATATATATATATATATATATATATATATATATATATATATATCCCAACTCTCACATTTCGTGTTTTCCCTAATCCATTACTCCATTTCATTTCAGTAGCAGCGGCAGCTTAGCACGATCTCTTGCGACGACTCCACGATAAGCTCCTCTTCTCTCTTGATTCTCTCCCTTCTATTCTTAGGGCGACGGATGTCGCACGCCGGCAACGAGAAGCCACGTGTGACACTGGCCGGCCAAGAGATGCGACCCGTAACCTCTTACAGTCGACCAGGGTCGTGCATGGCCTCCAGTAGCCAGCCAAGTCACACGTGACCTCCCACGGTGTGCCAAGCCGCATTCAACCTCTAGTGCCCTGCCAGGCCGCGTGTGGCTTTCCGTGGGCTGCTAGGGATGCACATAGCCTGCTAGGACAGCGTGTAGCCTCCCTTGGTTAGCCAGGGCCATGGGCGGCCTCCCATTGCTGCCACTCTAGCTTACCTGCCGTGCTCATTCGTGGCCAGATCTAGCCTTTACTGGCCACAGTTGGGCTTTGGCCAAGGGCAGTCGCCGCCCTTGGCTGGGCTCGACCCAACCAGTCGGCCCTTTTCCAATCGCAAATGGGCCTTTCTCTAGCCTACAAGCCCATCGAGCCTTGGCATTTTGTCGGTTGCAGATGGGCTTTGCCTAGCTTGCCGACCCTTGGCAGGGCCCGGTAAGGTCAAGGGCAGTGGCTGCCCTTGGCCGAGGGCGACCTCCCCATGGCCTGCCCTTGGCCGGTTGTGCTTGCCCTTTGGCGCCTACTACGGTCGACACATAGCACCTAAGTTTTGCCTTGTAATATTGTTTTTGAGAGCAAAGTTGTGTTTATCGATCTATATATATGACTGTGTTAAATATTATTTATCTAGGTCTATATTCCTTATGTTGGTATACCTATACCCCTCTTATTATCTGTGTCTTTTTCTTTTAGTTTATATGAAACAATTACAAAATTAGGGTACTTAGTTTATGTTGGTTTATGAAAACTTGTATTTGCGTATAATTCTTATATGACCCTGCAACATACAATTAGGGTATTAATTGAAGGAGCATGTGTTTTGGGTTACAATTTGGATTGCAAGATCATGTGTTTGTTTGTAGTTAACTAATTTATCACTTTAGGGTATTAATTAAATAATTTATCACTTTATTTCGAAATTATTTGTTTATTTTAATTAAATCATAAAATAATTAATTAAACAATTGTTAAATATCAAATAAAATCTTAATTAATTAATTAATCCTAAACTAAATAAAATAATCAATTTCAAGATTAATACTAAATAATTATTAAATATTAAATCATTATTAATTAATTAATTGAGTAGTTATTAATGAATATCTAGTATTAATTGAAGAAATTAATTAATTATTTTAATTTCAAATTTAATTTAGTATTAATTAAAATTAGCAATTATTTAATTTATCAGTTTAACTAGAATTAAATAAGTAATTTAAATATATAATTATTTTAAATATACCTTAAAGTTAGAGGACCTATATATTTTCGATGGATGTATCCATTTGAAAGGTAAAATATACTTCGACAATCTTAATGCATAATGATGGAGTTGAGCACCTCGTGACTGACACGTGAACTAAAGAAGCTATATAGCAAGATTTACCAAGTCTGGATGACTCTATTTCCCGGACGTCTGAGACTCCCTCGGGAAGGTGGATTCCCGAGACCAACTCGGGTAGATATACTCTTAAAGATCGCTCCAGAAGGACACACGCCCGAGATCACCTCGGGAGAGCAGGTCCCCGAGATCACCTCAGGAAGGCAAACGCCTGGGACCCTTCCGGGCCAAAGGACCCTGAGACCACCTCGGGGGTAGAGGAACCCAAGGAGCACTCGACCTCAAGTAACGGATCCCTTTCTTTGGATCGGTGGATAATCATCACCAATTATTACGGGATAATCACGACCCATGATAAGCGACCATCAAAGTCTTAATCATCGCAACGGTCTAGATTTGATGGTTGCGAAGACCGTTACAAAGATTATTTAGTAACCGACGATTGAGGAGACATGGAGAAAAACGTGGGGACACGTATGACTGCCGTCTCAGGTATAAAAGGTACTCCAACCCCCAAGTAAAGGGGTTGCACACATTCTAACTCGTACTTTTGTCCTTATTTCCTATCATCTATCTAAGAGACTCAGGCACTGACTTGAGCGTCGGAGTGAGATCCGTCGGACAACCTCCAACGTGTTCCCCTAACGCTCGTGTTAATCTCGCAGGGTGGGAGCTCTTCCTCTCTCGTCAGCATCCTCGTGGGCTGAACCCTAGTGACTGACCGTCGACATCGATTCCTTCATCAACATATATTAATCGAGAAAAAGAAAGATAATAGAAAACTTGGTCGACAATTATAAAACATGATAAATTTTATTTAAATATGAATAATAATATAGCAATAAATCAAACCTAATGACATAGTCGAACTTATAAGAGGATCTATATAATTAATCTTTATTCCTTAGTGAAATAAATGTTTAGTTATATATTTAATCTTATAAATGAAATATTTTTTTATTTTAAATGATACTAAAAGTATAAAATTTATTAGATACGTGTCAAATTTTATATTTTTAATATTAAGAAATAAGATCATAATCAACCTTTATACAAGTTAATAAATTAATTAATTTATAAATAATTATAATTTATTCATGATTATTAACCAATCAAACAAATTAGTATTCAAATTTATTTATTTAATTTCTTTCTTACGAATATAAATGAGCTCTTATCCAACCAAATATCTGTTGGATTTTTCGGGCCGCGAAAACTGCCTTTTCGCGTCGCGGAAACCCCGAGAACCCAAAGCCATGGATCTCGTGCGAAGAAAAATTCCGAAACAAAATTCACGTATTCATAATTAGTAGTCACATTGGTGATGTTGGATCTCAACATTCTTGTAACTTGGGTAGCAATGATGTGTTGCTAGATACCGCTCGTTGCTTATGTTTCTAAGAGGTTAGAAGCATTGCCAACGTTACAAGAACCTATAGGGTCACACGCAAAGAACAAATAGATGGAAAAAAAAATGAGTCAAGTTTGACTTGGCTAAATATGGAAAGTCCATAAAAGGCAAGTTTGATTTGACCCAAATCCAAATCAAGTTTGACTTGACTTGGTTCCACTTTAAGTTAGACTTGACATGGGAGAAGAAATGGAGTCAAGTTTGACTTGACTAAATATGGAAAGTCCATAAAAGGCAAGTTTGACTTGACCCAAATCCAAATCAAGTTTGACTTGACTTGGTTCCACTTCAAGTTAGACTTGACATGGGAGAAGAAATGGAGTCAAGTTTGACTTGACTAAATATGGAAAGTCCATAAAAGGTAAGTTTGACTTGACCAAAAGGCCACTTCACCTTGACTTGACCAAGTGATGACTTGGCTTGGTATTTGACCAATGATGATGCTCCACATCATCTCTAAAGGTTGTAACCCCCCCATTTGAATTTGAATTCAAATTGAAAGGGGGTTATGGCAGGTCACTTAATGGCCATTAATGGCCATTATGGCCGGCCACTTAATGGCCATTATGTGGTCGGCCACAATGAGAGAACAAAACAATGTTTGGTTCCATTTTTCTCAATGTGTGTCTTCTCTTCTTCCTCCTCCAAGTGTTGGTGTTCTTCTTCTTCTTCTCCTCTTGGCCGAACCCTTGAAAGGTGCTAGCACACCTAAAGGGTTTCCTCCATCCACTTTGTTCGCGTGGATACTTCTAGAGGGACGGCACTTGACGTCCTAGAGATCCGACATCCAAAAGGAGCGAGCGGGATTAAGCGTGGCACGCACCAAAGGTAAAAATGGTTTATCCCTCTTTAGATCTAGGAGTAGATCGAGTTTTGAGCATGAAATTAATACGTGAATTTTGTTTCGGAATTTTTCTTCGCACAAGATCCATGGCTTTGGGTTCTCGGGGTTTCCGCGACGCGAAAAGGCGGTTTTCGCGGCCCGAAAAACCCAACAGTGGTATCAGAGCCACGTGCGAAGCACGTATTTATTTTTTTGTATGGGATACAAAATTTAGAGTAGTTTATGATTCTGTAATTTTTTTAATTTTTAGGATTTTATGAGTATTTTTCTCGTAGAGGCGAAGCAACGAGTGCGAAGCACTTGTACACTTCGACCACCGAGAAAAACTTCTCCGAAACGGCAAGTTTCGCCCAAATAGATTTTGGGACAGCGGGTTAGGCACTGTTAGATCGCGATACGACACTCACGAAATTAATTTCGTGAGTAGGGGCGCTGCCCCTAACCCCGCAAGGAGCCTTGTCACGTGATTGTGCCCGAAACCCGCTTAACGGGACCGCCGTGGAGTTGTGACTCATAAAATTCGTAAAATACATAGAAAAATTGGATAAATTTCTGTAAAATACATAATTTTGAATTATGTACAGTAGTGTGATGGTCATGGCCCAAGACCCTATTTTAATTAGATTAAAATATGTGTGTAATTCATATTACGGCCTGCGTGCCGTTATTTGTGTTGTGTGTGTTGTATTGTGATTGCGACCTGCGTGTCGGCCTTTTATTTATTATTTCTGTTAAAATTAGTTTAAGACTCGAATGTAACTCGAGTATAAATTTTGTAATGTACAAAATTGAAGATGAAGGAAATTCTGGAGAAGACGGACTCGTGGGAAGCAAGCCGACAACACATGGGGTTCTGGAAGGAGGAGCTTGGAGAAGCTGCTGCCTAGACCCTAGGTTGACCAAAGGATCTTCTCATTGGCTTGAGAAGATCTTAGTAGGGCCATGACTAATCATACTTTAATTTTCTTGTATATTTTATTTTTTATTTATATGTATGTGATGCATGTTAGTATAAAATAGAATATACATGAGTGTATGTGATGCACATGTAATGTGGGAACCACATCTTGATGTGCACCTAATACACATTTAGGTTAAATTAGATTTAATAAATGCCTAAATACGATGCACATCATCGATTAGATTAGATCTAAATCGAAATCAACTCGTATATGCCTAACGATCCTTGATACCCATCACTACCATGATCATATGCGATTGTTGAATCTGCCAAAGCAGAGCAATGCATTTAATCGTGGTGGGATGCGGAGGGACAACCTTGGTCCCGCCTATCACGCTTGGGTTAGATTGAGCTTAATTAGATTGAGTAACTAGTTAGCTCAATTGGATCGAGCCTAACTATAGGCATACTCCAATAGTTGGAAAGGTAGGACAAGATCGCATTTATCAATAGTCTTGGGCGATTTAGCCAAAGCTAACTCAAGATTATTCATAAATGTTAATTCTTGATCCTATAAACAAGAGTTGCATAGAGATGTAATTGGTAATTAGTACCTACCGATCATACTAAGTCTTGGGCGATTTAGCCAAAGCTAACTCAAGGCGTAGTATGATGTAGATCTTGACCTACGAGAATTATAGTTAGTTAGTGTGGATCTAGTAGTGTGGTTTTACCACATCTATGACTCGATTCTACCAAAGCCCTATAATTCAGTGGGAGCATCATTTAATTAAAGGCCTAGTTAAATGATAAATAAAATATGATACAATGGTGGATATTTATTTTCTGCATTTTATGTTGTAGATTACCATGTCAAACACGAACACTCTCTCTCTACGATCTGTTCTTGAGAAGGACAAGCTCCTAGGAGCTAATTTCCTAGACTGGTACAGGAATCTGAGGATAGTCCTCACGCAGGAACGTAAGCTGTACGTTCTGGAGCAAGCAGTTCCTGATGCACCACCAACCTCTGCCGCTCGTAGTGTTAGAGATGCTCATCAGAAGCATCTAGATGACGCGTTAGACGTGTCATGCCTAATGCTATGCTGTATGTCTCCTGAGCTTCAGAAGCAACACGAGAAAATGAATGCTTTTGATATGATTGGCCATCTCAAGCAACTATATCAAGGGCAGGCAAGGCATGAGAGGTTTGAAGTGACTCAGGCCCTCTTTTCATGCAAGATGAAAGAGGGAACCCCTGTAGGAACTCACGCACTCCAAATGATTGGGTACGTCGAGAACCTCGAGAGGTTGGGGTTCCCTTTGGGCCAAGAGCTGGCTACCGATCTGATCCTGCAATCGTTGCCGGTGAGTTACCGTCAATTCGTCATGAACTACAACATGAACGAATTAGACAAACCACTGCCCGAGATACTCAACATGTTAAGAACTGCTGAGCCTAATCTCACCACTGCCAAGTCCAGTACCGTCCTAATGGTACAAAAGGCCAAGGGTAAGGGCAAGTGGAAGCCCAAAGGTAAGGGTAAGACCCAAACCAAGGGCAAAGCCAGCTCTTCAACACTCAAACCTAAAGGTGGGGTTGCTAAGGATGCTACCTGCTTCCACTGCGGTAAGACTGGGCATTGGAAGCGGAACTGCAAGGTATACCTGGAAGATCTGAAGAAGAAGAGAAGTGAGACTTCTACTTCAGGTATAAATGTTATAGAAGTCAACCTTTCTATTTCTACATCATGGGTATTAGATACTGGGTGTGCTTCTCACATTTGTACTAATATGCAGGCGCTGAGAAATAGCAGGGCATTGGCCAAGGGCGAGGTGGACCTACGAGTAGGCAATGGAGCAAGGGTTGCTGCTGTTGCTATAGGGACTTACTTTCTATCTCTACCCTCTGGGCTTGTACTGGAATTGAATAACTGTTGTTATGTACCTATACTAACAAAGAATATCATTTCAGTTTCATGTTTAGATAACAAAGGTTTATCATTCATAATAAAGGACAAATGTTGTTCTGTTTATTTAAAGAATATGTTCTATTGTAGCGCACATCTGATGAATGACCTCTATATTCTAGACTTAGAGAGCCCTATCTATAACGTGAATACCAAGAGGTTGAGATCAAATGAGTTGAACCCAACCTATCTCTGGCACTGTCGCTTAGGCCACATAAATGAGAGTCGCTTGTCCCAGCTCCATAAGGATGGTTTGCTGGACTCATTTGATTTTGAGTCATATGAGACATGCGAGTCATGCCTTCTAGGCAAGATGACTAAGACTCCCTTTAGTGGACATAGCGAAAGAGCGACAGACTTGTTAGGACTCATACATAGTGATGTATGTGGCCCTTTCAATGTCGCTGCCAGAGGTGGTTACAGGTACTTCATCACATTTACTGATGACTTCAGTAGATATGGCTATGTGTATTTGATGACACATAAGTCAGAATCCTTTGAAAAGTTCAAAGAATTCAGAAATGAAGTACAGAATCAACTTGACAAGAGTATTAAGATACTTCGATCAGATCGAGGTGGAGAATACTTGAGCCATGAGTTTCGTGACTACCTAGCTGAGTGTGGGATTCTATCCCAACTCACTCCCCCTGGAACACCACAGTGGAATGGTGTATCCGAAAAGAGGAATCGTACCTTATTAGATATGGTACGATCTATGATGAGTCACGCAGATCTTCCTATATCCTTTTGGGGATATGCTCTAGACACGGCAGCGTTCACACTAAATCGTGTTCCATCAAAGGCTGTCATGAAGACACCATATACGATATGGACAGGGAGGAGTCCCAAGATGTCTTTCATGAGGGTTTGGGGTTATGAGGCTTACGTACGACGTCAAGTCTCAGACAAACTGGGACCCAAATCTGATAAGTGTTATTTCATAGGGTATCCCAAGGAAACGAAGGGATACTACTTCTACATTCCAAGTCAGCACAAAGTGTTTGTTGCTAAGACTGGAGTATTTCTAGAAAGGGACTTTGTTTCTAGAAAGACTAGTGGGAGTACGTTCAGTCTTGAAGAAGTTCAAGACATGGACAATAGCACTGAAGAAGTTCATCACATTTACTGATGACTTCAGTAGATATGGCTATGTGTATTTGATGACACATAAGTCAGAATCCTTTGAAAAGTTCAAAGAATTCAGAAATGAAGTACAGAATCAACTTGACAAGAGTATTAAGATACTTCGATCAGATCGAGGTGGAGAATACTTGAGCCATGAGTTTCGTGACTACCTAGCTGAGTGTGGGATTCTATCCCAACTCACTCCCCCTGGAACACCACAGTGGAATGGTGTATCCGAAAAGAGGAATCGTACCTTATTAGATATGGTACGATCTATGATGAGTCACGCAGATCTTCCTATATCCTTTTGGGGATATGCTCTAGACACGGCAGCGTTCACACTAAATCGTGTTCCATCAAAGGCTGTCATGAAGACACCATATACGATATGGACAGGGAGGAGTCCCAAGATGTCTTTCATGAGGGTTTGGGGTTGTGAGGCTTACGTACGACGTCAAGTCTCAGACAAACTGAGACCCAAATCTGATAAGTGTTATTTCATAGGGTATCCCAAGGAAACGAAGGGATACTACTTCTACATTCCAAGTCAGCACAAAGTGTTTGTTGCTAAGACTGGAGTATTTCTAGAAAGGGACTTTGTTTCTAGAAAGACTAGTGGGAGTACGTTCAGTCTTGAAGAAGTTCAAGACATGGACAATAGCACTGAAGCCTTGATGGAAATTGAACAGGAACCACAAAGTGTGGTGGTTGATGAGGTTGTTGCACAAGAAGCTGTGGAACAACAACCTATTCATGTAGATCTACCTCTTCGCAGGTCTGATAGGGTACGTCGTCAGCCTGAGAGATACTCATTTCTCTTGTCTGACCATGATGACGTTATGCTCGTTGAGAACGAGCCTACCTCCTATCAGGAAGCTGTGATGAGCCCAGATTCTGAGAAATGGCTAGAGGCCATGAGATCCGAGATGGATTTCATGTACACCAACCAAGTATGGACTTTGGTTGATCCACCTGAAGGGGTCAAACCCATTGGGTGTAAGTGGGTCTTTAAGAGAAAGACTGACATGGATGGACTTGTACATACCTATAAGGGTAGACTAGTAGCTAAAGGTTTCAAGCAAATTCATGGTATTGACTATGATGAAACTTTTTCTCCAGTCGCGATGTTCAAGTCCATTAGGATCTTGCTTGCTATTGCAGCATACCACGATTATGAGATCTGGCAGATGGACGTCAAAACTGCATTTCTGAATGGAAACCTCCTCGAGGAAGTGTACATGACACAACCTGAGGGTTTTGTAGATCCAAAGCATACTGGTAGAGTATGCAAGCTGCATAAGTCCCTTTATGGACTAAAGCAAGCTTCTCGAAGCTGGAATCTTCGATTCGATGATGCAATCAAACAGTTTGGTTTCATTAAGAATGAAGATGAACCTTGTGTCTACAAAAGGGTTAGTGGGAACACAGTTGTCTTCCTTGTTTTGTATGTAGATGACATACTACTCATTGGGAATGACATTCCTTCACTACAGTCTGTGAAGACTTGGTTGGGGAATTCCTTCTCAATGAAAGACTTAGGTGAAGCAACCTATATTCTAGGCATAAAGATCTATAGAGATAGATCTAAGAGATTGCTTGGCCTAAGTCAGAGTACATACATTGATACCGTTTTGCAACGGTTTGCCATGCAGAATTCCAAGAAGGGAAATCTGCCAGTGTCACATGGCGTGAGTCTTTCGAAGACTCAAGGTCCCTCTTCTAGAGAGGAGAGAGACCGTATGAGCAAGATCCCTTATGCCTCAGACATAGGATCTATCATGTACGCCATGTTATGTACTCGTCCTGATGTCTCGTATGCTTTGAGCATGACGAGCAGATACCAGTCAGATCCAGGTGAACGTCACTGGATAGCAGTCAAGAATATTCTTAAGTACTTGAGAAGGACTAAAGAATATTTCTTGATATTTGGAGGCGAAGAGGAGCTAACTGTAAAAGGTTACAGCGATGCAAGCTTCCAAACTGACCAGGATGACTACAGATCGCAGTCAGGGTTCGTGTTTTGCTTAAATGGTGGCGCTGTCAGCTGGAAGAGTTCAAAGCAGGATACAGTTGCTGATTCTACAACAGAAGCTGAGTACATTGCTGCATCTGAGGCAGCAAAGGAGGCAGTTTGGATCCGCAAGTTCATTACTGAGCTTGGAGTGGTTCCTAGCATAGCCGACCCAGTACAGCTCTATTGTGACAACAATGGAGCTATTGCGCAGGCTAAGGAACCTCGTTCACACCAGCGGACCAAACACATACTACGGCGTTTCCATCTCATTCGAGAGATCATCGATCGAGGAGATGTGAAGATATGCAGAGTACCCACAGAGGCTAACATTGCAGATCCCTTGACCAAGGCTTTGGCACAGACCAAGCATGATGGTCACACTAAGTCATTGGGTATTAGATACTACAGTGATTGGCACTAGTTCTAGTGGGAGATTGTTAGTGAGAGCCCTAGAGCCAATCATGTGATGGTTGTTGTATGGACTCATTGTATCATATTTCATATATATATATAAAGGCATTTGATTATGGTTATTATACTTACTTGTATTGGTGTCAAATAACTAAGTGTAATAACGTCCTTGGTAGTAGGTTCATATCTATATCAATCGATTGGTTGAATCGATAGTGAGATGATATAGAGAACACTACTCTTAATTATTCCTAGTCAAGTATTAACATTTAGGGACAATGTTAATGCATAGAGACTAGCATGTAGGTCAACACGATGACTTGATCTCACAAGTCATGGATATGAGATATCAAGTTGACACATGAGTATGCATTGGAGAATGTATACTGAATGACCCACCATGAGAAAGTATCATGGATCGTTATATGAGTGTCATATACTTTCTCATATGACTATTAGTATGACTATTAGTCCTTAGACCTGAAGTCACCATAGTTCCCTACATAAGGAGTTATGTACTTTGGTTTCGTCAAACGTCACCCGTAACTGGGTGGACTATAAAGGCGATTACTGGGTATGTAACAAATTATGCGGAGGGATGTGAGTGATGTAGATGGGATCTATCCCTCCTATATGACGGGAGAGATATCATAGTCTTGATAGAGTGAGATCACTAAGTGCATGACCATGCCCAAATAAGGCAATATGAGATATTGAGCTTATTTGATTATAGTGAGTATACTTGGAGTTCAAGACATATAGATTGATTGGAGGATGACACGGTCTATGCTTCATAGAAGATCAATCTAGATATCGACGATAGAAGGACATTGTCACATATTATGAAAGTCATAATATGTTAATACTTGACTAGGAATAATTAAGAGTAGTGTTCTCTATATCATCTCACTATCAATTCAACCAATCGATTGATATAGATATGAACCTACTACCAAGGACGTTATTACACTTAGTTATTTGACACCAATATAAGTAAGTATAATAACCATAATCAAATGCCTTTATATATATATATATGAAATATGATACAATGAGTCCATACAACAATCATCACATGATTGGCTCTAGGGCTCTCACTAACAATATCAATTTAAGAGAAAAAGTAATTTACTATGTAAGAGAAAATTTATTAGTTGAATCTTAAAATCTTGCCCTTCCAAAGGATGAATAATAAAAAATATATAAGACATAATCTAATTTATAATATAAAATAATGCAAAGTTTATAATTAAATTTAGATAAAAATATTATTTTATCACAATAAAGTAGAATTAATATTTTTAAGCAATTAACCTTTAATTTTAAAGATGGAAATTGATTTATAAATTAGCCAATTACATTTTAAAAATTGACGCATATGCACATACTTATTTAGATAAAATTTAAAAGTTCATAATGGCCAAAATCTTTGATTTGAAGGTGCAAACTCGTTTGCAAGTTAGCTTACATCTTAGAAATAAACTAACCAACCTAATACATAATATAAATTGATTCTACCTAACGGATATATATTCCTTCCAAATTAGGGACAATTAATTTTTTAAAAACTAATATCCTACAAATTATAAACTAGTAAAATAAATCCATTAATATAGGGACGAGATGATTAAACTATTTTTTTTTAAAAAAAATAGAACTAATGCAACTAAATAACTCAAAATTTTCTAAATAAAAATATGATTGAGTTATAATTTATTGAATGTCTATATACTTTAGTTATGAAAATTGAAAAGTCACATTTTTTTGTCATTTTAAATTAAGATAAAGTCATAAAACACGGCCAATTCTTTTATTTTTTTTATAGCAGAACGACCCTTTTATGTGAGGGACGCATACACTAGCAGAATATTCCCGCGCTCGTCGAGATTCGACTCCTATCGATTGACGACAACTCATCACATAGGTAACAACTATACTCACCCCGTGGAGCTTTTTTAGTAAAGAACAAAGGGTATTGGTTTTCATTATTTTCAATTATAAAGGGGTGTTTTAATAAATTTGTTGATATAGTCTGTAAAAATAATTTAATAGATTTGAATTGTTTTTTATTGTAAAAAAAAATCAGAGGGTGTCTTTAATTATCTATATCGTCAAAATTAAAACCTTCTTCTAAAAATGATCAACGACACTATATCCATAATTTGATACCCAAGATGTCTTACGTTCTACCATGAGGAATTTTATTTTAATTAAAATTGCATCATTTTTTAATAATTTTAATTAAAACTATTTTAAAGTGATATAATTTTAATCAAATTTACTTAGTTATAGGGCGTTTTTAAAAAGTCTAGAATGTTGGCTATTAGATGATGAGTTATTTGCCTTTTCAAATTTATCACAAATCGAGAGCATCATCCATCTCCCAAATTAATTAAGTTGGAGAAAGGTTAGGACATCTAAATTATTAAATAAAAATAATCAAATTTAAATTATAATTGGTATTTGTGTATCAGTTATAACATTTTACGCCCAACGAGGTATTTGTGTATCAATTAAAAATTGATCTCAAATTCTATTATAATAAATATCACAAAATTATTGTATTGTCACATATTATTAAAAGGGAATATAATAGAAACTCAAATTCAAATTCATAAGGACATGAACAACATTTAGACTGCGTTTAATAAGGAGTAATATAATTGAGACTGTAATATAATCAAATTTATAATATAATATTATTTAGACTGCGTTTGATAAGGGATAATATAATCGAGTCTGTAATATAATCAAGATTACATTACAAGTTGGATTCTTTTATTTGGAATAATTTTAAAATTATAATGCAATGGAATCTCAATTACAAAAGTGGTTCAAAATTTATAATCTCGATTACAAAACTAAAATCATGTAATCCGATTACATTTCCTACCCTCTATTCCCGAAACCTATCGGTAGAACCCTCCGCGGCCATGGCCTCGTCGGTCGGGCGGCGGCGGTCGTTGGTCACTGGGCGCGCGGGCGACCGACCGCCGACGGTCGCCGGTCGGCGGCGGTCACCGGTCACTGATCGCCGCCCGCCCGGTGGTGGTCGCCGGTCGCCGATCGCGCGATGGGCCGGTGGTGGTCATCGGTCGCCGACAAGTCGTTGGTCGCCGGTTGCCGGTCGCCGACCAGTCGCCGGTCGCCAATCGTAGTCGTCGGTGGTCATTGTCAGTCGTCAGCCGCCAATCTTTGATTACATTATATGATGGATTACCTCTCACCAAACGCAGCCTATGATTATCAAAGATTACATACAACTCGTTACCAAACATAGTAATGTAATATTAATTACAATTACATTATATTACAAACTTGATTACATTACAGACTCGATTACATTACCCCTACCAAACGCAGTTATAATGTAATGTAATTAATATTACATTATTATGATTGGTAACGAGTTGTATGTAATCTTTGATAACCATTATGACTGCATTTGGTGAGGGGTAATCCATCTTGTAATGTAATCAAAGATTGAAGGCTTACGACCGACAACAACGACCGACGATCACAGTAGGTGACCGACGACCGTCGCCGATCGGCCGACCGACGACCAGCGACTGCCGCCGGCTGGCTGGGGACTGACTATTGGGACCGGGTGCATGTCGACAAGGATACGAGTTCGTAAAATTTTAAATTTTTACGTGCAGCGGAAGAATTTTCATAAAATAATTTCCTAAATTATTTTAACTTCGTATCTAGCATGCAACCTTATGGTGTGTTGACATAATCATAAAATAAAAACTTTGCGGAAAAGTAAACTAATTTACTTTATACCTTTCGTAACTCGAAGAAAGGGACGAGATCCAACCGTAGCGTCCCTTGGAAGCTCCGCCTCTATTCGCGTCCACGCCGAGTTCTTTTCGGGATGACTTCGCAAAGTCACGAGTTTTGTGCCGACGAGAACTACTAGATCCTCGGAAGGCACAACTAGAAGCACAAGAGAAAAGATAGGAAAGAATGGAAACTAACCAACAAAGAAACGGAATCGAATTCCGAGAACAGAGGAGTCGCTATCCGCTTCTTCTTCTTCTTGTTTCGTTTCTCCTTCTTCTTGAAGCTCACGGCAACCCACTTGGGAGAGGGAGGCGCCGACCCTAGGGTTGGTGTGCGCCGGCCCTAGGGATGGTGAAGAGGGCGCCGGCCCTAATGGGGAAGAGAGAAGAGAAGAGCAGAGAGAGAGGGAGCTTCTCAATTATCAATTGATTGATTAGGAATAAAGGCTTCCCTTTGGTTCCTTATATAGTTGCTTCTCCCTTGCCAAGTCTCCTCTTAACGGAATTAACGGAATTAGTTATCATAAGAAATTTATCCTATAAATTCTCTTATGAATTATTCCGTTTAAACCAAGTTTTATTATAACCAACTTTATAATAAAACTAATTAGTTATCATAAGAAAATTTATCCTATAAATTCTCTTATGAATTATTCCGTTTAAACCAAGTTTTATTATAACCAATTTTATAATAAAACTAATTAGTTATCATAAGAAAATTTATCCTATAAATTCTCTTATGAATTTTATTAACTAACTTTATAATAAAACTAATTAATCTTCTCTTTAAATTATGGAATAAATTTTATAAGAAATTTATAAACTTTCTTATTATGGAAAAATCAATTCATAATTGATTTTATAAAATTAAAATAAACCAATTCATGGATTATTTTAACTTCCATAAAAAGAATAAATTCTATAAATTTATTTATATAATTTCTTTATAAAATTTATTTATCCATAATTTATAAAATAAATCGCGCTAGATCTATTTTATTAATTAAACCAAAATTAATTGGTTTTCTCCCCAATAGGTGGCCGGCCACTTCAAGGAGGTTTGGCACCCTCTTTGGCCGGCCAAACCAACCCGAACCGTTCGCGAATTAAACTCATTTAATTCGCCCAATAAGCCTTCAAAAGACTTAGCCATTTTAGCTTCCATTGCGCCTCTGATAAATTCAGATTCGACTTATTTCTCTTGATCGGAAAATCCAATTTTCAACTCGTTTTAAATCCCTCGGATTACTCGTAGTGTGT
The DNA here is from genome assembly GCA_024364735.1 of Boesenbergia rotunda. Lineage (NCBI taxonomy): Eukaryota > Viridiplantae > Streptophyta > Magnoliopsida > Zingiberales > Zingiberaceae > Boesenbergia > Boesenbergia rotunda. The sequence goes on from JAGFNQ010005253.1 coordinate 39,017, forward strand.
GTGACTAAATAGGCTTTCGATTTATGTTGGCCGTCTATAATCAACAAATTATAGAACGATCATGAGTGACACCTAGTAGTATATCATGACCCCCAATTAATCGAAAGATCAACGGTTTGACCTCAGAAGAAATTATTCTGAAACCCTTCAGCAGCTCTAATGAATCGTGCCCATTCTCTTCACCATCTTATACCCACTTGGTTCAGGACACGGTCTCTTTGTGTCAGTCCCCACTAGGGTGACTACGTCACACCTAGCCCAAGTAGTGTCTTTCTCGTCCTTTGGATTTCTAATTACTCTCATGTATTTTAGAGACTCGTACTCCAAACATGATATACTCTGGCCAGAGGTTTTGAGTAACAATCCGACGATAGGCCTGGGTATACATCTCCTCGCAAGGAGTGGTGAATCCTTTGTAGGCTGTTCAAACATCTTCGGGCACTTCGGCTTATACCCAATCATCCTGGGTCCACACCTCCTTGGAGATGCTTGCTTAAGATGTTAAAGTATAAGTCACCATGACCAAGATGACTTGAACACCGCAAGTCAAAGGAACATCGCACTTAAGCCGCAGTAAGAACTTCATTGACATATCTATAGATAGATTCCATATGAAGTCTTACAGCTAGTCACTTCAATGAACTAGTTCCCTTAACTAGCACCCATGTTTATCTCCGGACATCCCAATGTCACCAGCCAGTGAGAATCAGCTGATTAGAGAATAACCCATGCTAGTCTCAACAGAATTGATAGTGTCCGTATTTATCAATTCATCGACTAGGGATATTTTCAATACTTTACAATTGCACATTTAGAGATAATCACTAGTTGTGATCCCATCATAAATTCTCTTATGCTGTGAGTTGTATTGCGGACATTCAGTAGATGAGTTTAAGATCTCAATCAAATACACAAGCATGTATACTCAAATAGTGAATTATCATTTATAAAAATAAATGTTTTACAATCATAAGACGATTGTCTTAGGACACTTCTCTCATATCACTAACAAACTCCCACTTGGCCTA
>JAGFNQ010005254.1:0-46477 GCA_024364735.1 Boesenbergia rotunda
TTAGGTCTTTGGTATCCCCGTACCGAATCTTTTGATTTGATGGGCTATACGGATTCCGACTACGCTGGATGTAAGTTGGACCGGAAAAGCACTAGTGGGGGCTGCCAATTCCTAGGATCGTCTTAGTAAGTTGGTCGAGTCGGAAGCAACATTGTGTTGCTCTTTCCACTACCGAGGCAGAATATATCGCCATGGGAGAGTGTATATCACAATTGTTGTGGATGATCCACACCTTAGAGGACTATGGATTGGGTTAAGGGTGTGCAAGTGTTATGTGATAACATTAGCACAATTAACTTAACCAAGAATCCGGTCCATCATTCTAGGACAAAACATATTGAGGTAAGACACCACTTCATTAGGATCATGTAGCTAGGGGGAACATCATACTCTCACATGTAGAGTCAAAGTCAAACCTAGCTGACATTTTCACTAAACCACTTCCCGAGAGTGAATTTAGTTTCCTAAGACGGGAATTGGGAATGTGTCGCGCTTCATGATGTTCAAATTATGGTCAAAACCCTTCATGATTATTTCAAATTGTTAGGGAACAATTGGGTAACTTTGGAAACATCTCACACAAACTATAAGGGTTACCAAAATGTTTTTGATTGCTAGATATGGGATGAGATGTTAGGTTCAACTCAATTTCTCAAAATGTCACTGCATCAATTGAGAAATTAAGTTGACGAGATAATAATCACGGTGGTGACCAAGTATGGGGAAAACCATTGCATAACATATGTGTATATGGCTCCATGATCATACTTGGACATTCCAATCAAGGCAACTTGATTGGAAACTTGAAGTTGGAATAGAAACTTGGTTGAATTTGCTTGATTGATTATTGCTTGAGTTTGATTCCATTTAGATGGATCAAAGTGTTTGTTGAACATATAGGGATTCTAGACTCTTGTTTAAGAATCAATTTTAGTCATGTGGACCTGTCCAAGTTAGACAAAATCCATCAAAGATCGTTTGGAAATTTCAGAAATTCTGAAACTGAACATTTCAGGTCGTATCAGGAACACTGATCGGTCACCGGACCGATCAGGCATAGGACTGATCGGTCCCCAGACCGATCTGACTCCTTCCTGTGTCGAGTCTCCCGAAATTTGACTAAGTATCTGGGCTAGCCTGGATCGGTCTCCAGACCGATCTGACACCCTGTGGGGATCGGTCCACAGACCGATCAGGGAGCTCAGAATTTTCTCTCCGGGACCTACTGATCGAATCCTGATCGGTCACCCGATCGATCAGGATCGCATCTGATCGGTCATCCGACCGATCAGGGCCATTCCAGTCCGATCAGGATGTATCCTGATCAGTCTGGACGCGATCTGATCGAACGGTAATCCGATCAACCGCATTAAATTTTGGTTGGTGGACCGATCCACCAACCGATTAACTCTCCAAATCTTCGTTTTCCCGAACCCTAGCGCCGAAACACCCTGTGCGAACGAGCGAGAGAAGTCTCTGCGTCCTCCTTCACGCTCGTGCGACTCCTCTGCGGGCGATTTTCTCCAGCTTGAAGGCTTTTCCTTCACGCGCGTTCTTCTCTGTCGAAGTCTTCCAAACAAGTTCAATGGCACCAAAGTGAGTGTTTGGCTTCATTTCCCGTTTCCAAGAGATCATAGAATATATGTTTGTGGAGCTAACCATGTTTTTGTTCTTATTCTTGCTTTGTCTTTGCCGTGACCCTCTTCCTCATTTCTTATGACCAAAACATTTTATATCTATCTTTTGATTGGGTCTCACCCTATGATCAACTCTTGTGCTTCACTCTATGTGTCATAATCAATTCAAACCTCCTTAGAAAGTCATCTAAGGGAAAGGAGGTAGCAGAGGAGAGTTCTCGAGAGAAAACCTTTTCATCCTCTCAAAGGCCTTCATCCCCTCAACTTGCTCGGTTTCAGAGTCGTGGTCTCGCCTTCAAGTTCGAGTGGCACAACTTCAAGTTAATGTCGTGTCGGGCTATAGACCCAGCTTTTATCTATGAACACTGTCCAACAATTCAACAACAAATTGAGTTCTATAATCTTCAACCTCTCTTGCTCTTTGAAGGACCGATCAACCTGACCTTGGTTTCTGAGTTCTATAACAATATGATCAGTGGACCGGGCACTGGGTGGAGCACGGGATGGCAGACTCGTGTTGCTGGTATTGATCTTGCTTTCGATCGATCTATCTTGACTGATTTTCTCGGCTGTCGCAGATCACACAATGAGCTCTTTCTCTACCCTTTTCCTCCTAATCCTCTCCCAGTCCCCTTCGATGGAGTGACCTCTGATTCAATTTACGAGTACTTCCTAGGTCGTCCTAGACCAAGGGATTCTGGTGAGTGCACCCGTAACTTCCCTACATTTCCAGCTCTTCAGCTTTCCCCGGTTGATTATGTCTTGTTTAGATCATTACAAATTGTCTCCTTCCCACTACCTCGAAACATCTTGATGAGATTCATCCGTTTCACTGCCTGATGCTTTACGGGATGCATCAACAGTTAGACTTTGACCCAATAGCTTCAGTATTCGCCTCTATCATCGTCCACTGTATGCCATTATCCCAGTCAGTCTATATGCCATTCGGTCACATCATCACTGCATGGCTAAAGTCGATTGGCATCGACGTGTCACAGGGTCACATTGTGCCCATGATTCGACAGGACTGCCGGTTGGATCGTCGCATGCTTGCTCAGTCCGGCGTTGTTCTTGGGACTCAAGGGCTGAAGTGGAAGGTTCGCCGACGAACAGAAGAATTACCAAGGGCAACTACTGACCCAGGGACGACAGCTGTTACTACAGACTATGATGAGTTGGCTCCTGATCTGCGCTGGCAGGTCGCAGAGATAGAGCGACAATTGGAGCACGAGTTACACATCTCCGAGCTTTGGCAGCAGGAGGTCAGCTCCGAGTTCCAGTCGTTTGATCGCCATATTGATGCCTTGGCATCTGGTGTCTCTGAGATGAGCGCGTTCCAGGACAGATGGTATGAAGAATGGTATCATCATACGTTCCCTGAGGGTGCATCCCCCAGTGATCCGTCACCCAGGGATATCATTTATATTGATGATTCTGATGACAATTGATCTTAAATGTGTTGTATGACTTTTTGGACTGTATTCTGCTTGATTGTTCGATTGCCTTATTCATGCTTACACTGCCATGTTTATTTGCTACTTATGGATATTATGGTATGTTTTGGGAGATTATATTTCATACTCATATGATGCATGTGATTGCTATGTCTTGTTATAATTTTTCACATGTGTTCGTATGCCAATTCCACAAACTATCACATTTTTGATGAGTTGGGATACCTCTAGGATTGAGGAGGAGTTTTGTTTAAACTTAACAGCCCCTCTGGCTCCTTTTCGGTGTTTGACAAAGGGGGAGAGTGTGGATTGGTTAAGTTTAGTATGACTATGTTGTAGGGGGAGGATCTGGATTCCTCTATGACTCTAAAGTTGGAATATTGATTGAGAAACCCTAAACTTAAAATCGGGTTGTCAAACAACAAAAAGGGGGAGATTGTTGATGCAGTCTGGCCCTGATTGTAGTTTTGGTGTTGATAACGATTTTAGTTTAGGAGGATGATTATGATATGGAAAATCCTAATCTGGGAGATTAGGTGGATTATGATTAAGTCCTGATCAAGGATTAGGCATGATTTGGAGAATCCTAACCTGGGAGGTTAGGTGTGATGATTATGATGATTATGATTAAGTCCTAATCGAGGATTAGGCATGATATGGAGAATCCTAACCTGGGAGGTTAGGTGTGGAAAATCCTAGCTTGGAGGGCTAGGTGTTGGAAAAGTCCTAATTCGGAAGGGTTGGGTGAAAAGTCCTAGCTTGGAGGGCTAGGTGAAAAGTCCTAACCTGGAGGGTTAGGTGCAAATTCCCATCCTGGAGAATTAGGTGAAAAAGTCCTGGCTTGGAGGGTCAGGTGCCTAGCTTGGAGGGCTAGGTTGGATGATGTTCTAACTCGGAAGAGTTGGGTGAAAAGTCCTAGCTTGGAGGGCTAGGTGAAAAGTCCTAGCTTGGAGGGCTAGGTGAAAAGTCCTAACTTGGAGGGTTAGGTGCAAATTCTCAACTTGGAGAGTTAGATGGAAAAATCCTTAGCTTGGAGGGCTAAGGTGGATGAATTCCTAGGTTGGAGGGCTAGGGTTGAGTCACTGGATCGGTCTGGTGACCGATCAGGGACATTGGCACGCTGCTCCTTAGTGGATCGGTCTGGTGACCGATCCAGCTATGTCTGATCGGTCTGGTGACCGATCAGGGAGCAGGCTGCTTCCTTGCTGTCTTGCTTCTGATCGGTCTGGTGACCGATCAGGGAGCAAACGGTGAGTGAGTTCCCTTGCTGATCAGAGTCTTGGATCGGTCCGGGGATCGATCAGGGATCTTGGATTTGATTAAAAAGTTACTGTTCATCTGCTCTGATCGGTCTGGATGACCGATCAGGATCCAATCTGATCGGTCTGGTGACCGATCAGGATTCACCCTGATCGGTCTGGTGACCGATCAGGATTCACCCTGATCGGTCTGGTGACCGATCAGGCGTGTATAGCTACGAGAGCTGGGAATCCCAGCAAAGCAGTGGATCGGTCTGGTGACCGATCCACACACCCTGGATCGGTCTGGTGACTGATCACTTTAATTCAAATTCACTGTCAGACGCGGTCAGAATTTCTGATCGTATCGGATTTGCTGATGATATATGATATGCTGCATGATCTTCTGCTCTAATGCTCTGATTGAGTTTCAGGTGACAGGGGAGGACTCAAACACTCAAGGAGAAGTCAAGGCGTGCTTTCCTTGGAGCAGGTTTGTCCCTTTTCCCATCTCAGGTTGCAACGGCGAGCTGCGGACTGGAGCTAAGACTGGGGCTTGGCTGAGGAGCTCAGTGAGTCCAGAGATAGCTCAGTAGAGGCTGGCGTTGGCAGATGAGTAGCTGAGAGCTACAGAGATGGTGTCACCCGTCGCTTGGCGGAGAAACAAAAAAGGAACGCGAGAGTTGAGTTCAAAAAGACTCGCAGAGTTGATGCTTGCTGAACTTCTTTGTGTTCTTGCGTTCGGCTGCAAAAAGCTTGCTGTTCTTGAGTTCTTTAACTATTCTAAGCAAGCTATTGAGGAGCAATCATCATACTTGAGCGCTTGAAGGAGAAAACAAGAAGCTTGGAGTCCGATAGTGGGAAGACACGAAGCAGACGGGGTCTGCGTGAGATCGCCACTGGGTGGAGCTCGGGAAGCTTACTGTGTTTAATCCTTGCTAAGTGTTTGAGTAAGATCTTTCTTGTTGTTGTTTCATTGTGCTCATTATATATCATTGTTTGAAACACACTGTGGAGAGGTTTCTCCACCGAGAAGGAGGTTGCTTCATATCCGGTGTTAACCGGGGCTTGATCTGCCGACGATCAAGGGATCGCCCACCTCAAGGGCACGCTAAGGAGTAGGGGCAAGTTATCCCCGAACCTTGTAAACCCTCCTTGTTAGCGATCTTGCTAGTTGTGTGTGTTTAGCTCTCATTTATTTTTCTGCATACTCTGTTTTCCATTCTTTCCGCTGTGCTACTGATAATTGAGTTGCAGAAATTGTGATAAGCTTTCAAGGGGCAAGCGATTGTCTATATTCACCCCCCCTCTATAGCCATCTCGTTCCCAACAATAGCCCTCTCCTTCCTGTACTCCATTGTTAGTAGGAGCCCTAGAGCCAATCATGTGATGATTGACTAGAGGCATTTTGTATCATATTCTATTATTAATAAAGGCATTTTGGTTATTATACTTACTTTGTATTCTGTGCCGAATGACTAAGTATAATAATGTTCTTGTGTAGTAGGTTCTTATCTACATTATATCGATTGGTTGAATCGATAGTGAGATAATGTAGAGAACACTACACTAAATATTCCTAGTCGAGCATTAATATTCAGGGACAATATTAATGCATGGAGACTAGCATGTAGGTCAACTGATGACTTGAGCTCACAAGTCATGGATATGTGATATCAAGTTGACACATGGGTATACATTAGAGAATGTGTACTGAATGACCCGCCATGAGAAAGTTTCATAGATTGTCATATGAGTGTCATAGACTTTCTCATGTGACTATTGGTATGAATAGTTCTTAGATCTGAAGTCACCATGGTTCCCAACATAAGGAGTTATGTACTTTGGTATCGTCAAACGTCACCCGTAACAGGGTGGATTATAAAGGCGATCACTGGGTATGTAATGAATTATGTGGAGGGATGTGAGTGATGTAGATGAGATCTATCCCTCCCATATGATGGGAGTGATATCTGTGGGCCCCTTGATCAAGTAGGACTACTGAAACGCATGACCATGCTCAAATGAGTCAATATGAGATATTGAGCTCATTTGTTTGAGTGAGTCTACTCGGGGAACAAGAAACACAAGATTGATTGAGGATGACACGGTCTATGCCTCATTGGTCAATCTAGATATCAAGGATAGAAGGGCAAGGTTATACACTATGATAGTCACGAAGGTTTAGTCGGATCTCGACTTTTATTGTTACTTGGGTAGCAATGATGCATTGCTAGATGCCGCTCATTGCTTATGTGTCTAAGGTGTTAGGCGCATTGCCAACGTCGCAAGAACCTATTGGGTCACACACAAAGGACACAATACTTCGGGAATTCTGTTCGGGAGTCCGAGCCCGAGTTGGAGAACTCGGGAGTCCTAGCCCGAGTTGGAGACCTCGGGAGTCCGAGCCCGAGTTGGGGAACTCGGGAGTCCGAGCTCGAGTTGGAGAACTCGGGAGTCCGAGTCTGAGTTGGGAACTCGGGAGATCTGAGCTCATGTTGGGAACTTGGGAGCGCAGGTCGGGAGCTCGGCACTCGGCAGACTGAGTCGGAGCTGGGCAGACTTAGTCGGAACTCGGCAGACTGGATTGGCACTCGGCAGTCGGGGCTCGGCACTCGGAGCTCGCCACTCGGGAAACTTGGTCGGGAGACCGAGTCGGAAGCCCGAAAGACCCGGTCGGATTTGCATGCAGGAAAGAGAAAGGTCTCTCTTCATTGGATGAAGAGAAGATGAAGAGTCACATGGAAAGATGTGCTCTTTATTGGCTTTAATGAAGGGAAGGCAAAGAGATAAATGACTCTTGGTATTCATGAGATGAATATAAAAGGGGTCAAGTCATTTTTGAAATAACTAAGTGTGTGTTTTCTTCTTCCCTTCCTCTCTTCTTCCTCTCTTCCACTCTTAGCCGAAACTCTACTGTAGAGTTCTTGGTGTTTTCGAGCTACCTCAAGTTGCTAGTACAACTAAGGTAGTTCTCCCGAAGTTGAGAGATTGTGTCCGTGTGGATACGAATAGAGGCACGGACATTTGAACGTGCAAGAGATCCGGCACTTCTTGGACGAGCGGGATACGCAAAGGGCACGCTCCAAAGGTATACACAGTAGATAGATCTATTAGATAGATAGCTTTGTACGAGTTTTTCTTTCGCATGGATCGCTCGTGGGTTCTTGTTTCCGCTGCGTTTTTAATTTTTTGTGCCAGGAGAACCCAACATCCATCTCATCATCGAATCTCTTATTGAGCATGGACGTTGGTGGCGCTGGATGCGAGGTCGAGAAGAAAGGGGAGGAGAAGAGGTGGCGCTGGAGGCGAGATCGAGCGCGAGAGGTTGTCTGCAGCTTTGGCGAGAGGCTAGATCGAGTGCGAGAGGTTGTCTGCAGTGAGAGGCGAGATCGAGCTCGAGATCGAGTATATATAGACAGTAGCTATCCCTTTAAAATTCAAATTTCAAACTTAGGCACATTATCATATGCAGTCAACTCGTATACCAAAGATAAATAAGATGCATTGGAACTTAAAAAAAGAATATAAATATACCTATTCATTAAAGAAGATAGTTATTAGATCCATTAGAATTTAAAAAAAAAAGAATATAAATATACCTATTCATTAAAGAAGATAGTTATTAGATGTATTAAAGAAGATAGTTATTAGATGCATTGAGATTTTAAAGAAAAATATAAACTGTTTATAAAAACAGCTTGATCAATAATATTTTTATTCAAATTAGGTCAAATTTGACTTGATGATGCATAATCCAAGAGCAAGAAAAGAATCCATTTGCAAAATCCATGCAAAAATTTGACTGGATGATGTCAAATTTGACATGCAAAATCCATTCTGTTAAGATACTACCGATGAGGTGATGACATAAACATAATTATATCATGATGCCTATTCTATATGCAATTCTATATGCAATATCAAATAATCAAACAATTTTCTGTAGAAATAAGAAAGAAGCATTATCTGATATCTCAGCAATTAATAAAGATATACGGATTATATCACTCGCCAGATATCTTCTTGCAATACATTATTAACTCAGAAGTGGAACTTAATGAATGGAGCAAAATTTTTAAAATTTTACCACATGAATATTCTACGATAATAGGTATTGAAGAATCGATATATGAAATTTTACTAAATTTGAAAGAAATTGTATTGAGAAGTAATATACATGGAGTTTGAAACGCATCCATTTGCGTCAAGGGCCCTAAATACGTAACCGCTCAAGATATCATCTCACCACCTTCCGTGGAAATAGTTGACACAACACAACATATAGCTAATCTGACGAAACCAATTGATTTGTGTATTGGATTAACAATAAGGAGAGATCGCGGATATTGTACAAAACCAACAATTAACTCTCAAGATGGAAGTTATCCTATAGATGTTGTATCTATGCATGTTCAAAATGTGAATCATAGTATTCATTCTTATGGGAATGGGAAGGAAAAAGAAGAGATACTCTTTCTAGAAATATGGACAAATGGAAGTTTAACTCCTAAGGAAGCACTTTATGAAGCTTCTCGAAGCATCAAAATGATATAAACTAATTTATTTTCTGTTGATTAAATGATATCCGAGAAATCAACATATAAGAGGTAATATAAACATTAGGGTTTGGCTCCTTTAGCATCTTCCATTTCATCCGGAAACGCGAATGCTTAGAAAAAATCACTCATATGTCCAAAAAATCGATTCTTTTGGAAATTATGTCAAGGAAAAACTTATTTGAAAAAAAAACCAAACAAAAGAGTAAACTAAGGCAAACTATGTTATTAATTGATGTTTATCTATATTACTACGGCAATTTACAAAAAGGCGTGCGTAACAATTAGAAATTACCAAAGAGTGTCCCATGGTTTGTATTTAACCAAAACTTCCTATTATACCCCTCCTTCTAACTACTGTCTTTCTCTTTCTCTCTCTCAGTAACAAATTTCGAGACGACTGCACATGCTTTTTCAGACTTTTATTTTAAAATAATATATTATAAAATCGGCACTGAAAACGTTGTAAGGTAAAAATCAAAAAAATATTTCAGTTAACAAATATCTCATCCAACGTGGTTTAAAAATATAAATAAATGATTTTTATATTTGATTAATAGAAATTAATATTTTAAATAATATTTAATATATATATATATTAATATATATATATATATATTAATAAATATATTAATAAAATTTAATAAATATATTAATATCTTATCCCACACTCTTTATTAATAAATATATTAATAAATATATTAATATATAAAAAAATTTGAAAAAAAAATGTCGGCCGAAATGAATTTAAAAAAAGAGCGTAGGTTGATTTCAGGCCCAGCGTGGGCCTGAAATCTTTTGATTCAGGCCCGACGTGGACTCAAATTTTTTTCTATTTTAAAAATATATTAATATATAAAAAACTTATCAAAACACTTAATTTCAGATTCAAACGCAGGGCCTGAAGTCATCCCAGGAGGGTCTGAAGTCAAACAACTTTAGATCCTATAAATAATTAATTTAATAAATAATAATTAAATATAAAAAAATATTTTTTAAATTAAAAAATTTTTAGTGCCCTTAGGCCTGAAGTCATCCGACTTCCAGCCCAAGGAGGGCCTGAAGTCTGATGACTTCAGGCCCTCCATCATTAAATATAAAAAAATATAAAAAAGTTTTTATAAAAAATATAATATATAATTACATATTATTTATAATTTTTATAAAAAAAGTATAATATATAATTACATAATAATAAAATATTATTATAAAGAAATCTAGATATGGGAGGCCCGACGTGGACTCAAATTTTTTTTCTATTTTAAAAATATATTAATATATAAAAAACCTATCAAAACACTTAATTTTAGATTCAAACGCAGGGCTTGAAGTCATCCCAGGAGGGTCTGAAATCAAATAACTACAGATCCTATAAATAATTAATTTATAAAATAATAATTAAATATAAAAAAATATTTTTAAAATTAAAAAATTTTCAGTGCCCTTGGGCCTGAAGTCATCCGACTTCAGGCCCAAGTGTTGGAAACGGGATGGCTAGATCAATAACGCGGGTTGAATCTAGTCGGACACAAAACTTGCTCTTTGAAATATTTCTCTGCACTTAAGTTAGCAGCAGCGGAAACAAAGCATATGCAGAGAAACAATCTTAACAGAAATGCAGAAACAAAGAATACAAACCAAGGATCGCTAACAAGGATCGTTTACAAGGTTCGGGGATAACTTGCCCCTACTCCTTGGCGTGCCCGTAAGGTGGGCGATCCCTTGATCGTCGGCAGATCAAGCCTCGGTGAACTCCGGATAGTAGTAGCCTCCTTCTTGGTGGAGAAACCTCTCCACAAGTGATCTCAAGAAGATACAAGTTAAGCACAGCGACACTCGAGAAGACAAGCTCACAAAGCTCTCACAGGAATGCAACAAGATCGCTCAAGAATAAAGCAACAGAGAGCACGAACACAGCCCAGCAACAACTTCCCAAGTTTTCTGTCTGTCTCGCCTCACCTCCTCTGCATCCAGCTTTGTCTCTTAAGCTCCTTCTCAACGTCGCCAACTCCATCAGCACCACTGACTCACACCCTGACCCATTGACCTCTCTGAGCACTCAGTCCACTGGACACTACTCCAGCTGAGCCTCCGTCAGTTGCCAGCCGCGCCTTCGTCAGTTGCCAGTTGCGCCAGACGCCGTTGAGACCTGAAAACACAATAGATCCAAACCTGCTCTAAGGAAAGCCTCCCATTGACCCTCCTTGAGTGTTTGAATCACCTGCTATCACCTACACACTCCAACAGAGGCTTAGCAATGCATATCAAAAAGAAATCAGCAAGTAGCAGAGAATTGGCAGTGAAAACAGACTTCTGACAGCGTATTTGAATTAAAGTGATCGGTCACCGGACTGATCAGAGAGCCTCCTGATCAGTCACCAGACCGATCAGGCTAGGTCCAAACCAATCAGGCTCCGTCCTGATCGATCCCCAACGCTCAATTAGAAATCGCGATCTCATTGAGATTCTCCTGGACCGATCACCAGACTGATCCAAGGTTGTGGATCGATCACCTGGCCAATCCACCCCTTATATTGGGCGATTTCTGAGTTTCCCATCCTAAGCCTTCTGATCGGTCAACTGACCGATCAGGGGTTCTCCTGATCGGTCACCAGTCCGATCAGATCAACACCAGACCGATCAGGCACCGTCCTGATCAATCTTAGTGAGGAACCCGCGAAGCTGGATCGTTCACCAGAACAATCTGCACAGTGATCCTGATCGGTCATCAGACCGATCAGGAGCAGTTCAGCAAGAGAACTCAACCTCACTGCTCGCTCCCTGATCGATCACCAGACCGATCAGGAGCCAGTCAATGGGTGAAACACATACTCCCTGATCGGTCACCAGATCGATCAGGAGCAGCACAGTAGGTTCCCAACCTCACTGTGTGCTCCCTGATCGGTCACCAGACCGATCAGCCATTGCTGGATCGATCACCAGACCGATCCACGAAGGAGCACCGTGCCAGCTTCCCTGATCGGTCACCAGACCGATCCAGGCAAGCCCAAATGCACTCTAAGTCACGAGAACAAGCCTCCAACCCTTCTCTGACTCGTGCCATGCCCAGCTTCACTCACTGGGACTTCATCCTAGCCCTCCAAGCTAGGACCTGGCTTCACTCACCAGGGTTTCGGTCACTCGGCTTCACTCACCGGGACCTGGCTTCACTCACTAGGATTTCAACCTAGCTTCACTCACTAGGATTTCCATCACCTGGCTTCACTCACCAGGACCCGGCTTCACTCACCGGGATTTCCATCACCTGGCTTCACTCACCAGGACCCGGCTTCACTCACCGGGATTTCCACCACCTGGCTTCACTCACCAGGACCCCGCTTCACTCACCGGGATTTCCATCACCTGGCTTCACTCACCAGGACCCGGCTTCACTCACCGGGATTTCCACCACCTGGCTTCACTCACCAGGACCCGGCTTCACTCATCGAGATTTCCATCACCTGGCTTCACTCACCAGGACCCGGCTTCACTCACCGGGATTTCCACCACCTGGCTTCACTCACCAGGACCCGGCTTCACTCACCGAGATTTCCATCACCTGGCTTCACTCACCAGGACCCGGCTTCACTCACCGGGATTTCTTCCAACTTAGCCCTCCATACTAGGACTTTTCACCTAACCCTCCAAGTTAGGACTTTTTCCATGCCAGCGTGCGATCTCCCAGATCCACCTGGACTTAACCCGAATTCAACCAAACTTGAATCAAACTTAAATCGGTGTCAACACCAAAATAACAATCAGGGTCAGACTGCATCAACAATCTCCCCTTTTTGTTGTTTGATAACCCGATTTAAGTTTAGGCATTAATGATCAATTGAAGGCAGTTTAATTATTATAAGGGAATCAAGATCCTCCCCCTACAATAACCCTAAACTTAATCAACCATTTTCTCCCCCTTTGTCAAACATCGAAAAGGGTATGGTTATTAAGTTTAAACATCAAACTCCCCCTCAACCAAGGGTCTCTCCCCAAACCCAAAATAATCAAAGGTAAATTTCGAATTACATATGAGAGACATATACCAAAAATGTATCATGGCAACAATGTATATGCATCATATGACAATAATTATCGCAGTTCCATCAGACTAATGATCAATACAGAATTTTTTTTTGATTTATCTATGAACGATCAATTTTCAGAAAAATTTCTATAATTCTGATTCGTTCAAGATTGGACTGCATTAACACTTGGACTTCCATGTGAAGACATATACAGAAGTATATCATGGTCAAATACGTATATGCTTCATAGGACGAGTAAGGAATGCATCTGTATCTGAAACATAGTCCTGATTGGTCTCCGTGACCAACCAGGTCTGTTGATTACATGATATAGAAGTATATCTGATTAGTCTGGGGAGCGATCAGATTTCAGAAAAATTCCTGAAACTCTGATACATTCCTGATCAGACTGCATTAACAATTTACATTCCACAATAGGGGTGTAAACTCTATTAATATTCCACATTTCAGAAACATTTCTGAAACACGACATTAAGAGCAAGAGTCATGACTCAACAAACCCTTTCTCATGAATTTGAACATTCCAACATAGGTTTGTATCAAATTTTGTTCCAAGTATGATTAGGATCACTTGATGTTTCAGAAACATTTCTGAGAATCAAGAGTCTTAACAATTTCTACCCATATTTTACCATTTGAACAAATTTTTGCTCCCTTAGTACAAGGTTTGTACCAATAGAGGATCACGTATGTTTCAATTGTACTTAGTTTGTATCAGATTTGTGTGTGGTATGATAATTACACTGACACAATTTGATGAAGAGGAGATCGGACTGAGGAGTAGTCTGATACCTCTGATCAGTGTTGATCTAATCGGTCATCAGACCGATCAGAGGGATCCCTGATCGGTCGGTGGACCGATCAGGTTCGGCACATGATGTTTTCTTATTACCAGATTTCAGAAACCGATTTCAGAAATTCTGAAATCAGGTTTGTTTTAATTCTTAGCCATTCCCAAACCCTAACACAATTAGGTGTAATCCGTTTGATCCTAAAGGGTTTCCTTAATCAAAATATATGTCATGATTTGTGTTAGAGCATGATCAGTATTTTCTAAGCATGAAATTGAATATCAAAATATGTTTGTATCAAAGCATGATCAGGTTCCCAAAATCTAAGTTGGATACTTCAAAACAGATTTGTATCAAGTCATGATATGTATATTCCAAGCATGATCAATGGGAAATCAAACAAGTCATGGAACTTAAAACATCATAATCTATGTGATCATGTTGTTCTTAACCAAAATTAGGTTTGTGTCAATTCCAATGGATGATCAAAATTCCAAAACATGCTTATTTTACATCATGATCAATTTAAGCTATGTGTTCATATTGTTTTTAATCAAAATGGGCATGTCATAGATTAAGGTTAATCATCCAAACATCAAAGTCATGGCATACTTATCTAGATTCATCTCCAAAATAATAAGAAAAGCTTAAGCCTAGGCCTTAAACTCATGTTCTTTGTCTACTCATGTATTGTGAGATTTTCATAGTGATTTTCACAAACCATGTGTTCTTCATGTTGGCATAATACATACAAGAAAATCATGGCATACTTGATCATGGAAGAACTTAAACACTAAAGTAGATTATATACCATGACTAAGTATTTTAACACATGAATACCATAAAAATCACTAGCCAAGGGATTATATTGTCATAAGATCTAAAACAATGGAGCTTAAAGCATTTAATTCGAATTTTCCATAACCATCCATGTGAATGACAATTTTGCCTTTGGTCATGGGCTTGGAGCACCAAATATCAACATCCCATGTTGATAGATGCTCTCCCTCAAATAATGCTTATACAATTCTAAAGATAGAGGTTTTAGGTACCCAAATTTTGGGACCTAAAGAACCTTCAATCAAATACTTTGGCACCCATGCCTTAGTCATTTTCTTTTTAACTTTTTGAACCCTAGAATCATTTGATGATCTAAATTGGGTTCTTGATATTAATGATACAAAGGTTGGTTCCTTAGGTCGGTAACCTATACCGGCCTTGTTGTAAACCGCCCTTTGTGAGTTGAGTATCATGTCTAGGGTTTTGGAACTTGTTAAAAATTTCTCAAGAATATTCTTGAGGTTTTCAATTTCACCCTTCAAGCCCTTATTTTCATCCTCAAGATTTTTAACATGCAAATTATCAAGATCCTCATCCTTAGAGGATTTCTCATGAAAATCATTAATATCCTCCACCCTAGAGGATTTCAACTCTTCTACTTCCAATTTCAACAATTTAACTTTGTTCTTGGATTTTTTAAGCAACCTAGCTAGACATGCAATGGTTCTATAACACTTATCTAGCTCGGGAGAGATTACCTCTTCATCATCCAAAGATGATGAAAGCGCCGTTGAGAAGCATGATTCATCTCCACTTTCCTCTTCATTTGAATCCTCTATGGCCATGAGGGCACGATGGTGAGTGTACTTCTCCTCCTTCTCTTCTTCGGATGAACTAGAGGACGATTCATCCCATGTGGCCCTCAAGGCCTTCCTTTTCTTCTTTGATTTATCCTTCTTCTTCTTTAACTTCGGGCATTCATCCTTGTAATGCCCTTTCTTGCTACACTCATAACAAGTAACATTAGACTTACCAAATTTAACTTCACTCGGGTTACCTTTAGCCTTGAAGCGCCGGCTCTTCCTCATCATTCTTCTAACAAAGTTGGTCAATTCGGAGGAAGAAGACCAACTACCCTCTTCCTCGGACTCGGATGAAGATGAGGATGAAGAAACTTCCTTCTCCTTCTTCTTCCCCTTCTTCTTCTTCTTGTTGTCGCCTGCCACTAAAGCAATACCTTTCTCTTTTGAACTTTTGTTAGAGATCTCATGTAGTTCCATTTCACAAAATAGATCTTCTAATTTAACAAAAGATAAATCCTTGGAAACCTTGTAAGCATCCACCATGGATGACCACAAGGCGTTCCTAGGAAAAGCTTTGAGGACATACCTTATAAGATCTCGGTTCTCAACCTTCTCATTGATGGAGTGTAGACCATTTAGGATCTCCTTGAATCGTCCATGGAGTATACTTACAGTTTCTTCTTCTCTCATGGACAGATTTTGGAGTTGGCTGAGAAGGAGGTCCTTCTTGGCAGTCCGGGTGTCTTGAGTTCCTTCATGGAGCTCAATGATCTTGCTCCATAGATCTTTAGCACTTGTGAAGGGACCAACCTTGATTAGTTGGTCCTTGGTCAACCCGCATTGCAAAGTTACCACCGCATTCGCATCGGCTTCACCTTTTCGAATTTGATCTGCCGACCAACTTGAGAAGTCCATCTCTTTTCCCTCAGCATCTTTAGGAGTGGAAAAACCTTCCTTGACAGCAAACCATATGCTCATGTTTGTCTTCAAATAAAATTCCATCCTTGACTTCCAATATGAAAAATCAGATCTGTTAAGGAAGGGTGGTCTGCTGGTACTGAAACCTTCACTCACAGCCATCCTTGTTAGCTCTCGGTTGTTAAGCCGCTTGAACAGAGCCCCAAGCTCTGATACCACTTGTTGGAAACGGGATGGCTAGAGGGGGGTGAATCTAGTCGGACACAAAACTTGCTCTTTGAAATCTTTCTCTGCACTTAAGTTAGCAGCAGCGGAAACAAAGCATATGCAGAGAAACAATCTTAACAGAAATGCAGAAACAAAGAATACAAACCAAGGATCGCTAACAAGGATCGTTTACAAGGTTCGGGGATAACTTGCCCCTACTCCTTGGCGTGCCCGTAAGGTGGGCGATCCCTTGATCGTCGGCAGATCAAGCCTCGATGAACTCCGGATAGTAGTAGCCTCCTTCTCGGTGGAGAAACCTCTCCACAAGTGATCTCAAGAAGATACAAGTTAAGCACAGAGACACTCGAGAAGACAAGCTCACAAAGCTCTCACAGGAATGCAACAAGATCGCTCAAGAATAAAGCAACAGAGAGCACGAACACAGCCCAGCAACAACTTCCCAAGTTTTCTGTCTGTTTCGCCTCACCTCCTCTACATCCAGCTTTGCCTCTTAAGCTCCTTCTCAACGTCGCCAACTCCATCAGCACCACTGACTCACACCCTGACCCGTTGACCTCTCTGAGCACTCAGTCCACTGGACACTCCTCCAGCTGAGCCTCCGTCAGTTGCCAGCCGCGCCTTCGTCAGTTGCCAGTTGCGCCAGACGCCGTTGAGACCTGAAAACACAATAGATCCAAACCTGCTCTAAGGAAAGCCTCCCATTGACCCTCCTTGAGTGTTTGAATCACCTGCTATCACCTGCACACTCCAACAGAGGCTTAGCAATGCATATCAAAAAGAAATCAGCAAGTAGCAGAGAATTGGCAGTGAAAACAGACTTCTGACAGCGTATTTGAATTAAAGTGATCGGTCACCGGACCGATCAGAGAGCCTCCTGATCAGTCACCAGACCGATCAGGCTAGGTCCAGACCGATCAGGCTCCGTCCTGATCGATCCCCAACGCTCAATTAGAAATCGCGATCTCTTTGAGATTCTCCTGGATCGGTCTGGTGATCCAGATATGATATGGAGTTTTCAGAAATCCAGATATGATAGGTCCATCAGTGGGTTTTGGTGAAAACCCACTGATAGACCTAAAAATCAGTGGGTTTTGACCAAAACTCACTGATGGACCTCCCATATCTGGATTTCTGAAAACTCCATATGAATAGAGAGGTTAGAGGTAGGAGATGATGTTTTAGGTGTCCAAACATCTATATATTAGATATCACCAATGAAATAGGAGTAGTTTAGAAATATCAGTGGGTTTGGACCAAAACCTACTGATAGACCTCCCATATCTGGATTTCTGAAACCCCTATATAAATAGACAGGGTTGACCTAGGAGAAGATGTTTTAGGTGTCCAAACATCTATACACTCTATATTACCAATGCAATAGGAGTAGTTTAGAAATATCAGTGGATTTTGACCAAAACTCACTGATGGATCTATCATATCTGGATTTCTGAAAACATCATATGAATAGAGAGGGTAGAGGTAGAAGATGATGCTTTAGGTGTCCAAACATCTATATATTAGATATCACCAATGAAATAGTAGTTTAGAAATATCAGTGGGTTTTGACCAAAACCCACTGATAGACCTCCCATATCTAGATTTCTTTATAATAACATTTTATTATTATGTAATTATATATTATACCTTTTTTATAAAAATTATAAATAATATGTAATTATATATTATATTTTTTTCATAAAAATTTTTTTTATATGTTTTTATATTTAATGATGGAGGGCCTGAAGTCATCAGACTTCAGGCCCAAGGGCACTGAAAATTTTTTAATTTTAAAAATATTTTTTTATATTTAATTATTATTTATTAAATTAATTATTTATAGAATCTGAAGTTATTTGACTTCAGACCCTCCTAGGATGACTTCTGGCCCTGCGTTTGAATATGAAATTAAGTGTTTTGATAGGTTTTTTATATATTAATATATTTTTAAAATAGAAAAAAAATTTGAGTCCACGTCGGGCCTGAATCAAAAGATTTCAGGCCCAACGTGGGCCTGAAATAAAAAATTTCAGGCCCACGCTAGGCTTGAAATAAAAAATTTCAGGCCCACGCTGGGCCTAAAATAAAAATATTTCAGGCCCAGCATGGGCCTGAAATCAACCTACACTCTTTTTTTTAATTCATTTCAGCCGACGTTTTTTTTTCAAATTTTTTTTATATATTAATATATTTATTAATATATTTATTAATAAAGAGCGTGAGATGAGATATTAATATATTTATTAAATATTATTAATATATTTATTAATATTTTTTTATATATAGTAATATATATATTAAATATTATTTAATATATTAATTTCTATTAATCAAATATAAAAATCATTTATTTATATTTTTAAACCACGTTGGATGAGATATTTGTTAACTGAAATATTTTTTGATTTTTACCTTACAACGTTTTCAGTGCCGATTTCATAATATATTATTTTAAAATAAAAGTCTGAAAAAGCATGTGCAGCCGTCTCGAAATTTGTTACTGAGAGAGAGAAAGAGAAAGACAGTAGTTAGAAGGAGGGGTATAATAGGAAGTTCACTTAAAGGGCTACGCCCTTTGGTAAAATACAAACCATGGGACGTTCTTTGGTAATTTCCAATTATTACGCATGCCTTTTGGTAAATTACCAATATTACTACATTTGATAATCTTTACTAATGATTACCCTAAGATCCGTTGGTAGCAGAACATGAACACTGGTAGAAGAACTGACCTTATAGCCCTCTCCTTCCTATACTCCATCTCATCGTCGAACCTCTTATTGAACATGGACGCTGGTGGCGCTAGATACGAGATCGAGAAGAAAGGGGAGGAGAAGAGGTGGCGCTGGAGGCAAGATCGAGCGCGAGAGGTTGTCTGCAGCGAGAGGCGAGATTGAGGCGAGATCGTGCGCGAGAAGAAAGGGGAGGAGAAGAGGTGGCGCTGCAGCTTTAGGTTTCTGAGGCGGCGGGGAGAATGAAGCAACGAAGAAGGATGTCTGCAGGTTTAGGTTTCTCAATTAAAAAAAGAAAAGGTTATAACAAATTAATAAATTAATAAGTAATAAATAAATCTATTAATTAATTAATACAGAATATGTATTAATAGAGAAATTATTTGGGCGGGAAATCGAATTTTGTGAGGATGCCACGTGTGCATGTAGAAGTTGGAAAAACTGTGTTTTATAGAACATAATAGATAGATAATAGATGTATTCAATTTCCATTTTACCCTTCGTCCCTTTCGCATTATTGTTCCTAATCAATTGACTAGTCGAGTAATTGTTGTCCGTCGATTATTATAGTATAGCAATTGATTGTTAACAATAACTTGACCAATCGATTCGGAATGGTAACTGCGATCGTGAATGAGTTCCACCAATGTAGCAATCAATTAGTAATACTAACTTGACCAACCAATCAATTTGAAACGGTTATGTGACCGTGAACAAGTTTCACTGATCAATTGATATACTCGTGATACATTTGTGGGTGATCAATCGATTTCATCCGAAAGTGACTGATGGACTAGAAAATTCTAGATCACTCCAAATCAAAACTTTTGTACTAGTTTAAATCTTCTTAATACATCCATGCTTTGAAACATTAATGTGATACACTATATTGAAAGCAGTAATTCAACTCGTTCCCGACATTAAAAATTATGTCAAATGCTCATTATAAGTGTTACGACGATGATATTCACTGACCGACATGACAAATGAGTTCCTAGGACTCCCCTTTATTGAACAATATCAAATTCTTTATTTTCTGAATGGTGTAGGTCCATCAGTCGATTTCGTCCGAAAGTGATTAATTGTCCTAGAGAATTCTAAATCACTCCAAATCAAGACCTTTGTACTCATTTAAGTCTCTTTAATATATCTATACCCTCAAGCATTAATGTAATCAGGAACGTAGCTACTCAAGAGCTCTCTTGGGCTATAGCCTAGCTATGTTTTAAGCACCAAGTCTAGTAAAATATAAGTCAAGGGAAAAAAACTATTATTTCTTAATCTAGATAAGTATATATCATGGGAAAAAAAGCTGGACGTGTTATTTTGTTTTATTTATTTTCTTCTTTTTTTATTAAGTCAAAATCTTTTAATTTACAAATCAATTTTGGAAGATGTGGTTACGCATATTTATTATATCTCTATCCTTCGTCTTTCATCCTCTAGTATTTTTTACAAAATTTTTTTTGCACCCTATAGTTTTGTTTTTAATTCAAATATTATATATTTATTTAATTAATTTATTTCCCTTTTATTATAATTATAAATACGTATCGACTTCTCTTTTTTCTCTTTTTCATTTGTATTAAACTTGCAACATGTTACTCCCTTTTCTATTTGTTATTTTCTTAGCTACCAGCTAGTTTCGTTATGGACAGCGGTCCTTACTTCTACCCTCTTTGTCTTCGACTTTGAGATCGCTCTCCAATTCTCTTCTGACTTTGGCGGCCTCACTTGCCCAGCTCCTTCCACTACCATCCTTGCTTATGCTCCCCCAACAATATCGCCTCCCTCCTTTACCTCATTCATTCTCATGCCTTTTCCCGATCACCTCTTGAGGCTACGATCACTCCCTCCGTGGTCAGGCGCTCTCCTGAGCAGGCACAGTCGTCGACTTGACCGCCCTTGGCTGTCATGACCGGATCGACATGTCCAACACGCCGACATACCCTTACGTGGGTGCTAAAGGCGAGAAGTTGTGGATACGTCAACGTCGAAGGAAGCAACTATGGATTGAGGTCATGCACGAGACGTGTTAGGACCAAAAGGAATTTAAATATCTCCACAATAGCATGATATTGTCCACTTTGGGCCTAAGCTCTCATGGTTTTGCTCTTGGGCTCTCCCAAAAGGCATCATGCCAATGGAGATATCATTATTCCTTATAAGCCTATGATTTTTTCTCATGTGTTTAGATATGGGACTATGTTGCAACCTTGCAACCCCAACAATCCTCCCCTCAAACAAAGGACCACATGCCCCACAAGCAGAAATCCTTTCCGTTTTGATGTCTGATCCTCAACTTATCAGGACTTGTTGCCCCTTGGTCCACCCAACCTACTTGACTTCACTGCCTAGCCACAACTAGGATTTCTCTGCTTGGTATTTGGTCCTCTTGATCAAGACACGGGTGCCCACACATCCTTTATTTAAGGCTTAACCCACATGGTTCGATCCGGATCATGAAGATCGACCTGACTCTAATATCAATTGTTAGGACCAAAAAGAATTTATATATCTCCACAATGGCATGATATTGTCTACTTTGAGCCTAAGCCCTCATGATTTTGCTTTTGGACTCTCCCAAAATTAAGGTCTCTTGCCAATGGAGATATCATTATTCCTTATAAGCCTATGATCTTTTCCCATGTGTTTAGATGTGGGACTATGTTTGCAACCTTGCAACCCCAACAAAACGCTTGAGCAGTTGTGGACTAGAGGTGAGTAGCTATGGACCACTATCTCTACTCTGCCGCCGATGTCAACTGCCAGACCTTCTGCCATGACACTCAAATTTTCAACATTTGCGAATTAGATATCATGATCATTACAGTATATTAACTAAACAATTTCATAAATAATAAACAAATTTATTCAACAAAAAATTAAAATTTGGTGAAACATAATAAAAGTAAGATGGTAATATTCTTGTGTAAAGTAAACTCGGACCTCTCCTACGACATTCTAAGCAGACTCAACTAACTTGAAATCATCCTAGTCTAACTTTAAATTATGGATCTGTCCTTGAATGTAATACACTATATTGAGAGCAGTATTTTTTCAACTTATTCCCGACATGAAAAATTATGTCAAATGTTCATTACAAGTTTCACGATGATGATACTCACTAACCGACAGTACAAATGAATTCTTAAGAGTACTCCCCTCCGTTAGACAATATCAAATTTTTTATTTTCTGAATGACATAGGTCCATTAGCTGATTTCGTCCAAAAGTGGCTAGTGGACCTAGAAACCTCCAAATCACTTCACACCAAAACTTTATACTCGTCTAAGGCTTTTGAATATATTCTTGCTCTCAAATATCAATGCGACATACTATATTGAGAGCATTAATTTTTTCAACTCATTATCGACATGAAAAATCATGTCAAATGCTCAATATAAGTGATACGACAATGATACTCACTAATTGACGCCACAAATGAGTTCTTAGGACTCCTCTTTGTCGAACAATATCAAAATTTTGATTTTCTGAATGGCGTAGGTCCATTTGTCAATTTCGTCCAAAATTTATTACCAATTGATTGTTAAGTCAATTGGCCAATCGATTTAGAATGATAATGTAGAAGGGACAAGGGGTAAAACAGGTATAATTTGGTAATTTTAAAATTATAATACATGATTTAGATATTTCAAAACTTTATCTACATGGTTTAAAATTTTCATTATATCTATGAAAGGAAAATTTTCATAATGCCCTCCATAATTTTGTTGCCTTTTCAAAATTACCATTTAAAAATTTACTATTATCAAAATATCCTCGGGATTCCCTTTTTATCCTTAACACAACCGCTCTCACAATCACCATTTAACCTAGGGAATGGAAATCTATATTGAAAAGTCTAAAGCATTTCAAAAAGCAACCAACCAAACCTTGGGGCCCGTTTGCTTTACACAATTTGTTGTCATATCATATTAGTCCAACATTTAATTGGTTATTAACACGATCATATCTTTAAGTACGTACACATTAATTTAAATTCCTCCATGTTTTTTTTTCCCAGCACCTATCTTGTCCCTATTATCTGTGTTTTTGAGTTGACTTTAGAAGCCGTCTAAGGGGTGATTAAAGGCGGTCTTTGATCGTACGCATACCATAAACATGTCTTGGACACAGCCCACCATGTGCGACTTTGACTAATAGATTTGATGGCCATCTTTATTACAAAAGCATGATGAGTTGTGCTTGATGGGATTTATTGCATTGTTTTTTCAAACACGAGGGAGCATGCATGCACACACAACTTCTCTACCCACACAATATCTTCCCAGACAGCTTATTGAACGACAAGCTCTTATTAGAAGATATCTCTGGTTTTTAAGTTACTTGATTGTATTGGTTGGTTTTGAGAACGCAGGCATTAAATGTGGTAAATTATGGTTCCAAGTTTCTACTTTGAACTTCAAAAAGACCACTGCAGAAAGGAGCATGGGCATGCATGAAGCGTTGAATCGAGGATTTATAATGTGTGTTGCCCACCTGTCATTGTATTATGGTGTCAAGTTCCCATCCTTTCCCACTGCGAGCCCATGTCTTCCATGCATGGCTCCAAGGAGGGATAATTAAGGTTCAAAGTTGCATGGAATGTACAGAATTAATTAATTAATACATTTTGTTGCAGCTAGAGTCCTAGTTTTGGATGTCATCGACCAGACAATTAGTAGTGATGGTCGCATTAGCCATAGTGGTGGGTGTCTTCTTAAGGGTAAAGACAATGAAAGAAAAGGAAGACAATTCATGTATGCATGTTTGCTTTTATGTATGTGGAGCCAAAGTGGGACAGATTTATGATGTAGAATAGGAGATTAATCTGATTTGGCTCCCAGGAAAGTAATAGTGGAACTCACTAAGTACAGGTAGAATTACAAATTCCATGGCCACAACTATTCTAGCACATTGCTAAGTTTCAGGGTCAGCTTCTATATCAAATTTTAGGATTTTTAATGTTTTTGAAGTTATAAAACCATGTTACAGCTTGTTCTAAATTTTGGTCGCAAGTTGCAAGTTGATTTGTAAATCAGCTAGCATTATGTTTGAAGACACAAGTTGGTTTACAAATCATTTTGTGCCAATGAATTTAATATTTCTAATATTTTTTTTTTAGTTACAAACTCATATTATGACTTTTGTTAAAGTTAAATTAAAAAAAAACAAAAAAAACTAAGGCTCCTAAAAATGATCATAAGCTAGTTTGTATGGTGTATTATGTTTCAACACGATTACAAATTCTAGAGTGTAATTTTGAGAGACCATGAACTTTTTTGTGATCTAACTTGGTACAAGTTATAATATGAGTTTTTTACTCTAATCTTGGAACTTTTTTTGTGATGGTGCAAATGGTTGTAAGCTGTTGCAACAGCTTCTGACCAAAATTTCAGACACAATGAACTCTCAGATTTTTGCCTATGAACACAAGTCACAATATGAGTTTTTACTCTAAAAATTTTAAGTTTCTCAAAATTATAAGGCGAAAGCTGATCTGTAAATTAACTTGTATTTAATGAATGCTATTTGGTCCAACATTTTATAATCGATCAAAACCATAGGAGTAAAACGGTGATTTGATAAATTTTAGGGTATTTCAAAAAAGCCAGCAAACTATTGAGGGAAGGCAAAATAAAATTTTCTCTAAAATGAAATTAAAATGTGTCTTGTCCTTGTAACCGAAGGTCTAAATCAATGGAGGAATAAAATCACATAAGGCCAATAGAGTAGCTTTTGAGGTATCTAATTTCTTGAAGGTTCTTCTTATATTAGAGTGCACAACAAGTATGTTTAGACAATTGATCAAATATTGTGAAGCAGAAGAGAAAGCTAAATAGAACACTGTACTTGATAGATACCAGGACAGATAGAGGATGCACCCAAAATATTCATTGACAGGTAGAAGGGAAGAAATGAGAAGCGCAATTGACAACTCTCTCAAGAAACAATCGATTCAATGCTGAAAGGGATGTAATGTGGACAAATTGGCAGCTCCACCATCAATCACAGTCCAGGAATTAATAACAGAGCTTAACCATTGGTCGATCACAGAGCAGCAGATACCATCCACGGGATGCCAAGTAAGCTGCTTTCAGAATTGTCTTTGTTAGGTGATTAAATCTCCACAACTAGACTCAAATAATTAAATAATAATGTTCATCTAGAAATTACAGTGTGTGCATGTGTTTTAACTAAGTTGTGAATTATGAATTTGACTGAATAATGCTATCAATATTTGTTTGAAAGATTGTGATGAGGTAAGCATATCAAATCGATTGTGAAAGAGAAAAATGAAGAGGTTTTTTTGTTCCTTATTTGGGATCAGAATTCGATTTACTTCAACCGTCAAATTACTGTATGGCTACGTAATTCCTGAGTGAGGAGTTCAACTTTTTTAGCAACAGTAAGTGTGGGCACCAATAAGCCAGTGGGAATATATGGATTCTGGGATTCTTTTCAAAGAAAAAGATATAAGGGATTGGAAGAATTGTTGTGATGGTTGCATGTAGACTATGTGGACATATATAGATGTTGAATTGTGCGTAAAAAGAATTATTTTGCCCTTTAGACATATGTTTTTTTTTTCCTTTTTCTTCATTGCACAAAATGAAAAGGAAGTGGAAGCTTTCTAGATGAAAATGAGAGGAAGTATCAGTTTGTTCAGAGTTCATTAGTTTTGCCCGATGTTTTTTAGAAAAGATAGTTTGCCCTTTACAATTTAATGAACTGGAATGGATTGCTCGCTAGGTGCAAATCTTGTGGACGATAATCCAAATCTCTCATCTTAGCACTTGGATTTTGATGGCTTTACTGCTTACATACAAGTTTCATCAATTTTCTCCCACGTCTATGGAATAATGAACTACAGTACCATGTGACTGACATCTAGTTGTATGTAATGAACTGTTTGTTGGTTAAGTTAAACACCAGGTATTTGCTGAGGCAACCTTGTCCTATTGCTTTCACCTTGTTTTCAGGTACAAGAAATCTCCCTGAGGACTTGATAACATTCATATACAGCAGGTCTTTCTGAGAGATTGGATGGAGTTTCAAGTAAGTTCAATTAGGATTTTGTTCAATCCTTCATCTACATTCCATTCATTTATTTGCAAGAACTGATACTTGAAAAGATTGGACACAAGTGATCTGTCTAGCATATCTAACTCAGAACAACTCTTTCATCCTTCTGCTGCAAATTTAGGTTGTAGGCATATACAAAAACACATAAACCACAGCTACAATTGCAATAAAAAGGGAACAATGCAACCACAAATTCTTCAATTCATGTACAAGGTGCTTACATGTTACATATGTACATCTATAAGTCTCAGTTGAACAAACTCTTAGAATGCAATGATGTCAAGGGATTACTGCCATATCTCCCATTTCTTGTAAGATTCTCAATTACTATGGCAAAATCTAAGTCTGAGTAAACTATTATTTGGTGCTTGATCCCACCTATGTATAATTATCAACAACGTCATCAACATATCAAGAGTTGAGCTCCTATTCTAGCCACTAGAAAGATTGGTGGTTGAAGAACCCTAGGCCATGAAGTGCTATTAACAAACCATATCCTATGTAAATTACTTTACCTTTGTAGCGAATTGTACTCTGATTTGGTTCCCACTTCATGATAATGCATTTTGCATGTAGCATTATGTTAAAAAAGAGTTATAACTTCTTAATCATACTGTGTTGTGAGAGGTTACAAATATCTCATTGTCCACTAGTCTCCATCACCAGACAGTAACACCAGAAGTCACAAACGTATTAATTGATGCAAACAATTTATAAGAAATTCAGTAGGTAATTCTACATACTGGTATGGTTTATCATTTTATCATCCTATGTTGCTCCAGAAACTTAATTTGAGAAGGAAAAAAAAAGAACATTAATATTTATAATCTTCCAATCAATGAACTGTCTGAAACAAAAAAAAAAAACAAGCAGGCAAGCTCGTAGTAATCAATTGCTCCAAAGCTTTTGAGTTGCATAGGCCTAAGAGATGGCCAAAGGCTTTCCCACTATCCAAAGGTGATCGATTGGGAAAGTGATGCCTCTTTTAAGATCACCTTTTGGTAGAGCCTACGGCAGCACCTCACCTAGTGGGCTCCTGCACAAAAGGGAGAGCCACAGGAAGAAGACAGAAGGAAAAGTAGCGAGAAGGTGAGCTATTAGTTTTCGGATGTTGTTTACAGCCATGACAAGGATGTGGATTTTTAGACTTATCTCTCCTTTCAGAATTTGTGGATATCATGATTCACATAAAATACATATTCTAAAGTCTATTGAGTGGTGAAAACTTTATAAAAGTTATGCAATTGCAAGGTCTGTCAGAAACTTTCATGGTTGTTCTAAATGCAGAATAGATCACCACTGGTTCCTAGATTCCTAGCCTATGAATGACCTTATCAGTTGAAACTCCTAGACTTATGTGGATAAGTACCAACCAGGGTGTAAACTTTTCAATTGCATATAGTTCTTGACAATTCTGTAGTAGAACTGAAATAAGATCAAAAGACAATTCTAAACACAAGGAGACAGGGAAATTTTAGCATTGAGTTCCTGATTAGTCTCCTGAAGATTATTAGATTTTAATCAAACAACCAAATAAGCAAAACATGTGTGTGTTAAAGTGAATCTTCTTACAAATATGCAAATCATTTGAGAAATTCCAAGATGCAGTAGAAGCTAGATCAGGCTGCTGGTGTTAAAATGGCACCGTAAAATATTCATCTTAGAATATTGCTTATTTCAGTAAGCACATAGGCATAACTATTCAAGATACTAAAACTCTTGGGATATCTTGGAAAAATAAGAGATAAATCCAGAAGACTTGTTGAAAAAAGAGGTAAATCTGAAAGGGGGAAAAAAATTAGATTTCCTTTGCATTGTGCAAAATGCAAATGCTAACCAATGGTTAAGATTTCATTGCGAAATAGAAAAATATTTTGATATTATAAAAATTAAGGTGGCATTTTAAAATAAATATAGACTTGCTAAATCTGGATCCGTCACCCCGTCCGCTTTCAAGTGTTATGTCAACAAAGAAATTGGGTACGAATTTGGGCTTTCAAAGAAATTAACCCGGTACATGAAATAGTCAATGGGTTAATAAATCGACAGGACCACCGGTCCAATAGTTATGGGCTGGCCTTGCATTGGGCTGGCTGGAGACGCATGCCGATGCCCACAGAATTGTCCATGGACGTAGAGAAAGAGTAGTCGAAGTAGGTTTGAGTTCGTCTTCTACCTTTGGCAAAGCAGACAATCTTGAAGGTACAAGAACAGGCAGAACAGAACGCTATTTATAACTCAAATGTCTTTCCATAGAGAATATAGTCCTTTCCCTGCTCCCAGTTCTTTTTGATTTTTAATGGGTGAGTACATACATACATCAGGAAGCTTGATGCAATTGGCCAACTGCTTCGCTTGTTCTTGTCCAGTTGCTGCCTTTCTTAAATTTACCACCTCTTTTGTCTCATTGGTTATTTTTTTTTTCTTTTCAAGAACGAACTGCTGATATGTAGACTTTAATTTGTTGTCTATAGTCATAGATTTTAAGAGAATGTTTCTTCGTCTGGATTACACCTCTACCTAACTGTTTTTATCTGGTGGTAAATTTCCTTCAGATTTCTGTAGGCAACAGCATGATACTTGAACTGTATGTATTAAAGGAAAAAGGAGGATTTTATCTCGATCATGCCAATATAAACACCATAGTGAAAATAGCTTTGAAGCTCGATCCATCTACTTCAATTTTTATTTATTTTTTACTCTTTTGTAAGTATTGAGGTCCTAATTGTCCTGTATAACATTAAGTCCGGTCCTGATAGTTCAAATATCACTTTCACCTTCAGATACTATCCATTTGCCAAACAAGAGAGCAAGGGTGAATTGTGAACAGGATCTTAGCCAAGCTTGCATGCAAATACAACTTGATAGATGTATTATCACATCCGCAATATAGAAAAAAACGCTTAACTAATTTGTGTCATATTTCTTTTTGACATGCTCAATACTGTCAATATCTGTAATCATCAATATTTGTAATCAGTCTTCACTTTGTCACCACTTAATGTAGTTGGCTTCCTGCACCACTTTGTCTCCTTCGAAATAAAAGATGGAGACAGAAGACTTCACGCATACTAGTCAGGCTTATTGTTTTGTACCATGTGAGGGGGACCATGTCATGTGAATGTGTTGTTGGAGTGCCCTTATTATCTCTAATCTAGCATGTAACTGCACCACTGAGATGGTAACTAATGTAATGTCCACTTGGGAATTTAGAATTATTGAGAAATCTTTTTCTTTTGATGATGACTAGGCTAGGAATGACTAAGATGCTGCGAGTATAGAATGACTGTTTTCAGCATCTTCAGAAAGCAATTGTTGCAAATATACTCTCCCTTTAGCGCTCATCCTCATCCTTCAAATGAGCAATGTAATGCATTTTTTCTCTTGAGAAAGTGGTATACTTATTTGTATGTTTAACTGTATATAATCTAGCAAATAACAACAATTATAATATGAGTCCCAAATTCAGCTGCACAGCTATTTGTTTCAGAGTCATCAATTTAAAGGTAGTTACTTGCTTTTACAAAAGTAACATTGCGTATTCAACTGCAAATAATACTGTTAGAATATCCTAAATATTAGGGATGTTAGAATTATCAAATTACGAATACCATGTCCTTCCAAAAATCATCTCAAAATATTCAGATTGTGACTCTCACATACGTATATTCAGTATTCTTTTGATCCGATCTTGGAGATTCAATTGTATCAGATTTGGGGTTTTTACTGAACCACCGTGTGAGAGATTCCTTTTGAACTGCCAGCATACTGTATTCAAGACTTTCAATGTCCTGAAAGTTCAAAATTGATATATTGAAATGCTAATTATAACCAAGTCTTCTTCCTATATTATATTATTATCTATATTATACATGCCTTATTAAATCCTTCAAGAATGACTCTTATAATTACTCCGGGGACCGTGATTTATCTCCCTCGTGATGGCCTTGGGACGGGTACGGCGGGGGCGCTGGGGGCAGGGGCATAGCTACGTTGGGGCGAGGGGGTGCGATCGCCCCCCCTGAGTTTTGAAGAAAAAAAAATTAATATTATGAAAAACAATTAAAAGGATTTAGTTATAAAATTTAAAAATATTTGGACCTTATTAGAAAAAACCAATGAAAACCTTTTCTCCTCCCTCACGTCATGCTCTTTTTTTCTCACGCCGCACACCCTTTGCTTTCTCACCCTTTGCTTTCTCACGCAAGTCGCCGACTCTTGGGTTTTTTCACGCCGCAGATTTTTTTCCCCTTCTTGAAAATTTCCCCCCCTTCCCCATCGAACATTTTTTATCCCTCTTCCTGTTTTCTTTTTTCCTCCTCTAATTCCTTTTCTTTTTTTCTTTTTCTCAAATTCTTCTTCCTCCCCTAATTTCTATTTTATTTTTTTAATCCTAATTTTACCCTCAAAATCTTTCGTCGAACATTGTTTTCGTTATCATCCACGTCGTTGTCGTGGCACACCACACACAGTACGTCGTTGCTAGCGCCGTTGTCGTTTGCTACTAAGGTCATCGCTTCATCGGCGCTTCACAACATATTTTTTTATCGAGGTAAAATTTTCTTACTTATTTCTTTTCATTACTGATTTAAGTATCCTAATGATCGAATCGTTTTCTTACTTATTTATTGAGGCTTCTGTTCATTTGATTTGTTATATTAAAATGATTAATTTTATTGACAATCAAATTTGATATTTGATTTGACTTAATATGTCTATCAATATATGTGAAAAATAAAGGATCATTTACTCTCAAGTTAGTTTTATCAATTTCGTTTGTTATTTGTTTTTAATATGAATGGTTGGAACATGGTAATCATTAAATTAGGTGATTATGTTTCTAAAATATTATGTTGATGATCAATCAGGTGAAATAACAATGTTGAGGTATTTTAAGAAAATACGTGATGAACCTACTTCAAACAAATCATCTCCTCCTCCACCACCTCCTCCTCCGTCTCCTCCACCACTTCCTCCTAATGTTGACTCAAATGAGTATCCTAGTGATCCTGGTCTAAGAAAGCATATCCTTGAGTATAATGTTAATGAAAGGGAGATTGTTCGACGTTACTATTTGCAAAAAGGTCCGTTTCAGCCTAAGAATTATGAATTTCCTTGGCGTTCTTGTTCAAAGGAGAAACGAAGATTTCAAGCTATATGGTTTAGTCTTCATCCTAATTGGCTAGAATATAGCATTGCAAAAGATGCAGCTTTTTGTCTTTATTGTTATTTATTTAAAGTGGATCATGGTGGTCAAAGTGGTGGAGATTCTTTTGTTACTGAGGGATTTAAAAATTGGAGAAAGAAAGAAAAATTTCATGAACATGTTGGAAATCAGAGCAGTATTCACAATAGGTGTATGATGGCAGCTTGTGACTTGATGAATCAAAAACAACATATTGAAACTTGTTTGGTCAATCAATCTAGTCAGGTAGCTGCTGATTATCGTGTTCGTTTGATAGCATCAATTGATTGCATAAGATTCCTTGTGCGTCAAGGATTAGCATTTCGTGGTCATGATGAATCAACAAACTCACTCAATCAGGGTAATTTTCTTGAACTATTAAAATTTCTTGCTGACCATAATGAGGATATCAATAGAGTTACACTGGACAATGCTCCCTCAAACCTCAAATTGACATCGCCTGATATTCAACAAGATATTATCAGATCTATTGCCTATTTAACTACTAATTCTATTGTTGGAGATTTTGGTGATGAATTATTTACTATATTGGTTGATGAAGCTCGTGATATATCTGTTAAAGAACAAATGACAGTTGTTTTACGGTTTGTAGATGAAAGGGGAAATATTGTTGAACGCTTTCTAGGCATTGTACATGTAAGCGACACTACTGCCTTATCACTTAAGACTGCTATTGATTCTTTGTTGTGCCAACATGGATTATCTATATCTAATTTGCGAGGGCAAGGATATGATGGAACTAGCAATATGAGAGGAGAATTCAATGGCTTAAAAAGCTTAATTATGATGGAGAATAAGTCTGCTTATTATGTTCATTGTTTTGCTCATCAACTGCAACTTACACTTGTAGCTGTTGCTGAAAATCACATGAAAATTTCTACTTTTTTTGACATTGTTGCACAATTAAACAATATTGTTGGAGCGTCATGCAAGCGAAGAGACATACTTCGTGAGAAACAATTTGAAAAAGTTATTAAAGGAATTTATAATGGTGATGTCTTCACTGGACAAGGTATGAATCAAGAGAAGACATTAAAAAGAGCTGGGAGTACACGTTGGGGTTCACATTATAATACATTGTTGAGTTTGCGTCAATTATTGATGTCCTTTTATTTGTTGAAGAGGAGGGAAAAGATCACAAGCAAAGGGCACAAGCAAATAATCTGTTGGAATTGATTGGAAAATATGAGTTTATATTTCAGATGCACTTAATGAAGAATATCTTGGGAATCACAAATGATTTATCACAAGCTTTACAAAGAAAAGATCAAGGCATTGTAAATGCCATGATTCTTGTAAGATTAAGCAAACATCAACTGCAAACCATGAGAGATGATGGCTGGGATTTGTTACTGAATGAAGTTTCTTTATTTTGTGTTAAATATGAGATAGTCACCCCGCATATGGAAGACTTATTCGTTTCCCATGGAAGATCGCGACGAAATATTGAAGGAAGGATAAATCTTCACTATTACCGCGTTGAAACATTTTATGAAGTGATAGATTTGCAACTTCAAGAGTTGAACAGTCGGTTTAACGAGGTGAACACAGAATTGTTGTTATGTATGGCTTGTCTTGATCCATCAAATTCATTCTCTGCTTATGATAAAAGAAAATTGCTTCAGTTTGCTGAGTTTTATCCATTAGATTTTTCCCCGATAGAGTTAATGCATCTTAACCATCAACTTGATAACTTTATTTTTGATATGCGGAGTAGCAATCAATTTTCTGAGATTGTGGGGATTAGCCAGCTTGCTAAAAGGATGGTTCAATTGAAGAAACATCGTCTGTATCCTTTGGTATATTTACTTTTGAAATTAGCATTGTTATTACCTGTTGCAACTGCAACTGTAGAAAGAGTGTTTTCAACAATGAAAATAATCAAAACATCACTTCGAAATCGGTTAGGAGATGATATGGTAAATGATTGTTTGATACCATATATTGAGCGAGATGTGTTTGATATCGTTGATAATGAAGCTATTATTCAGCATTTTCAAAGTATGAAATCTCGAAGAGTGATATTGTAAAAACATATGAAGCTAATATATGACTTTTATTATACATTTTTTGTATTGTATTATTTTTATTAATTTATTGAATTCGCCCCCTCTTGTTAAAATTTCTGGCTACGCCACTGGCTGGGGGCGAGCGATTTCGCCTTTTGTCTATAATGGTAGCTTATGGACAAAGTCCCTTAAATCTCTGCACCAGTTTAGAAACATCAGTGGATGGAGAAGTTTTACATCTAGTATAATATTTAAATTGCAAGGAAACGTGTAGTAAATTTCTGTTTCTACCAAAGGACAGTAATAGTATGAAGTAGAAAGACCTTTATCACATTTGTTATTTGGATTAAATTGAAACTTGCTACAATTATCCAAAATTTCACAATCTTAGATGACTATAGCACTCAGTTTGTTTATATAGACTCAGTGGCTTGAAAGATACCAATCTGTAGGACAAATGCATAGGCTCGAAGTACTTGGCTTACAGACAGGTTCATTGCTACTGAGGGAATCCTTTTCTCCACTCTGCAAGAAAGAATATCATCAAACATACAATATAACATATCAATTATTGGTCCACTAGCCGATAGAATGATGGATTAAAGCGTGGAACAAAGATGTGAGGTTCTGAGTTAGGGGCAACCAATAATCTACTCATCTCCTTTGCCATTTCTGAACACTAGTGTGGGATCCTGTTAGCAAGACTTCCTGCTTGCTGCCCTGCTTGCTGCCAGACCATGGAGAGAGGGACCGATCACAAAGCTTTTCACCTTTAAATCCTTGGATTTGAAGACCAGACAGAGACCTTCTTCCCGAGATGTGGACCAATGATATGCAGATAAGAAGTTCTAAAACACCTATAGTTCGTTCAGAATGTTCATCCTTTCATATCTACTTTTAAAGCTCATGGGATCCCAACACCACTGGCCACCCTGTCCATTCTTGTCAGCACCCTGAGATGACTCCCAACAAGATACAAGGCAGCTTTTTTGCAAAGTGATCAAATTGCTTCCTTCTTGGACTATGCCTACTATTCATTTTTTTGTCTTTTACCTCTTAGCTTTAGTGAGCTCTTACATCAGGTACAGCGGCAGTTGATGGAGAGCTAGCTAAGCTTCCCTTGGATCGAGCACATTCTGGTCCAGTTTTCATATTTATTAAAAAAAAATCATTTTTGACAATTCGATTGATCTTCCTTAATGTTCTGGATAAACCATAGGCTAAATAGCTACAAATTTGCACTAAAACCAGTTCAGCGAAACAGGAATCCTGAACAAGCATTTGGAGCTAAACTACTAAACAAAAGATGTTGTCTTCAGAACACAGTTACATGGTGCAGTCAAAGGCAACCTCCTCTTGAATCTTTCCAACTAGTTGATGGACTGCTGTTGCAATCTTATCCACTGAAGCCAGTTGGCATTCTTCTTCCACCTGTAGAATTCACAAGTCCATTAGCACGAGAACAGTAGTGGTCAAAGAGGCCAATAAGCCAACTTTACCTTTAAGCTAAAGGAATAGAAGACTATGTCATCAATGGTGGCGACATTGAGGTGGAGCGTGGTCAGGTGGAGGTTCTGCAATCCTGCCACCAACTTCAGCAGCAGCTTTGGTCGCCGTGGTGAGAGGACCTTGAGGTTGGCATGGCTGTCCACCATGGAGACCTCTATGTCAGTCGCAGGCGCCA
Source organism: Boesenbergia rotunda (assembly GCA_024364735.1). Taxonomy (NCBI): domain Eukaryota; kingdom Viridiplantae; phylum Streptophyta; class Magnoliopsida; order Zingiberales; family Zingiberaceae; genus Boesenbergia; species Boesenbergia rotunda. Next base: position 35,171 of record JAGFNQ010005254.1, read on the forward strand.
TATTCTCTGCCCTAGTCTCACTGGTTTTCTCATCGGCGGCCACCTTTGCCCTTGGAGAAGAGCTGGATGAGTTTCGGGTGAAGGTGAAGAGATCAGCAAAGGGAGCAGGATCAGCTCGTTGCTTGATTCTTTTGCGGGCTTCCAGAATCTGGACTAGTTTTTCGAGCTCTTTGACGAAGTTTATTGCCCCTCCAATTATGGATGCTTGATCACTCTGTCCATTGAGAATTCAACACGCTAACTGTCAATGAATTCTGTTCAGAGACAGCATGAATGGGCAAGATGTTTAGCCTTGATGGCTAATAAATCAAGAGCAACATGTCACCATCTTGTTTTGTCTACTGATGGATGACAGTAAGAATCTTTGCCATGTTAGAGACCAAGGAACTCAAACTATTACTATCCTCCCTTGCCATGTCGGAGATTACAATACGGGAAGCGAAATCTTTAATCTGCATTTGCAGTGAAATTAAGCAGAAAGAGGAGGTGGAAGCAAACCTTCTGCACGTAGGAGTCCGGCATGAGTGACCTGAGCACGGCAAGGTACTCATTCATCTGCTTCCTCCGATTGCGCTCCACCGCAATGTGAGCCATCCTTTGATTTTCCACCTCCTCCTGGTTCTTCTCGCTCCTCCACCGCTGCCTTTTTCTCTGGCTTTCCGCCGGCCTCGACCTGACGTCGAAAGTCTCATCGGCAGCCTCCGGCGACGAGGAATTATCGACAATTTGCGCCGTCGTGGTGCAAGAGGTGCCCAAAGCCCCATTTTGTCCCCTGTCGACTCGCCCAGCTGCATAGCCACTCCCATCGCCTTCTAGTGGCATAACCCGATCCTTATCATCTTCTTCTTCCCCATAGCCCCAGAACTCCCCTCCCGTGTCGAACACCTCCCTCATGGTGTAGCCAAAGAGGTCTTGCGGGAAGACTACAGCTTCCAGTGCCATGGCTCTGCAAGTAGAGCACTAAGAAAGAGGACTCAAGCCTAACACGCAGAAAAACCAAAAGAAATTAACTTTCCTCCAAGGGAGGAGGGGAAGGAGCAACTGGTGAAGTAGTAGGCTTTAAAGGCCTCGGTGACAGAGAACAAAACAAGGTCGTCACGTGAGGCGAGGAAGGGAAAAGGCTAGCAACAAATAACAAGGTGGCCGACGGGTCACTTGCGCAAGCTTGGCCGTGCTAGCTGTGTTAATGGCTTGGGACGTAGTGAAAGACTTAAAAGAGGCAAGTCAGAGATGCTTCTCTTTGATTTTGTCTATAATATTTAGTAGACAGAATCTCTACTTCCCTAAACTCTCGGGACTGAGGCCAGAAGGGCAGGGCAAAGTGCAGAGCATGGTTTTGAGTGTAGTTAAGGAGTAGGCCATGTGGTCACGATCTCACTCAGTTTTGATGATGGCACTGAGGGAGCTCTCTCCCTCTCACTGTCATGGTCAATCATCACTTAACCGATGATCGGCGGAAAATTTTTGTAGAACTGGATCGGTCATCCCAGGTTCAATTTGTCTCCTGCCTGGTTCAACATTTTCAATCATCACTTAACCGATCTTTATGAACATAATAGTTGATAGCTAATGTAGCATAAATTTTTATACTTTGTGTAAAAAATTTCTCCTCTCCAATCTCTTGTGATCCCGGGCCAGCTTACATATAGTTTGGCCCGGTAGCCTGACACTTAGTCAGAAGAGGAGAGGTTTATGAGCTCTATAAGCTCGCAAAATACAAGGCCTGGGTCGGTTATTCGGCCCGGTTCATTCAGAGATGTGGGACCACGGGGCCTGCTGAGGAACAATCACCGAGGCTAAGAGGGTCAGAAGCCCTGAAGGTCTTCAAGGCCAAGAAATCCCGGGTCGGGAATCCCGAGTCAAAGTAGTCCCAACTCAAAGCGTCACTAAGCCTTAGCGCTCCCGAGCCAGGAGAGCCTCAACCTAAAGCAGCCAGAGGTCATACGCAGATCTGATCCCGCACACTCCTCGGCGGGGTTCTTAGTTGGACGCGTGGCAACCTGCGCTCCCTGGGACCTTCGGAGTCGTAGTAGTCTTTACTCAAAGTGTCACTGAATCATAAGGCCCCCGAGTTAGGAGCACCCCAGACTAGAAGAATACTCGGTCGTTGACCATACCATCCCTGAGTTAGCCAAGTTCGGACGTTCATCCCGAACCGCGCGCACCACGACTCGGGAAGCACACCTTCACTCGGGAAGCCCTCCTTAACTCGGGCAGCTAAGTTGTCTATGCCCTTAGTCGGCTTCATCATTCTATGCCCGCAGTTGACATCATCACTTTAGGCCCTCAGTTAGCCTCATCATTCTATGCCCTCAGTCGGCATCATCACTCTAGGTCGTCAGCCGACACTAGCATTCGAGGTTTGTCGTGACTCATCAGAACAACGACTTCCTGACACAGGACTCGTAGAAACTGTACGGGGTCGGCGCAAGTCAAGAACCATTCTGGCCCGAATCGCAAGCATCTCACTGGCGCCATGATCTCCCTGTCATACCTTGTCCCCCCGTACTACGACCACATACACTGGTGTCAGGCCGAGCGGTGCCCAACTGTGTTTGCCTTTAAGTTGACAGCGCCCTTTTCCCTATTTTGGTATGTGACGCATTACCATGCCACCTCTGGGTACCCTTACCTTGTCCTCGCTACGAGACAAAAGGTGGCAGGCGGGCAGAAGCTGTCAGCTCCCCCGGCTATATAAGCCTCTCCACTCCACATATCCCAGGTACGCGAAAGAATAGTGTTTTACTACTGTTATATTGCTTCCCTTACTTTTCCACCACCGGGGACTGACTTGACCGTCGAAGTGCCTTACCGGAGACTTTTCCTGGTGGGTTCTAATGGTCCTTGTTTTGTAGAGTAGGAGTTAGCAATGGCGGAGCCAGCATCAGCAGTTCGTGATCTTCAGGAGACCATCTCACTCTTGGGGCCTCCACCTCGCTTCGTGACAGGATCAAATTTTGCGCTAGAAGGAGGGACACTTAGCCTGATCGGAAGTAGAAGATAGAAGATCCCAACAGGGTTATGATGACAGTAACGCTAGAGGAATACGAGCTCTTGATGGCTAACCGGGCCCAGAAGACTCCGCAAAGACCTTCGCAGACCAACAACCAGGCGCCCAGACCCCACGAACCGGCGGCGCACAGACAGTCAGCAGGTCGAGGAAGGCCTAGTCGACCTGAGGGCGGTTCTGCTCCCTTCCCCGCAGTTTTCTTTAGGGGTCAGGATGATGAAGCCGACTCTATGCAATCCTCGTCCTCGGCCTCCAACCAACTACACGGACCGTGGTCAGATAAGGGAAAGGCCCCTGTCAGAATTGGATAAATTTTTAAGGGCTAAAAAGAAAATTACCTAAATTAGGGACTCATGTGCAATAGGCTAAGTTGGAGGGGCAATTTAGAAAGGGGAATTAGCCTTAAGTCTTCCTCGCTGGCCGAACCCTATCTCAAAACCTAATCTCGCGATTCCTCATTTCCCTTATTCTCCGCCGACTCCACTCGAGTGACGATCGACGGAAATTGCGCGACGACCACCTCTTCCTCACGCGATCGGCAGCGACGATCCCTCGTGGCTCCTTCCGTGACTGGAGTTGGAGATCCTGTGAGCCGTTTTCTTCAGATCGTGCCGGAGGTAAGGGTTGTTTTCCCCAAATCTCGCGAGTGTCATTTGAGGTTGATTCGCTGTTTGGGTCGAGGTCTCAAGGCGATTTCTTGGCAGATCGGAGGTACTCGGCTGAGGGGATTGAAGGGACCATCGGACTTGTGGGGTTGCGATTGGGCATGACTCAGGTAAGATTGATTTCGGTTGATGTGTTGCTATGATCTACCGCGTGCTTTCTTGATCGAATACATCCCTGTGAGCTTAGATTGTTTTTGTTTTGCTGTGTTTCTCAGTTGGATCAGTTTCTGAGTAGGTGAAGGGAGTTGGTTTTAGATTTCCATTGTGTTGTGGATTGGTTTCTCTCGATAGGGAATTTGGAGGAGTTCCTATTCTTCTTCTGTTTGGATCTTGGAGGAGTTCTTAGATGTGTGGATTTTGTTCTCTGTTGGCTGTACAATTTGATACGAAATGGTTCTTAGATCTTGTGTCCTGTTCTTGACCGCGGGTAGCATAGGTTCTGTGAGGTGATGTTTGCATCGATTTGTTCTTAGATGGATCAGTTGGGGATTGTTCTGATCAGAGTTAGGCATGGGAATTGGGAATTTTGGGTTGAGTTGTGTATGATTGTTACACTTCCAATTGGATTGGATTTCTAGTTATTGCCGTGAGCTAGCTTGGGAAGGAATTGAGATGTAAGGTCAGGATTAAGTGAGATTAATTCCTAATTAGGGTTAATTCTAATGGAACTCAGGGTTAGCCTAATGATGTGATTGGGATTACCATGAACCACACTTAAGGTTTGGGTGGTTAAATCCGGTTTTCATATGGGTGTCTAGTCTATTTATTATTCACATAAATAGCTAAGATTGTATATGTGATACAGGTCGTTGACGCGACTATTTGGACTTCATTTGCGGCGGATATTATTTCAGACGGGGGTTCTCTTCGTTTACGACCTACTACATTGGAGGCGGGTACCTCTGATTTATCTTTTAGATTAGTCCTAGCTGATATGCTTGATATGCTATGTTTAGCGGTAGGGTGATGTATTATTTATACCTGCTCTACCTTTGCTGATACTGTTTATGATATACCTGACATGTGATACCTACACCATTAGGATCTAGGCTATGGTGCATTATTTATGATCCTTGCATATCATGTTGATATAGGTGGATTAGATAGTAGATGCTGTTTGACCAGAGTCATGCATCATCGTGCACTGTGCATCACTGTCGATCAGTGACCCCTTATGGGTGAGTCAGGTCGACAGTCATACTAAACTATCCATACGGCCACTCATGGGTCAGTGGTTGACGGGGTATGGGTAGTGTGCTCTGTGCTGCTCTGCTCATGCACTCATGGGTTAGTGAATCGGAGCGGGGTAGCAGGCAGAGGTCTCTCCCCCATTTATATACAAGGGGTAGGTGTTAACACTCAGAGATATCCTCCAGAGATGGCCTGGGGCTGATAGTGATATAGCCAGGATGGGCGATGGCCTGGGGCTGATATAGATACCGCCAGGATAGGTTTTGGCCTGGGGCTGTTATTGATATAGCCAGGATAGGTGATGGCCTGGGGCGGATATAGATATCGCCAGGATAGGTTTTGGCCTGGGGCTGTTATTGATATCGCCAGGATAGGTCATGGAGTAGGGGTGTTACACCGACAGCATACCGTCTACTCGGTTGCTCAGGAGTAGCAGCGGCAGAGTACGGACGGCAGTCACAGCTCTACGCCGGAGGGTGACCTCCGTTCAGCTTCCTCCCGTACATAGGTGACGATGTCTGACCGGCGACAGAGGTGACCATGTCATTGCACATGTGCATACACATCTTTTGCACATGCCCGTGTTTGTTGTACTTGGATGTTGCATATGATTGACATGTACATACAGGAGACCCTTAGGTCAGTTTCGACGACTCAACTAGAGTGGTATGGTATTTCTATCCCTGTTTCAGTTGTGCTTACCACTGCCTATACATATGTTTACTTCGATAGTTTGTTACACTATTGCTAGCTTAGACTATCTTGTATATCTGATGAGATATTCGCTGAGTTTTGTGACTCACCCCGTTAGCTCCCTGTTTTTATTTCAGGATGATTGTCTGGAGTATCCGGCAGCCTGTCCCAGTTCGCGTATTTCTTCGAGAGGATTCCGGGATGTCTCTTTTACTTTGTTAGTGGTACATGTTGGTACCTGTTTTTTGTTTCTTTTACTTTACCTTTCCGCTGCTATATTCGTGTTTGATTTTTGCCATTTTATACGGCGGTATAGTTGTATTTTGTGAGCCATGGAGGCCTTGTGCTTTGCGTTTGTCGTAAGTCGTACCGGTACGCAGCTTTGTCGTCATTTTCATTTTTTTGTTGATTTCAGACGGTTGTTCCAGCCCTATAGGCTGTGGTACAATCATCTGAGGTGGTCTTAGGGGTTAGGTTTCTGAATTGTCCGTCGGGCGAGGGAGTGGCAGTCCGGTCGGTATCGGACGGGCAGCTCCTCGGGGCGTGACAGGCCCCGGCCGACCCTTCCCCAGCCCCCTGGTATGCAGTCCCTTCTCTTCCTGGATCTTGGAAGATCCAGTCCCTCGGCATCTCCATTTCTTCACAATCCCCAAGTATGCAGGGACCATCGACCCAAAGGAGCACTTAATGAAGTTCGAGAGTGTTTCTCTACTTCATCAATACCCCGAAGGCGTCAAGTGTCGAGCCTTCCTGACGACACTCTCTGGCCCTGCCCAGAGATGGTTTGACCGACTACCCAATGGGTCGGTCATGAGCTTCGAGGAGCTCAGGAGGGTTTTCCTCCAACACTTCGCCAGTAGCAAGAGGCACCAAAAGACGAGCCTCAATCTATTTGCATTGAAGCAAGGCCCGAAGGAATCTCTCCGGGCCTACATCAAAAGATTCAACGTGGTGGCACTGGACGTGCCAACTGCCACCCCCGAAGTCCTAATCAGTGCATTCTTCCAGGGATTGCAAGAGGAGGATTTCTTCCGCTCAATGATCAGGAAGCCCCGAAGGACTTCGATAGTCTGCTGGGCAAGACTGTCAAATATATCAATGTGGAGGAAGCACAGGCCGCTCGGAAGAAGAAGTCGGTCAACACAGCGCTTCCCAACCCCACCCAGAGCGCTCGATCTCCAAGCAGACCCATTCACAGCCCATGCGGACCCATTGACCGAGTGGGAGGAGAAAGACGACACGTGCAACAAGTGGACCAAGGGTGTCTCCTGACCCGATGGAGGCCATACTGCACATTCCACCAAACCAACACCCACGCCACGGAAGAATGTCGGCAGAGGTCAGGCTCCCGCACCTCGAGGGCGAGGGTGCTAGGCATATTCCGGACGCGGCTCAGACCGGGGCGGCCAAGCCGTGGACCCCGTAGCTGAAGAACTCTGAGGGAACCCCCCCAGTCGCCCGCAACTTGTTCCCCCAAGAAGACCGAGCCGAGGCCGAGTCGATGGATGAAGAGCAGGCCAACCGGCAGAACGTCGTCCGGGGTGGAGTGCACATCATCTTTGGCGAGCCGACCGGGGGCGACTTCAACCGTGCACGGAAGTCACAAATTCGCCGACTAGAGATTCATCAAGTCGGCACGAGTGCTGTTCAAGCTCAGGGGCCGCAAATCAGGTTTGGCCCCCAGGATCTACAGGGACTGGAGGTCCCACACGATGACAGATTGGTTATCACCGCCGTCATTGCTAACTACTAAGTCCACCGGACCATCGTGGACACTGACAGCTCGGTCAAAATACTATACAAGAAAGCATTCGACCAGTTGCAGATAGAGATGTCCCAGATGGAGCTGGTGGCAACCCCATTATTTGGGTTCACCGGGAATCAGGTGCAACCCATCGACCAGATCCGTTTGGCCATATCATTAGGCGAGGAGCCGTTGAAGAGGACTAGATGGTCCACTTTTCTAATCGTCGACGCTCCCTCCGCCTACAATGCCATCCTGGGTCGACCAACCCTCAATGAATTCAGAGCCATCACCTCCACCTTTTGCCTCAAGATCAAGTTCCCAGTCGAGGACAAGGTGGGAGAAGTCAAAGGCGATCAGAGATTCGCTCAAAGGTGTTATGTAGATGATGTCCGAGCGGAAAGCCAGAAGGCCCCACGACCCTTCTCGAGCTGCAATATGGTCCAAGCTTCCCCATGAGCCGAATTGCGTGAGGATAAGGAGGAGATCCAGCTTCTTCCCGACCTAGAAGAAGCCCGAGTCAGGATTGCAGCAAGCCTACCCAACGAGCTAAAGAAGCCACTGCTGGAATGCTTGGCTCGGAACCAGGACGTATTCGCCTGGTCGGTCAAGGAACTAAAGGGCGTCCAACCGGAGGTGGTGGAGCATCACCTCCATGTATATCCCCATGCTCGACCCATCAAGCAAAGAAAGCGGGACTTCAGCACCGAGCAAAATAAAGTTATTCGAGCCGAGATCGAGAAGTTGATGGAAGCCAGCCACATTCGGGAAGTACAGTTCCCGGCTTGGCTAGCCAACGTAGTGTTGGTGCCCAAGCCCGACAATAAGTGGAGAGTCTGCATCGACTTCCGGGATCTTAACCGGGTCTATCCAAAGGACTGCTACCCCTACCCGAAATCGATCAGATGGTGGACTCAACGGCCGACAGTGAATTTATCTCGATGCTGGACGCGTATCAGGGGTATCATCAAGTGCCCCTAGCTATTGAGGATCAAGAAAAAGTCAGCTTCATCACGACATATGGTACCTACTGCTACACCGTCATGTCGTTCGGGCTAAAGAACACTGGAGCTACCTACCAGCGAATGATGAATAAAGTCTTCTGAGCTCAGATCGAGCGAAGTATTGAAGTATACGTGGACAATATCCTGATCAAATCCATCCGAGTGGAAGACCTGGTAGCAGATGTCAAGTAAACCTGCCAAACACTGTACAGGTATGGGCTTAAGCTAAACCCTGCCAAGTGTCTCTTCGGCGCTCGGAGCGGGAAATTTCTAGGATACATAGTGACCGAGCGGGGCATCGAAGCTAACTCGAGCAAGGTCAAGGCCTTGCTGGACATGCCTCCACAGAGAAACCTCCGAGAGGCGCAGCGACTCACCGAGCGGATCACAGCTCTGTCTTGGTTCATCTCCCGATCGGCTAAGCGAGGGCTACCATTCTTCAAGACCCTTCGCAAAGCCACCAAATTTCAATGGGAAGCCGACTGTGACAAGGCGTTCGAAGAGCTGATAGTGTATCTCGTCGAGCTGCCGATGCTAGCCAAGCCAGAGGTCGCAGAGATTCTGTATGTATACTTAGCCGCCTCGGCTGATTCGGTCAGCATGGTGTTGGTCAAGCAAGAGGGGACCGACAAACAACCAGTGTACTTTTTTGCCCACTTATTGAAAGGAGCCGAGTGTCGCTACAAGACGCTCGAGAAGTTGGCGTACGTACTGTTGTTAGGTTCTCGAAGACTCAGGCCTTATTTTCTGGTGCATCCCATAGTAGTGCTGACCAACAACAACTTGGGGCAGGTAGCTTCCAATCCCGAAGCATCCGGCCGATTGATTAAATGGACTACCGAGCTGAGTGAATACGACATCCATTACCAGACTTGGCCTACTATCAAAGCACAGGCCTTAGCAGATTTTCTAAGCGAGCTACATTCGGAAGAAGTTGAGGAAGCTTGACATGTCTATGTGGATGGCTCGTCGGCTCGGTCGGGCAGTGGAATTGGCATCCTGATGGTATCCCCTAAGGGGGAACAACTGCATTTATCTGCCCGACTAGAGTACAGGGCCACCAACAATGAAGCTGAATATGAAGCCCTCAAAGCCAGATTGCAGGCGGCTAAGCATGTGGGGGTCACGCGGGTGGTACTCTACTCTGATTCCCAGCTGGTCACACAGCAAGTCACCATGCGGTTTAAAGTTAACAGTGACCGACTGCAGACCTTTATAGAAGCCTATGAGAAGTTGAAGGCCGAGTTTCAAGAGGTACAAATCCGCAAGATCCCTAGAGAAAGCAACCTAAGGGCGGATGAGTTGGCTAAATTGGCTAGCTCAGCCGGCTCCTGGGTGTTCCCTCAACCAGTCGGGGCGGCCCTGATGATTATGCACATAGAACGGTAGGTTGAGTTAGAGTTAGAATCCGACTGGAGGACACCTCTCATTGCCTACCTGAATAAAGGAGTTGTGACGACCGATCGAGAGGAAGCCCGACTGCTAAGGAAGCGGGGCATTCAATACATCATTGTCGGGGATGTATTATACAAGAGATCCTTCGCTCGACCTCTACTCAAGTGCCTGGGCGAGGACGATGCAGACTATGTGCTAAGGGAGATTCACATGGACGTCTGTGGAAGCCACGCTGGAGCTCGGGCTGTGGCTCGGAAAGCATTGTTGGCCGTCTATTACTAGCCGACTCTACAAAATGACGCTGACAAGGTGGTTGTTACATGCCTATCCTGTCAGAAGCACCACTGCTTACCACACCGACCCGTGGAGCTGATGAAGACTTCGGTAGCCTCATGTCCATTCGACTAGTGGGGCACATCGTTGGACCCCTCTAGACCGCCGCGGCTCAGAAGAAGTATCTACTAGTGGCGGTCGACTATTTTTCTAAATGGATTGAAGTTGAGGCCTTAGCACGCATCACTGAGCAAGCTGTCATTAAGTTCCTATGGCAGAACATTCTGTGTCGGTACGAAATCCCCCACAAACTAGTCTCGGACAACGGAAGGCAGTTCCAGGGCCGGAAAATACTAGAATGGTGCTCAGCTTACGACATTAACAAGCCTTCACCTCGGTGGCATACCCCCAGAGCAATGGTCAGGCAGAAGTAGCCAATCATGAAATCTTGAGGGGGTTGAAGACCAAGCTGGATCATGTTGGAGGAACTTGGGAGGACGAATTGCTGAGTGTCTTATGGGCTCTGTGGACCACACCAAAGGAAATCACAAGCCACACGCCTTTCCAGTTGGTCTATGGGAGCGAAGCTATGGTGCCCATTGAGGTTGGCTGCGAATCAGACCGGCGGAGAGCCTATGATGAAGACAATCCATAAAGGAGGCGCTTAGAGCTGGACCTGGTTGAAGAAATTCAGGACAAGGCAGCCGCTCGGATATTCGCATACCGGCAGAAGATGAAACAAAGATATAATTGCAAGGTGCTGCCAAGAACATTCCAAGTCGGGGGGCCTCGTATGGAAAAGAATCAAGCCTGTCGGGCATGTCTGTAAGCTGGAGCCACAATGGGGAGGACCCTTCAAAATCACGCATAAACTGGCCTCAGGAGCGTATTACTTAGAAAATGAACATGGGAAGAGACTCGATCGGCCATGGAGCGCGATCCATCTTCAATCCTATCGAGAGGCCGAGTGAAAATCTGTAACACCAATGTAAGGCCCGACTACAATGATAGTGGAAAAATACGGTCCTCACTTGACTTGCAGGCTTCCCAAACTCTTGCCTTGCTAGCAAGTTATAAGCGGGCTCAGCTCCCGCGCACCACTTAGGTCAGTGTCTCCGATTGGACGCGTGGCGGGCCACGCTCCTGAGAATCGGCCTGACCGGGTGTCCAGACTCTCATTCTCACGAGTTATAACTGGGATCCGCTCCCAACCACCCCTCAGATCGGCTCTCAATCGGACGCGTGGCGGCCCACACTCCCTAGGTCTTGCTGGACCGAGAGCCCAAACTCTTGCCTTGCCAGCAAGTTATAACGGGGATCACCCCCCCCCCG
>JAGFNQ010005254.1:67862-116720 GCA_024364735.1 Boesenbergia rotunda
TCTCCAAGGTTCGAAAAATCAAGAAACCCAAAGTAAGACTCCCTCACCTGTGGTATAATAGTTTCCTATGATTTCCATGATTTTTAGCATGATATATTGGTTAGTTTTCGAATTTGATGTTGAAAGGAAAGAAAACCAAGACCCTCATGCTTAAGGGTTTCGGCCACCATGTTTTACAGGTCTATAATTATGCTAAAAATCATGATAATGTTATTTAATGTTCTCTTATGATGTGTAGAGGTTATCTACAATTTTTGGGAATTTTTGGAGCACCCTAGGACACCCTAGGGTTTTGGCCAACATGAAAGAAACCAAACTAAGAACCTTAAGTTTAAGGGTTTCGGCCACCATGTTTTACAGGTCTATAATTATTCTAAAAATCATTATAATATTATTTAATGTTCCCTTATGATGTGTAGAGGTTAAGTATAATTTTTGGGAATTTTTGGAGTACCCTAGGACACCCTAGGGTTTCGACCAACATGAAAGAAACAAAACTAGGAACCCTAAGTTTAAGGGTTTCGGCCACCATGATTTACAGGTCTATAATTATGCCAAAAATCTTGATAATGTTATTTAATGTTCCCTTATGATGTGTAGAGGTTAAGTATAATTTTTGGGAATTTTTGAACTACCCTAGGATACCCTAGGGTTTCGGCCAACATGAAGGAACCTAAGCAAGCACCCTAGGACACCCTAGGGTTTCGGCCGCCATGTTTAAGGGTCTAAAATGATGATAAAAATCCCAATCATGATGTTTAATGTACTCTCATGATGTCTAGAGGTTTAATACAATTTTTGGGAATTTTTGGGGTACCCTAGAGACTCCATATGTTTCGGCCAACCTCAAGGACCCAAGGGTTAGGGTTGAGCCTTTAACTTCAAGTATATGTTTATGTGTTGCCATGATAAGTATGATAAGTTTATGTTCAGGATATGAATGATGCCATGATAAGAATGATAGGGTTATGATCACGATAAAAATGATGCCATGATATGTTAGGTTCATGATATGAATGATGCCATGTTAAGTATGTTATGTTTATGTTTAAGAATGAAAATGATGCCATGTTTAAGAATGAAAATAATGTCATGTTTAAGAATGAAAATGATGCCATGTTAAGTATGTTATGTTTATGTTCATGATAAGAATGATACATGTCATGTCTTATGAATGATACATATGTATGCCATGATTTATGAATAAGATGTATGTATGTCATGTCTTATGAATGAAGTTAAGTACATGCCTTTAAGGCACAGCTATGATGTTAAGTATGATGAATGACAAGTATGATGAATGAATGATGATGAACGACAAGTATGATGAATGAAAGATGATGCTTATGTCTTTAAGGCATAAATATGCTAAACGACACGGTCGATGGTTGACGGTACGACGGTCAAGAGGACCGGTAAATGGGCCGGTAGACGGGCCGAGCCGTAACAAGTTATGCTATGTTAAGTATGCTATGAATGAATGATGAATGATGACACATGAAAAGTATTTTACTTTATGTATGGGCTTGTACCGGACCGAAGTATGGGTCCAAGGGATGGGCACCTTAAGAACGCCCCGGTTTTGGACTACCGTAGCTGTCCACGGTTCTGGCCCTACCGGAGCTGGGCAACAGGGATGGGCACCTTAAGAACGCCTCGGTTCGGGGACTACCGACTATGCTGTCCTTACCCTAGTAGGTTGGGGCTCGCGACCTTGGACTTGCTAGGGATGCGCGCTATGATGTATGTATGTGGTATAAGCCGGGGGACCCCAAATGATGTATGATGATTATGTTTAAGCATTTAAAAGTATGTTTTAAAAGTTAAGCATCCCTTATGTATATGCATTCCACTCATGCATCTATTCATGTTATGCATTATGCTATAATGATAAGATTTTATGCTTACGTTTCATGTTAAGAAGTATGCATGAGAATGAATGATCTATGCCATGATTATGTTAGGAAGAGGTTCATATGCTATGATAGGTTTTATACCATGAATTATGTCATGCTTAGAATGTTCACTACGTTTATGAATTATGCCATGAATTATGTCATGCTTAGAATGTCCATGATGTTTATGTTTATGCCATGAATTATGTCATGCTTAGAATGTTCACTATGTTTATGATCTATGCCATGAATTATGTTCACTATGTTTATGAATTATGCCATGAATTATGTCATGCTTAGAATGTCTATGATGTTTATGTTTATGCCATGAATTATGCCATGCTTAGAATGTTTATGATGTTTATGTTTATGCCATGAATTATGTCATGCTTAGAATGTTTATGATGTTTATGTTTATGCCATGTATCATGTCATGCTTAGAATGTTACTATGATTATGTTCATGCCATGCTATGTATACGACAAGTGACGAAAGATGTTATGTTCTAAGTAGAGCACCAAGTATGTTAATGTTTTATGTGCTCATTATGAGATGATGAATGATGAATGATTTTGTGAGTAGGAAAGAGTCTTACTAAGCCTATGTGCTTATAGTCTTATTTCCTTATACCGCAGATCATTCAAGGGGACAATGAAGGAAGCAGCAGGAGGGCAAGAACGCATGTGTGTCGTAGTGACTTGGCCCAGGAAACTATATGTTTACTTATATGTTTGAATAATGACTTGTGGAACCTTATGATAAGATGTTATGTGAGACATGATATGATGCTTAAGTTCAAAGTTAATATGCTAAGGTTCCCATGTCAATAAGTTAAGAATGGCAACAGGGCATGTATAAGTTAAGTTATTCTGCTGCCTTATGATGTCTACATGCCCTAAGCATGTTAACGTAACGCCGCTTATGAAAAAGAAAAAAAACAGGCGTTACAGGGGGTGGGGCCTCGTCGGGAGGCAGAAGGCGGGGCACTTGTTGTTGAGGGTTCTGTCTCAGGGACAGCAGTGGTCGGCGCGGATGCTGGGGCAGCTGGAACCGAGTCCGAGGGAGCGGCTTCAGTCGGGGCGCCCTCCCTTGCCTGCAGTTCGGCAGCTAGCCGAGCCTCCAGCTCAGCGTCATCCAGGCCAAAACCTTCTGTCAAGGTTGTGGCCAACATTGTCGGAACTGCAATAACAGGAGCTCAGTCAGAAATAAAAAATATTCGAAAGAAGCATCACAATACTTACCGACTGGGGCCAGCCGAGGGGTCGGCACGGGGCTGAGGCGGAAAGTAGAATGGATCTCCTCCCTCAGCAGGAGCACTCCATGAAAGTGCCTATCACCTAGCTTGGACCGTGCTAACTGATAGGCCGCGGAGGTTCAGTAATATTTGGATAGAGGAGGAGAGGAGGGAAGATACTCGACCCAGGCTGTGGGCCAGCTCGTGGTCGAAGTCATCTTAACGAAAAAGTAACGCTCCTTCCGTCCTTTATTAGAGGAGGGGAGTTTCTGTAGAAAAAAAAGTTTTAGCTTGGGCTTGAAAGAAGAAGTCGCCCGACTCTTGCTACTTGGGGTATGATGCCCTCAGAATAGGTGTCACGAATGTGTGTCTCAAATTTAGAATATGTATGAATGCTGGAAACCCTTTTTGCAATCAAAGTATGAAAACGTAGTAAAGGGGCCACATGTCGTATTTTTCCTCGGGACTAGTTGATATGTGTGATTCGAGCTTGTATTTATGTGTCGTTAATATTTTCGGATTTCAAATAAATATTTGGATTTTGGGTTGCAATCGGAAATGAAATCTCAATGAAAAAGTAAAGAACTCGGCTATGGAACTTAACCCAAGTGATTCCAACAATGAACTCAAACAATTTGGAAGCTTAAATGCGATTTAGCCTAATTTGGAAAACAAATCCGATATGAAATCAATTCAAATTTTGATGGATACTAATGCAGATATTAGCTTCAGGAATTATTATTCTAAACAAACCGAATGCAACTCAATATTTAATCAAACTGATACAAACTCAGTGCCAAGACTTTACTTGATACAAAGTGCAAGCCATTTACAAACTTGATACCAAAATGAGATAAAAACTGATGTGCCAAAGACTAAAACTGACTGCAGACATTAAAGCTGATCATCTCAGATTAAAACTAATCAATTCACTTTGAAAACGAAGCTCTGAATGAGGTGCTACGCATGAATGCAGGATAAAACTCAGAACTGAAAACAACAATCCAACAATGTATCTAGATGTAGAATTGAAATGCAGAAATTCAGTCATGGACCGAATGCAACTACATGAATTCAGAAGCGATTCATTGATACACTCAAAACTGATGCTCGGAAATCATACTGATCAGTTCCAATACAATTTATGTTTCTACATAAACAATCCATGAATGCCGCAACAAATTGAATGGAGAGCAGAAATGTAGTAACTCAGAATCAAACTATTGCAGGTTAATTCAGATGCAGAGTCTAATAGATTGAACTGAATTCGAATGCCCTACTCTAATTTAGACAAGATACAACAAAAGCTAATGCACCTCTTGACACAACTTCAGCAACTACAACTAATTTCTGCAGAGAAGAAACAGACTTGCAGAGATGGACTGACTTTTGCCGAGACAAACTGATACGCATAAACAAACTGATGCAACAATCAGAAAGGACAAACTGTAAACTTGAGTTGTTATTTGATACAAAAGCAGCATTACAACTAATGGAAACAAGTAAATGTGCAACAAATAAACCGAATGCAATCCTCCAAACAAATGGATGCAGAATCGAAAATTCAGAACTGAGCTAAGTGCAGAAATACTTGAATGCAGAGATGAAATCACTAAACTTGATTCTATGAATGCAGGAATGCAGAAAAGGATCAACAGATCAAATGCAACAAAGTTCCAAGGCAGCTAAAAGAAGATCTAACAACTACTTGAGACAAAGTTCAAATGCTGAAGGAGAGGACTGATACGCAGAATTGAAGTGCAGAAAAATCTGATACGCAGCTAACAAAGCTGATACACAAGCCATTAAACAGGAAATGAACTGAATTCAATTACAATTGTTCACTAACAAACAATAAATCTAATTAACTTGCATAATCGAAACTGATTAAAGCAAGAACGAATCAGAAACTAAACTTAACTAATCTGAAATTTCAAAAACAGGAAATGGCACGCAGAAAAAGAGAATTACAGCTAAAACAGAAATTACAATAAGAAAACTACTCCTCAATCCTTCCCTAGCTCAATGTACTCCTTGTTCGTCACGCAAGGGTGAGCCTCGAACCCGTAAGCTCAACAAATCAGTGAGAAAACTCAATCTGCGCTTGAATTCAGCTCAACTCTGCTCAATCTGAAATCACCATCCGATTCCCTTGATTCAACTGTGTCCGCGTGCGATGGTGAGTTGTGGATGGTCCAAGCAATCCAGGGAACCCCTCATGAACTACTCGGGTGGAAGGAAGTGGAGCACAGCCGATCAAAAGGCAGCAAATGGCAGAGCTGAGGAAACCTCTCCCAGCTCTGTTTCTTGGGCAATTCTGAACTGGAAACTTCACCGATGATCCTCCCACTGACCTAGCACATGATCTAATGGAGAAATTGAGGGGTCGCGCCCCTTGGATTGAAGAAATCTACTGAAAAATGAAGAATAGCTGAAGAAGGAACGTTGTGGCGAAGAAGACGCGACAAGGAGAAGCTATGGCGAATTTTGATTAAATACTTAAACATGGACGACCCAGATTATTTTGAGAAAATCCAACGGCTGATCTTGCTCTGATTTAATCCAAACTTTGATGATGATGATCAGGGGTCAGGATCTGCCTCGTGGTAGCTTGGATCCTCCAGATGTGCAACGGATGGTCCAGATCAACCTAATCTTTGAATGGACGATCTAGAACCCTCTGAGCTTGATCCAACCGTTGAATGAGCCCTGATTGGGATGAAACCTTCAGATCTTGATCAGAGTGCTTGATCAGCCCTAACCCTAGCTCGGATTGCTTCCGATGGTTCCAGATGGCTCAGATCTAGCCGCTTTTGAATCAGACGACCCAGATTAATCCGAAGCTTGATAACTCGATCTGGGTCCACCTCTGACTCAAATTTGACCCAGTATGCCCTAGGTCCATGAACCTTTCATGCCTACAAAAATAGATCGATAATTTAGTGGCAAAATAATTCAAATATATCAAGATTTGCAATTAAGTCCAAAATGAAAGTAAGTTCTAAAACCTAGGGTAATTTCACAATTAAGCAAGTAAAACATGAGTCAAACATGGATTTTAGCAATTAAAATAATCAATAAAATGGTACTTATCAGGGTAATAGAAGAAATGGAAGTATTCGGATCGAAGGGGAATCTTGTACAAAATAAAAATGATAACTGAGCCGCACATTAGGCGGACGACATTCAGGGCAAATTGGGACAAAAGAATGCGAAAATATGTACAAAAGGCAAAGATGAAGGGATGGATGGGAAAGCGAAAACCCGCTTGTAGATGGTCACAGGATAAGGTAATGAAGCCCGAAGGAGCAGAATCAGGGAGGTCGGTTGACTTGGGGAGGCGGAGTTTGTGGCCCGAGAGGATTAAGTAGTCTGATCGAAGCTGATCCAGGTCATGAGCATGAAGGTCGGTTACCAGGGTAGAATACCATGGTGCGACAGGTGAGGAAGATGAAGAAGGTGATCCATGTGGAAAAGAAGAGTGAAGAAACTAACCTGGGAGAAGAAAGGTCATCGGAGAGAAGGAATCGCCGGAATCCTAGCAACACTTGAGGCGGTGGCAAGACGGGTCAAAGTTAAAAAGCGATCGTAAAAATGATGGGGTGAAAGGCCTATTTATACGGGCTGTAGGACGACGCTCGCCGTCCGATGACGAGCTGAGGAAAAGGCGGGCTCGAGCCGGAATCGTTCGATCGGGCTCGAGGCGGTTCCTGAAGCGATAAGCTGCACGTGCGGAATGGGCATTCGCAGGGATGGGCGACAGCCTCATCATTGCACTTGAAACGAATGGCTTGGGGACACGTGGCCCGAGCAGTTAAGGCAGCAATTAAGGATGAGATTTCTGATGATTCGGTGTGCGAAAGTCGAAGAGACGTTTTGATGGGATGGTTTATTGGTCGAGTGAGTCATGGACTCAGAGTTAACTAGGTAGATCGACTGCTGAAGCATGCCACCCAGTCGCGCCAGGCTTGGGCAAGAATGATGGTCCAGTCAGTCGGACTCAACGTCTCCTTTGACTAGACTCGAGGGGGACGCTTATGATCCCGTGCCAGCTTACATGTAGCCTGGCCCTGTAGCCTGGCGCTTAGTCAGAAGAGGAGGGGTTTATGTGCTCTATAAGCTCATAGAATACAGGGACTGGGTCGATTATTCAGCCTGGTTCGTTCAGAGATGTGGGACCACGAGGCTTGCTGGGGAACGATCACCGAGGCTAAGAGGGTCAGAAGCCCTGAAGGCCTTCAAGCCCAGGAAATCTCGGGTCGGTAATCCTGAGTCAAAGTAGTCCCAACTCAAAGCGTCACTAAGCCTTAGCGCTCCCGAGCCAAGCAACCCTCAACCTAAAGTAGCCGAAGGTCATACGCGGATCTGATCCCGTGCACTCCTAAGTGGGGTTCTCAGTCGGACGCGTGACGACCCGCGCTCCTTGGGACCTTCGGAGTCGTAGTAGTTTTTACTCAAAGTGTCACTGAATCATAAGATCCCCGAGTTAGGAGCACCCCGAGCCAGAAGAATACTTGGTCGTTGACCATACCATACCCGAGTCAGCCAAGTTCGGATGTTCATCCCAAACCGCGCGCACCACGACTCGGGAAGCACACCTTCACTCGGGAAGCCCTCCTTAACTCGAGTAGCTAAGTTGTCTATGCCCTCAGTCGGCATCATCACTCTAGGGTCTCAGTCGACCACATCAGTCTATGCTCTCAGTCGGCATCATCACTCTAGGCCCTCAGTCGCCCTCATCATTCTATGCCCGCAGTCGACATCATCACTTTAGGCCCTCAGTCAGCCTCGTCATTCTATGTCCCGCAGTCGGCATCATCACTTTAGGCCCTCAGTTGACCTCATCATTCTATGCCCTCGGTCGACATCATCACTCTAGGCCGCCAGCCGGCACTAGCATTCGAGGTTTTGTCGTGACTCATCAGAACAACTACTTCCTGACACAGGACTCGTAGAAACTGTACGGGGTCGGCGCAGGTCAGGCACCATTCTGGCCTGAATCGCGAGCATCTCGCTGACGTCATGATCTCCTTGTCATATCCTGTCCCCCCGTACTGCGACGACATACGCTGGTGTCAGGCCGAGCAGCGCCCAACGTCGTTTGCCTTTAAGTTGACAACACCCTTTTCCCTATTTCGGTATGCGACGCATTACCCTACCATCTCTGGGTACCCTTACCTTGTCCTCGCTACGAGACAAAAGGTGGCAGGCGGGCAGAAGCTCTCAGCTCCCCCGGCTATATAAGCCTCTCCACTCCACATATCCCAGGTACGCGAAAGAATAGTGTTTTACTACTGTTCTATTGTTTTCCTTGCTTTTTCTACCACCGGGGATTGACTTGACCATCGGAGTGCCTTGCCGGGGACTTTTCCCGACGGATTCTAACGGTCCTTGTTTTGCAGAGTAGGAGTTAGCAGCGGCTGAGCCAGCATCAGCAGTTCGTGATCTTCAGGAGACCATCTCACTCTTGGGGCCTCCACCTCGCTTCGTGACAGGATCATCTTGTCTTCTCAATCACCATGATTTATCTCCTCCGTGTTGGTCCTGAGACGGATTGATGGGGGCGCTGAGGGCTAATGTTTCACCCCTTTTGTCCCCATCAATCATCAATTAACCAAGATGAAGTCTCCACAGTTAATAAAATGAAACAGGTTTACTTCCATGAAGGTGATCATTTGCAGCCAGCCAACCAGCCACCTATGAAGCTGGGCTTCGATCCACGGAGCCTCAGCATGCACACGACAAGCCTATTTGAGTAGAAAATGGATAGGTATTGAAAATATATGGTCCCATAGTTCATCTAATTCGTTTGAATATGTTTTATGACTCACGCAATCTTGCTTCATTTGCTGTAGATGCAACTTGATTTTGACAGGTAGCATTGAATTCAAACTTGTTGGTTATTGAAAACGCAATTTAATTGGGTTTTCAAAGTCAAATCCCTCACAGCCCGAACCATCGTCACGCACTCTGGCAGCCGTCACTCTTGAAATCTATGTTTAATTTGAGAAATTGTAGATTGGTTAGGAGTAAAGTCAATGAATTTTGAATTTAGATATTCGGGATTTGTTTACTTGGAACGACGGAGAGCATTTCAAAACAAGTCGTTTGATCGAAGAGTAAAGTCGAACGCGGTCGACCAGTCCAGTTAGGTCTAAAAAGGCAAGGCAACTTTGTGGATCATCTCCCATTTAGATGCGATTTTCGCAATCAATTAAATGTGAACGCGACGGACGGTTCTTCGTGAGGGAATCTAATTCGGGGGCGCCCTAGCACGTGCTTCTCACGGTAAAATCACGTGCCGTCTCATTTATTTTACTGCCACCTGTCTCGGCGGCTCCCCTCGAATTAGATCGTACATGAAAACGCTTAAACGGTCCCCCACCCATTCTCGAAGTGCATGGGAGGTAACTTTCGGGTGAGAAACTTGTAGAAGTTGCTTTCGTTGGGGGAGAAAACGGCAGTGGCGGTCCAAGCTGTCCGCCGAGACTCGGCCGCCGCCTGCCTTTCCTTCCGCCTTCGTGGCCTTCGTTCGCTTCCCCGCCTCCTTATAATAACCTCTTCCTCCACTGACACAATCCTTGTCCAAATCGCCCAACGGCTTCCACCATGGACGCGAAGAGCAACCGTCGTCCGATGGGCCGGCAGCCCGTCGCAGCCGTCCTTTTCCTCCTCCTCCTCACCCCCCTGTGTGCCTCCGCTCAGTCCCCACCGCAACCGGATGGCCGCTCTGGATACTACAACAACGGCAGGTTCAGTCCGACTATGGCCATCATCATCGTCGCCATGATCAGCGCCTTCTTCATGCTCGGTTTCTTCTCCATCTACCTCCGCTCGTGCGGCGGCGACGAAGAGAGCCTCAGCTTCCGCCGCCGCGAGGCGGCGGGGCGGTCACGGCGACAGCAGCAGGGTCTGAACCCGAGCGTGATCGAGACGTTCCCCACCATGGTGTACTCGGAGGTAAAGGGGCTGAAGGTGGGGAAGGGCGCGCTGGAGTGCGCGGTTTGCCTCTGCGAGTTCGAGGACGACGAGGAGCTCCGCCTCCTCCCCCACTGCGACCACGTCTTCCACCCCGATTGCATCGGCGCCTGGCTCGCCGCCCACGTCACCTGCCCCGTCTGCCGCGCGAACCTAACCGAGCAGGCGACCGATACCTCCGCGGATCCAGGCGCACCGCCAGCGGTCGCCGAGGAAGCCCCTGCAGCCCCAGCGCCAGATCACGTAGCAATCGCCATCGATCCGGCGGTAGAAGAGGAGGAGGAAAGGAAGGAGGCGGCCATGGAACTGGCGCAGATCGGAAGCCAGCGGCGGGCCGCCCGGTCGCGATCCGGGCGGCGGCCAGCGAGTTTCCCGCGGTCCCACTCGACCGGGCACTCGATGATTCGACCGCTGGAGGACGGTGACCGATTCACCCTCCGGCTCCCCGAACACATAAGGAAAGAGATTCTCGCCTCCCGGAAGTTCTCCCGATCCGCCAGTTGCATCTCGTTCCCGACCCCCAACGAAGGCAGCTCCCGATCAGGTCGCCGCGGCCGCGGCAGACCGGAAAGGAGCATCCAGCTCGGTAGATCGGAGCGCTGGCCGTCGTTTCTTCTCCGGAATCTGTCGATCAAGATCCCGGCGTGGGCGACGGGTAAGAGAGGGGATGGCGAGGGCTCAGGTTCGGGCTCAATGAGGAAGGGGGAAATCGACGTTTCCGGAAAGGGAACAGCTTATCCGAGAGCGCTATCGGAGGGCCCGGGAGCCAGTGACGCCTTCGCCTCAACCGCCACCGCCACCGCCACCGCCACCGCCACCGCCGGTGACATACACTCGCCCGCCGGCCGTCGACGCCCAAAGTCGCCAAGGCCGACCTAATTGAGTAACCTTCGGCGTGGTATTCTTTACAACTTTACAATTTTTTTTCCCATTTTCGTAATTTACTTGGTGAATTTCTTAGATGGATAATTAAATGGAGTGGACGCTGTCTTCGTGATCATATCAGAAATATGTACATAAAAGTTATAAAAAATCTTAAATTGTATGTTTTTTTTCCCCTTTTTTTTTTTTTTTTTTTGCAAGTGAAGTGCGAGCCCATACAAAAAGCAAAGGATTCGTAGACTTGACACGTTTGGTGCATTTCTGCCTTTTGTTAGTTCATCTAAATTGGTTAGTCGTAGACGCTTCTTCCTTTAAGAATAAAACAAATAAGTATTACATATATGTAGTCATTAAAAAGTTTAAAGAAAAAAAAAGAAAACGAATTTAATTAGATTTATCATAATTAAACCTTGGCATGCTTATCCACAACCTTTAACAGTGGTGTGAAGGAATCGTTAATGTGATATAATAACTTGATGATTCTGGGAACATTCCCATTTGGTTCATTTAATTTCGTCCCTTCATTTTATTCCTTGTGAGTGGATTTTAAAGCCCACCCAATTGTGGGAATAAAAGCTGTATAGGAGCCTTCCAAGTTCTTACCCAATTGTTCCTGAATTGATCTCTTCATTAAGTTCGAGTCAGCCAGTTCCATATGACTTAATTCACATTCTACCTATGGAATGGATATAAAAGGTCCATTTTTTTTTTTGCCTTCTGTCTTTGTTTGTTCAGAAGTCAAGTATATTGTTGGAGTATGCAAACAAGGTTTGTGAGGTTGCAAGCCAAGAACAATAGGGTTGACCTTGTAAGTTGAGTAAGGTTGTGAGAAACAAATGGCATGGCTGAGGCTCCCAGGGAGGCAAGTTTTGCTAGATTTGATCATCCTTTTTCTGTTCCTTATTTGGAAAATAATTAGTCGTCGTAATTTAACTAATTCACTTCTATCTTCGTTCAAGTTAGGTAAGTCTTGTATGCAAGCTAAAATCCATAATTTACTAATGAAGGTTTTTTTCTATCAAGTTTTCTTTAATATATATTATAGTTTTAAATATATATTAGTTGCAAGATAGTCTCTCTACCATGATTGAAGAGAAGAACAAAAAAAACATTAATCATCTTGAAATGAGTCTAAATTTGATAAGACGATATTTATCCATCAAATACTAGGTTACCGAGAACTAAAATTCTAAAAATCGGACCGGATATTAAATCGGTCGAGCCAAGGGTTCAGAGGTTTAGATGTTCAATCGGTTTAATCGGGAGTCCAACTGGGATATTACCGGTATATAATAAAACACATATTTATATAAATATATGTAACTAACAATTTGCCCAATTATTTTCTTTAAGATTGAATCAACTAAGTCGAGTATGTGATATATTTTTGTTAGGAACTCGGTATTCTTGAAAAAAAAAGGTTAGTTTCAAAGAAAAATCTAAATTTAAAACTATTGGGTTCAAGAAAACAACAATATTATTAAGATTTTGACATTCTATTTTTTAATTTTTATTTTTCAGTGAGAAAGTGAAATTGTAAAAGAAAAAAAAAATTAAAAAATCAAAAATGAAATAAACCAAGCTGGTTTGCCCAGTTCATCGGTTTCGATCGGTTCAGAACGGCTAGCACCCGATTCTTGAGTAGTCGATTTTCAGAGTCAATTCAGATCGAAAATATTCCCGATTCAATCGGTCCGATCGACCAATCCGGTCCGATTTGTAGAACGTTGCGGACACCACAACGTCTATCAATATCTTTTAGCTACATTTGTCCATGGCATTTAAAATTGGTACAATAATATTTTTGTAACAAATCTAGTCTTTTATCTCCATATATGATTAAATTATTTATTTGTAACAAATCTAGTCTTTTATCTCCATATATGATTAAATTATTTATTTTTACTCTGACTAGACAACAATTTAGACCGCTGATAATTAACACTAAAAAAAAATCAGGTTTTGTGACAAAAATATGATGAATTTTGTCGCAAAAAATTTTGCTATGAATTCTGAATAATTTTTTTTACAAAATTTTATGATGAAAAAATAGAAAATCAACACAAAATTTGATGTTAAAAAATTTTATTGCAAAATTTGTCATAAATCAACGATAAAAATAATTTTCGTTGCAAAACATAATTTCATCATTGATCTTCCACGAAAATTTTTGTTGCAAATGGATATATTTTACAATTAAAATTTTTGTTATAAAATTTGTCGCAAACTCACAATTTTTTCGCCAGACAAAATCTGTAAATCCAATGCATCATCATACACATAAAATCTTTAAATTAACATCAGATCTCATAATTTCATATCCAACACGTACCATGACAAAATCTGATACCATGCATGGCAAACCAAAAAGATCTCATACAACATCTTATACATTGTACACAGATAAATTCCAAAACGAAATTAATCTAAAAAATCATCAACAAAAGATCCCATAACATCCAAGTCAAACTAGACAATGTAACAAACTCTCTTCTAATTCACATACTTCCTCCTCTTCTTCGGGATCTTCTTCCTCTTCTTTTCCTTTATCAGAAAACAAATAAAAAATTAGGATAATTAAGATGAAAATATAGAGAATAATAAACTCAAACTAATATAAATGCTTACCTCTTCCAACATGAATTTTCATTTGTCACCACCTTCCTTAGTCACCCTGTTTGAAATAAGTTAACGCCAATAAAAAATTTACAAACTGACAAATGTTCAAAAATACTAAATCTGTAATAAATAACATTCATATACAAAAATTTCAACCACCACCACCACCACCACCACCACCACCATCATCATCACTATTGTTACCATCACCGCGAGGAATCTGACTTGGAGCGGAGGCTAACTAAAGATGTTACATGATGAAGTTTTGTTGTTGGCATAAATCACTAATTTCCCTATCACTTTACCTCATTTCTTGACCCCTTTGCACTAGTAACTCTTTCAATTTACTAACCTCTTTAGGCAATTGATTTATTTCTTCCCTTACTATTGGTGGGGTGGAAGATGTACCAGTGACTCTACAATTTCTGCTCGAAGAACTCAGTCCAAATATTCTTCTCCATTTTGTTCCACCTACTATGTAAATTTGACGATAAACTTTGCAATTGGTTACTTCGGCGATTCTCAATTATGGAGTAAGATATTATAAATCAACTTCGATTATAAAATTGACATAGTAAATATTATCTTAGACTTCATATGTTAAAAAACGCAAACATCATTTCTAATTTTAAATGATAATTTACTTCGTAATATTTATTCAATGAAATAATAAGACTCAAAATATAATTTGTGCGTTCATTTTTCTTTCAATGCTAAAATAATAAGTTTAAACCAATGAAAAAAAAAATTGTCCCTTATCATTTCTAAGTTCCTTTCGTTCATTTGCTAAAACCCTAGCCACCGGTCCAGTTTGATTCCTTCTACCTTTCCTCTCTCATTTCTTGCCCTAGTCTATGATAGGAACCCACATCCTATCATTGAAAAAGTAGAGAAAAGGGTGAAAGAAAGGGGATGAGATGATCGCTTCAAGCGGATCAACCTCTAATAATGATCACGAGGAGATCAATCTCCAATAACCAAAGTAGTTGATTATTTAATTGAATAACTTTCTTCTCCTTTAAGAGTTTATATAACCTAAATAGTCACTTAGGATACCTTTTCATGTGAAAAAGTCTAATAACTTATCTAATATTTTTTAAAAAATAAATACTAATAAATCTATGACCTAATATAAATTAATAATAAACTAATAACTTATTTTAAAGGATAACATTTTGAAGGTGTTATTTGAATAAGTCTATTTGGGGATCGTATCATTCCATCATCCTTTGAAACAACCTTATCCTTAAGGTTAATCTTCTTTTTTTTTTTTTTACGGCTGCCTGGTTCATCATTTTTTTTTTCCAAATCTCTTTTTTACGAAGACAAATGATCTTTTATGATTCTTTGTTAAGTCTGAAAAATTTCTTTGGGTCTTTGTCAAAAATTTATGAGCATGCCAATACTTTCTTTTTCTTCGCTTAGCCTTGCATCGGGTCTTCATCGAGTTATGATGAAAAAATACTCCATGATTTGTCGGATGTTGTTGGAGATGACAAGACATTATTGCTTTGTGCATTTGAATGATGGAAGTAGATATTGTTGTAGATCCAATGACTTCAATAACAGGTGTCTCCTCATGTATATTATCTCCGTAACTATTTTATTTTTTTCAAGGAATCCTTTTGCCTTTATTGTTAGTGGAGGTTGTAATTCTTCTAGGGCATGAATTGATTTTGCTGTGGCACCTTCTTGTATTTCTTCTTCAATGATATCATTTTTTCCCCTTTAAATTTGTTGGGTTACAATGATTACAAATAAAGTTTTACATTGAAAATATATGGAAAGGGTTATGGACTTATAAAAGAAAGATATCTTCATTGGTGTGAGACTTTTTGGATAAAGCCCAAGAGCAAAATCATGAGGGTTTAGGCTTAAAGTGGACAATATCATACTATTGTAAAGATATCTAAAAATCTTTTGATTCTAATAATTGATATCATAGCTAGGTCACTCTTCACCGGACTAATCAACAGAAGAAGCATAAGCCAGAGCCATGATCCAGATCAAACCATGTGGGTGGAACCTTAAACGAAGTAGAGAAGACCCGAAGCATGTCAAGAGTGACCCGATGCTCGAGAGAAGATCCGGATGAGAATAATGATAATCCTTCATTTAAGAGAAAGGGCAGGGGGATTGTTGAGTTGTAAATTGTAATGGTTGCAAATATAGTCCCATATGGAAAGGGTCATAAATTTATAAAGGAAAGATATCTCCATTAGTATAAGACCTTTTAGGTAAAGCCCAAGAGCAAAACCTTTAGGTATGAGATATCTAAATTCTTTTTGATCCTAATAGAATCTTTTAGTGTTTCATCTATCACTTGTCATTCAAGGAATCCTTTTACCTTTATTGTTTGTGAAAATTGTAACTCTTCTAGGGCATGAATTGATTTTACCGTGACATCTTGCATTTTATTGGCACCTTCTTATATTTCTTCTTCAATGATAATATTTTTTACCCTTTGAATCTTCTATTGCTTCATCTATGAGTATTCTTTTTTTTGTGTACATTAATGACTTGGATGCCATTTATTATTTCTTCACGCTTCCTTATTGATTTTCTCTTCTTGCAAACGTGTAAAGGACTACGCAACATTTTTAGTGCAACAATAATACGTCTTCACCACTTTTTGGACGTTTAGATGAAGTCCTTCGATAAAAGTATTCAATTTTTTTTTTCCGACGAGTCACAAATTTGGTTGAGATGTGACCCGACTATGATATTATCCTATCGTTGTGATCGGTTGAATTTTAGATAATTCCTCATCTAAGCTATTATATTCTTGAGGTGTGAATCGAATGAGAAGACCATCTATAAACTCCTTCCATATTGTAGATCCATGACATGACATAAATAATTGATACCATGAAGAGTCTCTCCATCCAGATGTAAAGAAGCTATCTCCACATTCGAATCATTTGATGTGTTGGGTAGGAAAAAGTATTTTTTTACTAATAAATCTGATAGGAAAAAGTATTTTTTTACTAATAAATATGATAGGAAAAAGTATTTTTTTACTAATAAATCTGATAGGTTCTTTTCTTCGCTAACAAGAAAATTCATCTTCATAAGATCTTCAATTTGTCATAATATGAAATTAATCGCTTTGATACCAAATTAGTAAGAATCCGCATCCTATCTCATGGGGGAGTAGAGAAAAACGGTGAAAGAAAGGGGATGAGAAAGAATGATGAACCAGGCAACAGACAAATTGAATCTGAAGTGACCGGATCGGTCTCACGGAAGTTTTCCACTGGTCACTAGGGTAAATCGGGAAGCGCTCGCGGTGAGCAGTCTAGAAGCCCAGCATCCCAGGGGCACCCCATTTGGAGGAAAAATTCCTGCAAAATATGTCGTAACTGGGGATCGAACCGCGGATATCTGGGTTAACGACTAGTTATCTTACCGCTGCACCATAGCCCCAGGAGGAAAGAAAGGGGATGAGAAAAAAAAATGATTAACAAGATTTTTTCAACCAACCTTGGGCGACCGATCCGGCCATATGGAAATTTTCCACCGGCCGCCAGAAAAGAAAGGGGATGAGAAGGTCTTAGAGAGGATTGCCCTTTACTTTGAGGGGATCAACCTTTAATAACTAAATAATTGATTATTTACTTTAAAAACTTTATTCTCCTTTAAGGATTATACAATTGTTTAAATAGACACTAAGAACACCTTTTTTAAATGAAAAAATTTAACAACTTATTTAATATTTTTAAAAGATAAATAATAATAAATCTACGTTCTAATCTAAATTAATAATAAATCTAATAGTTTATTTTAAAAGATGAGATTTTGAAATCGTATCAGTCTTTTGGCAGACGAACGGTCGATTACGTCCAGTTGAACGGCGGCGGTGAAGAAGCCGGAACGACAAGTAATGAAGGATGGAGCACCGCAGCCAGTCGAATCGCCCATTTTGCTAAAATCCTAAGGCAGGCAGTCTCTTTTGAGGAGGGAGCGGCTCATCAACCGCTTCGCTTCTAGAAGAAAAGTGGCGCCTTCTCGGCGTAGCAGATTTTGCCCAACGCCGTCGCCACCCAAGAGAGGGCAACATCAGAGTTCCCCGCCAGACGCGGACTTTAATGCAAGGGTTAACTCGTGGTATCCAAAACAAATAGGTGATTTTGTTGGAACCTCTGTTGCTATTGGGAAAATCCCTCTATTTGGTTGTCCAAATGGTCCAAATGTTAAGTTACCTGATTTCCAGCCACCGGTTTCTTGCACCTCCGCTCTCGCCAGTATCATGGAGTTTCTCAACAGAGCCAAAGGATTCCAACACTGATGATAAGCGTGAGAACCTTTTCCCAATGTTGAAGCCTCTCCATTGGGATAAGGTTCCTGCAAGCTCTGATCCATCAATCGTCTGGGATCAGCCGAAATCTGTCTATTTCTAGTGAGTCCTGGTCAAATCTTGAAAACATTTTATTATATGCTAATTGGATACTCATGAATCCTCTTAAATTTATTCTTTCCAGACTAAACAAGGAGATGATTGATACTTTGTTTGGCAGAAAGACAACCATGGCCATAAAGGGGATTGTTGGTGGTCCTTTAGATCATACCTTGGCCCAAAAAAGCAGGATCCTTGATCCTAACAAGTCTCAGAACATTTCAAATTTGCTAAAGGATTTTAATTTGATGGAAGAAAATGTCTGTGAGGCTATCTTGGAAGGTATCAAACCAAACTGGAAATTCTGTTAAATCTATGCTCTATCTGTTTGCCTGATCTGCTTAACTTACTGCTTATGCCAAGGCTAGTTAGTAAATAATGTTACCATTTTTAGCTAATTTCAGGATGAATATGAATTTTTCTCTTTAAATCTTATGATCTGGTAGGTGTCATTGTTAATTACTTTACAAGAGATCTTTTCTTTTAAAGTATACTGTGTATGACCTTATCTTGAGTTGTGTTTGCCTTAAGTGTAGTTTCGGAATTTTGAGAACCACAATTTTTTATACATCTACTACCATCAAGTATGGCCCAACTTTATTATGTAGATACTATCATGTTATCATTAACATTATATCTATACAATATAAAGGTCAAGCTGGTAGTTTGGGGGAAAATGTTTTGGAGGCGCTTACGGAAATGATTCCCAGCAGAGATGAAGACATCAAATTCAAAGAATATAAAGAGAAACCACCTTTGAAGCTTGGCCAGCTGAAAGCTTCTTGAAGCCAGTGATCAGTATCCCATATGCATTTAAGAGAGTTGTTGCCCTGCTTTACATTTCTAATTTTGATTTAGAGGTTAATTACCTAAATGATCTTTTCAGGACTCTCAAGGTAAGTCTATTTTTGCTAATTCATATCAAATTTCACCTGATACTATACTGCACAACTTGATTCTATTCTGCAATTATCATGATATATATATTTTTTTGAAGTAGTTCACCTTTGATTATTTTTTGTATTTCACTAAGTACCTAGTAGAAGACATTTATTTACTTTTAAAATCATGAAATGCATGCGCAAGAAGGCATTCATTTACCATTAAAGAACCTGATGTCGTCTGAAGGAGGCATTTACTAATCATGAACTTGCATGTTTGTGAAGAGAATATATGAAGTTTCCTTATATATATATATCAAGTGTTGGATATATGGCATTTTACATTTTGTTTCATGGATTGGTCTGAGTTCATTTTAATTTCTCTAATGTCTTGTTATTTTGATATTTTGTGTTCTAAGTTTGTTTACATCAATCACAGTTGTATAAATTAATGTTTCATTAGTCATAGTTAATGTTTACTGACAATATTAAATGATTCAGTTTTCTTTTCCTGCATAGAGAAGCTGTCAGTAATTGATGATCTGGAATATGCATTTAAACTATTGGTTATTTTGGGCATTCACAAATTGATTTATTGATGCTATATAGAAGTCATTGCCGTCTACTGGTGTTAAATATTGATTGATTGTTGTTTCACACCATTGAACATTATGCTCAATAGACGATCTATTTAGTCTTTTGTATTAGTTAATATGTGTAGATAAATGCAAGAAATTGTAATTCACAAAAAGGCTTCTTGAGTGTTGTTAATAAAGTTTGGTGCATAGTGGATCCTAAAATTGTGCTATACAGATAATACAATTAGTCTTTCATATTGACTAATTTGTGTGATTAAATGCATCAAATTGTTATTCATAAAAAAACCATCTTGAGTGTCAATAAAGTTTGGCGCATAGTGATCTACGCTAACATCCAGCCATCTCAACTCTTTTAGAGGTCCTAGGCGCAAACAAAAAAGTTAAATTTTTTTTTTTCTAACTTTTTAAGAAGTAAAATTACTAATAAAATTTTATATTTAAGTTTAGATAATAATTTTTTGATTAATAAAATTATTAAATTATTTAATTTTTAGACATTATTAAAAACTTTGTTAATTTCAATTTAAAAAAATATCTACTGAAAACATACTAATGGGTATTGGCAATAATATTCTATCAGCTATGTATGTATTATGAAAAAAAATTTTATAAGATTAATATCTCAAGTATGATTTTTAATTCTGAATTTATTATTTATTGTAAAATATTTAATTCTGAAAATAAATTTAAACCATTAATACTTAGATAATATGTCATATTTTAAAAAGATTTCCAGATTTGCATACAGCAAAAACTTTATATAAAAATAAAAAGAGAAACTTAAAAAAAATAATTTGATGGTTAAAAAAACTAACATACTATTTTACATTGAATAAATGAAGAAACCCTACTTTTTGTTCTTACCAAGGAAGCAAGAGAAAAAGTGAGGAACGGAGATTACCGATGAAAGAGAAAAATAATATCCTTTAAGAACATCAATAACAAGGGAGGAGAAGGGCACAAGAAAAAAAATTATAGGAATATCGACGAAGAGAAAAAGGATACGAGATCATCGACAACTATATGAGCACAAAGTAAGAGTCGACTAGATTTAAAAATATATATAAATATATTGATCCCGGACCAGCTTGCGTATAGCCTGGCCCAGCAGTCTGACGTCTCGTCAGCAGAAGATAGATTTGTGAGTTTCAGGAGCCCATGAGATGTAGGGCCCTCATGGGTGGCCTGGTCTAGCTCTCTCAGGAACATGAAGGGATGGGGCCGGGTCATCGTCGAGAGTAAGGGGTTCGGAGCAACCAAAAGGACCCCGAGTCCAAGAGGACTCACTCGCAGTACCACCGAATCTCAATTCCCATGGGTCGGGGGAAGCTCAAACTCAAAGACTCTTGAAAACACAAGCAGCTATATGCTCAAACTCAGTAACCCCGATCAGGCGCGTGGCGACCCACGCTCCTCAGAATCGGCCTGATCGAGCATCTAGACTCTCTCGCGGGCATGCCCCCGCGCCTCTCTCGAGGGGTTCCTAGTTAGACACGTGGCGGCCTACGCTCCCTGGGATCCTCTCCATACAGATGATGCCTGACTCAATCTATTACCCCTCTCAGTTTGGCTCCCAACTGACGCGTGACGACCCAGCTCCTGGGGTAAGCTCGAGCCCGAGGAGGCTTTACCTAGTATATCACCAAAGGCCCTGAGTCGGCCTCCTCAGTCGGTGCCCTCAGTCGGTACCTTCCTTCTAGGCCCTCAGTCGGCCTCATCAGTCAGTGCCTCTAGTCAGCAGCTTCCTTCTAGGCCCTCAGTCGGCCTCATCAGTCAGTGCTTCTAGTCGGCACCTTCCTTCTATGCCCTCAGCCAACCCCAGCATACAAAACAACCACTCCCTGACACAAGACTACCAGAAGCAGTACGGGGTCGGCGCAGGTTTGGTACTATCCCGACTCAAATAACGAATATCCCGCTAATGTCCTTGTTAGTAGGAGCCCTAGAGTCAATTGTGTGATGATTGACTAAGGACTTTTTGTATCATATTCTATCATTAATAAATACATGTTTGGTTATTATACTTACTTTATTATTTGTGCCAAATAACTAAGTATAATAATGTCCTTGGGTAGTAGGTTCTTATCTACATCATATCGATTGGTTGAATCGATAGTGAGATGATGTAGAGAACACTACACTAAACTATTCTTAGTCAAGCATTAATATTCAAGGACAATATTAACGCATGGAGACTAACATATAGGTCAATTGATGACTTAAGCTCACAAGTCATGGATATGTGATATCAAGTTGACACATGGGTATACATTAGAGAATGTGTACTGAATTGACCCATCATGAGAAAGTTTCATAGATTGTCATATGAGTGTCATAAACTTTCTCATGTGACTATTAGTATGAATAGTCCTTAGACCTGAAGTCACTACGGTTCCCTACATAAGGAGTTATGTATTTTGGTATCGTCAAACGTCACCCGTAACAGGGTGGACTATAAAGGCGATCACTGGGTATGTAATGAATTATGCGAAGGGATATGAGTGATGTAGATGGGATCTATCCCTCCCATATGACGAGAGTAATATCTGTGTGCCCCTTGATCGAGTAGGACTACTAAAACGCATGACCATGCTCAAATGGGTCAATATGAGATATTGAGCTCATTTGTTTGAGTGAGTCTACTCGGGGATCAAGAAACACATAGATTGATCGAGGATGATATGGTCTATGATTCATTAGTCAATCTAGATATTAAGGATAGAAGGACAAGGTCATACACTATCATAGTCATGGAGGTTTAGTCGGATCTCGACTTTTCTTGTTACTTGGGTAGCAATGATGCATTGCTAGATGTCGCTCATTGCTTTTGTGTCTAAAGCGTTTAGGCGCATTGCCAATGTCACGAGAACCTATTGGGTCACACACTAAGGACATGATGCTTCGGGAGTTTGGGAGCTCGGGAGACTCGGGTCAGGAGCTCGAGGACTTAGTCGGGAGCTCGGGAAACTTGGTCGGGAGCTCGGCAGACTAGGTCAGGAGCTCGAGTTGGGAACTCGGGAGACTAGGTCGGGAGCTCAACAGACTGGGTCGGGAGCTCGGCGCTCGGCGCTCGGCGCTCGGCAGACTGGGTCGGGAGCTCGGCAGACTAGGTCGGGAGCTCGACGACTTGCTCGGCAGACGTGGTCGGGAGCTCGGGGACTTGGTCGGGAGACCTGGTCGGAAGCCCGAGAGGCCCGGTCGGAATTGTAGGAGAAATTCATTAAAGTGTTTAATGAAGGAACGAGAAAAGTCTCTCTTCATTGGATGAAGAGAAGGTGAAGAGTCACATGAAAAGATGTGCTCTTTATTGGTTTTAATGAAGGGAAGCCAAAGAGACAAAAGACTCTTCATATTCATGGGATGAGTATAAAAGAGGGTCTAATCATTTTGAATGATGAGTGAGAGCTTTCCCTTCTTCCCTTCCTCTCTTCTTCCTCTTCTCCCTCTTGGCCGAAACCCTTTTGGGTTCTTGGTTGTCTTGTGAACTACCTCAAGTTGCTAGCACAACTAAGGTAGTTCTTCCCGAAGTTGAGAGATCGTGTCCGTGTGGATACGAATAGAAGCACGGACACTTAAACGTGCAAGAGATCCGACGCATCTTGGACGAGCGGGATAAGCAAAAGGGCACGCTCCAAAGGTATACACTGTAGATAGATCTATTAGATAGATGAACTTTGTACGAGTTTTTTTTCGCATGGATCGCTCGAGGGAACTTGTTTCTGTTGCGTTTTGTGTTTTGGTGCCGAGAGATCCCAACAGTTCTGATCTTCCTGTCATACCCTGTCCCCCCGTACTGCGACCACATACGTTGGTGTCAGGCCGAGCGGCGCCCGACGACACCAGCCTTTAAGTTGACAGTGCCCCTTTCCTTATTCCGGTATGCGATACTTTACCTTGCCATCTCTGGGCCTGCCTCACCTTGTCCTCACTACATGACAAAAGGTGGCAGGCGGGGCAGCAACTGTCAGCTTCCCCGGCTATATAAGCCTCTTCACTCCGACGCTCACAGGTACGCGCAATAGTATTTTTGCTACTGTTGCATTGCCTTTTGCTTTCCACTCTCGAGGACTGACTTGACCGTCGGAGTGCCTTGCTGGGGACTTTTCCCGGTGGGTTCTAACGGTCCTTGTCTTGCAGGTTAGGAGCAAGCTTCGAGGCCAGCCCAGCGGTTCGTGATCCCCGGAGGACCATCTCACTCTTGGGGCGTCCACCTCACTTCGCGGCAGGATCAAATTTGACGCTAGAAGGAGGGACACTTTGCCTGATCGGAAGTGAAGATAGAGGATCCCAACCGAGTCATGATGACTGTCACCCGCGAGGAATACAAAGCCCTGATGGCTGCTCGAGCTCGGAGGACTCCTCAGAGGCCTTCGCAAGCCGGTAGCCAGGTGCCCCCGTTCCCAGAGCCGGCAGCACATCAGGTGCCAGGAGGTCAAGGAAGGCCCGCTCGACCTAAGGGTGGTGTCGGACCCTTTCCTGCAGCCTTCTACCGGGACCAGGGTGATGAAGCCGACTCAGTCGAGGCTTTCGCATCCAACCAGATGCATGCATCGCGACCAGACAAGGGAAAGGCCCGACCGACCCTTCTCCTTCTATCCAGGTACACAGTCCCTTCTCCTCTTGGATCCTAGAGGATCCTGTTCCTTGTCATCTCCGTTTCTTCACAATCCCCGAGTACGCGGGGACCACCGAACTAGAGAAGCACCTGATGAAGTTCGAGAGTGCTGCTCTGCTTCATCAATATCCGGAAGGTGTCAAATGCCGAGCCTTCCTAACCACTCTCTCTGGCCCAGCCCAAAGATGACTCCCTGATGGGTCGGTCACGGGCTTTGAGGAGCTCAGGAGGGTTTTCCTCCAACACTTCGCCAGCAGCAGGAGGCACCACAAGACGAGCCTCAACCTATTCGCTTTGAAGTAGGGCCCGAAGGAAACTCTCCGGGCCTACATTAAGAGATTCAACGACGTGACCCTGGACGTGCCCACAGCCACGCCTGAGGTCTGGTCAGCGCATTTTCCCAATGACTGCAGGAGGGAGACTTCTTTCGCTCGCTGATCATGAAGCCCCCTGAAGGACTTCGATAGCCTGTTGAGCAAGGCTGTCAAGTATATCAACGTCGAGGAGACCCAGGCCACTCGGAAAAAGGAGTCGGTCAACCCTGCGCCTCCCAACCCTGCCCAGAACACTAGGTCTCTGGGCGGACCTATTCACAGCCCATTCAGACCCATTAACCGAGTGGGAGGAGAAAGGCGACACGTGCAACAAGTGGACCAGGGGTGTCTCTCGACCTGATGGAGACCATACTGCCTGTTCCACCAGAGCCACGGCCACACCACCGAGGAGTGCCGGCAGGCTGGTCGAGGTTGGGCTCCGACCCCACGAGGATGAGGACGACAAGCATCCCCGGGGCGGGGCTCAGGCTGAGGAGGCTGGGCCATCATCCCCGTCGCCGAGGAACTCCGAGGAAACCCCCCGGTTGCCCGCAACCTATTCCCTCAGGGGAACCGAGCTGAGGTCGAGGAAATGGAGGAGGAGCAAGCCAACCAGCAGAATGTCGTCCGAGAAGGTGTAAATGTCATCTCGGGCGGACCAACCGGAGGAGACTCCAACCGAGCCAGGAAGGCACAGGTGCATCGGTTGGAAATTCATCAAGTCGACACCAGCTCGGCGCAAGCAGTGGGGCCCAGATTAGTTTCGGGCCCCAAGATTTGCAGGGACTAGAAGTCCCGCATGATGACGCTCTGGTCATCACGACCGTCATCACTAACTACCAAGTCCACCGAACCATCGTAGACACGGGAAGCTCGGTCAACATCCTGTACAAGAAGGCATTCGACCAGCTTAAGATAGAAATGCCCCAGCTGGACTTGGTGGCGACCCCGTTGTTCAGATTCACGAGGAATCAAGTGCAGTCAATCGGCCAGATCCGACTGGCCATTTCCTTAAGCGAGGAGTCGCTGAAGAGGACCAGATGGTCCACTTTCCTGGTGGTTGACGCTCCATTAGCCTACAACGCCATCCTAGGTCGACCGACCCTTAACGAGTTCCGAGCCATTGCCTCCACCTTCTACCTGAAGGTTAAGTTCCCGGACGGGGATAAGGTAGGAGAGGTCAGGGGTGACTAGAGGGTGGCCCGGAGGTATTATGTCGATGACGCCCAGGTGGAGAGCCAGAAGGCGCGACACCCCTTCTCAGGCTGCAATATGGTCCAAGCCTCACCATGGGCTGACCTGCACGAGAACAAGGAGGAAGTCCAACTTCTCCCTGATCGGGAAGAGGCCAGAGTCAAGATCGCGCCCGGACTGCCCGAGGAGCTTAGGGAGCCCTTGCTGGAATGCTTGGCTCAAAACCAAGACATGTTCGCCTGGTCAGTCAATGAGCTGAAAGGCATTCGACCGGAGGTGGCGGAGCATCACCTCCACGTATATCCCCATGCTCGACCCATTAAGCAGAGAAAGTGGGACTTTAGCACCGAGCAGAATAAAGTGATCCGGGCTGAGATCGAAAAGCTGCTAGAAGCTGACCACATTCGGGAAGTGCAGTTCCCGGCTTGGCTAGCCAACGTAGTGTTGGTCCCCAAGCCTGACAATAAGTAGAGAGTCTACATCGACTTCTGGGACCTCAACAAAGCATGCCCGAAAGACTGCTACCCTCTGCCTCGGATATATCAGATGGTAGACTCGACTGCCGGCAGTGAATTTATCTCGATGTTGGACGCATACCAAGGGTATCATCATGTACCCCTAGCCGCTGAAGATAAAGAGAAAGTTAGCTTCATCATGGCAGACGGTACTTACTACTACACCGTCATGCCGTTCGGCTTAAAGAACGCTGGAGCTACATATCAGCGAATGATGAATAAAGTATTCCGGACTCAGATCGGGCGGAACATTGAAGTGTTTGTGGATGACATCCTGATCAAGTCCACCCGAGCGAGAGACCTGATAGCCGATGTTGAGGAGACGTGCCAAACATTGCATAGGTACGGGCTCAAATTGAACCCTTCTAAGTGTCTCTTTGGCGCTCGGAGCAGAAAATTTCTCGGGTATATTGTGACCGAGCTGGGCATAGAAGCCAATTCGAGCAAGGTCAAGGCCCTGCTGGACATGCCCCCACCTAGAAACCTTTGAAAGGCGCAATGACTCACCGGGCGGATCACAGCTCTATCCCGGTTCATCTCCCGGTAGGCCAAGCGAGGATTGCCATTCTTCAAGACTCTTCACAAGGCCACCAAATTTCAATGGGACGCCGACTGTGACAAGGCGTTCGAAGTGTTGAAAGCCTACCTCGTTGAGCTGCCAGTATTATCCAAGCTTGAAGTGGGGGAAGTATTGTTGGTGTATCTAGCTACCTCGGTTGACTCGGTCAGTCTGGTTTTGGTCCAACAAGAGGGGACCGTGCAGGAGCCAGTGTACTTTTTCGCCCACCTATTGAAAGGAGCCGAGTGTCATTATACAACACTTGAAAAATTGGCGTACATGCTATTGTTGGGTGCTCGGAGGCTCCGACCTTACTTCTTATCGCATCCCATTGTGGTCCTGACCAACAGGAATTTGGGCCGAGTGGCCTCCAATCCAGAAGCGTCAGGCTGACTGATCAAATGGACCACCGAGCCGAGCGAATATGACATCCAGTATTAGACTCGGCCGACCATCAAAGCACAGGCCTTAGCGGATTTTCTAAGTGAACTGCACTCGGAGGAAGTTGAAGAGGCTTGGCAAGTTTATGTTGATGGCTCATCGACCCGGTCGGGTAGTGGGATCGGCATCTTGATGATCTCCCCGAAGGGGGAGCTGTTGCATCTATCCGTCCGGCTGGAGTACCGGGCCACAAATAATGAAGCCGAGTACGAAGCCTTCATATCTGGACTGCAAGCTGCCAATCATGTGGGAGCTAACCGGGTGATTCTTTATTCTGATTCCCAGCTAGTCACACAATAGGTAGCCGGTCGGTTTGAAGTCAATAGCGACCTGTTGCAGGTCTCATAGAGGCTTATGAGAAGTAGGGATGGAAACAGGCCAGGCCAGGCCAGGCTTTCACCTTAACAGGCCAGGCCAGGCCAGACTTTCACCTTAACAGGTCAGGCCTGTATAATAGCAAACAGGCCTGAGCCTGGCCTGTGGCCTGTTACAGGCTTTATTTTAGGCCTGAGCCTGGCCTGTTCGATAGCCTGGCCTGGCCTGTGGCCTGTTTACAAAGCCTATAATTTAATTCGAAAACATGATAGATATAGATTTGAAGCTAGCAATATTAATCAAAACAGATATGATTTGTTGGTTAGGTGGGTGCAGATAAATATTGACTTGGGTAGGAGGCCAAGGATCGAAACTCTAAATTTACATTATATTTTGACATTTGGTAATTTATAGAATACATATTTAACAGGCCCAGGCCGATTATAGAATACATGTTTAACAGGCCCAGGCCGGTTATAGAATATATGTTTAACAGGCCCAGGCCGGCCTGTCAGGCTTTATAGGCTTTATATTGAGCCTGGGCCTGGCCTGATAAGAAAATCAGGCTTTCAAAAAAGCCTGTTTATTATTTTAATTTTTAACAGGCCAGGCCAGGCCAGGCCAAATACAGGCCAGGCCACAGGCCCCTGACAGGCCGCCTGGCCTATTTCCATCCCTAATGAGAAGCTAAAGGCTGAGTTCCGGGAGGTGCAGGTCTAGAATATTCCCCGAGAAAACAATTTTAAGGCAGACGAGTTGGCTAAATTGGCTAGTTTGGTCGGCTCTTGGGTATTTCCTCAGCCATGCGGTCCAGCTCTGATGGCCATGCAGATAGAGAGGCAAGCCGACCTAGAGCTGGAATCCGACTGGAGGACCCCGCTCATCACTTACTTCACGGAGGGAGTTGTGGCGGTCGATCGAGAGGAAGCTCGACTACTCAAAAAGCGAACAGTCCAATATACCATGGTCGGCGACGCGCTATACAAGAGATCCTTTGCCCGACCCCTACTCAAGTGCCTGGGTGAAGAAGACGCAGACTATGTGCTGAGGGAGATTCACATGGGGATCTGTGGGAGCCATGCTGGAGCTTGATAATTAGCAATTTGATCGATAAATTTTGTGCTATTAGTGGGGAAATTTGGGCCTCTGGGGTGTATTTGTTTATGAAATGATGCATAATTATTAATAGGATGTATTTTCATTGGTTAATTAATTTTCTTGCATTTTCACACTCATATTTCATTCTATTGAATTTTTGGACAGCTTGTGCATCATCGGATCAAAAGGGGCACATCCAGGGCAAAGAGGATCATTCTGTTGGAGCCTGATTGGTCACCAGACCAATCAGGGAGACACCTGATTGGTCACCAGACCAATCAGGGAAGTCCTGATCGGTCCAGTGACCGATCAGGGAAGGCCTGATCGGTCCAGCGACCGATCAGGAGCAGATGACACAGCAGAATTCAGAATTTTAGCTACTGATCACATCCTGATCGGTCCCCAGACCGAACAGGGAGCGTCCAGACCAATCTGGGGTCACTCAGTCCGATCTGTAGTTGTCCAGAGCGGTCGAAAGAACTGTTACATCACAACCCTCCACTCAGATCTAGCATGGAAATTGATGGAGATCTCTTGCAAGCAATCTCTACCACTCATCAAGGGAAATCAAGGGTGGAATAGAGAGGTAGAAAAGGAAGCAAGGGGAGAAGGAAAGGGGATCGCAACTTTCTTCCACCCGACGCCCCTCTTCTCCATCCATCGCCACCAAGGGCCGGCGGTTCCTCCATCCACCTCACAGCCGCCGGCCGGCCATTCGCTCTTCTCCACTGTCACGCCGTCGCATCATCTTCTTCCCCACCTCATCTAGACTTCATCAGATTCGGACAGCAGCCCCTCTTCACAGTTTTTTTAGAGCAGCCATTCATCATCCAATGATTAATCCACGTCTTCATCAGATTGGTGTAGTTGGGTTGATGTAGTGGATGTTTTTATTGATTGTTGAATGCATGTAATCCATTTCTGTCATCTATGTTTAAGTTGCTTGCATTTTACTCATTTTGATTCACGCTTGTTACTTGTTCGATGAAATGCCCCAACCAATTGTTTTAGTTTATCTCAGCTTAGATTTCTGCTACGTGTTATTAATTGAATGTTTCAAGTTCTCTTATGTTTAAGTATGCAATTAGGTTAGATTAGGTTAAGTTTCATTAATGTTCTATTTCCTTAATTGCTTCACTTATGTTGCCTTTCATTTCCTTGTCAAGTGTAGTTAGGTTAGATTAGATTTCTTTACTCGCATTGTCTTTCATTAATTAGGATTAGAGTTCATACTTGCGTTGCTGTTTCATTTCGTAGTCTTAGTTTTCAAATCCAAACCCCCAGTTTAATATCCAAAAACCCAAAAATAGTAACTTGGAATCCTAGGATTATTAACCTATCATTACATTCCCTGAGAGACGACTCGAGTTACTCTATACTACATTAGTTTAGAGGAGTTCGACATTTTAATTGTATTTGAAATCGTAACGCGACAAACACGGTTATCAAATTTGGCGCCGTTGCCGGGGAGTGTAGTGGTGTTTGATAATTTTAGGATTGTTTCTCTATCTTTCCACAAAATTTTTTTTAAAAAAAATTGTCATGTGCTTTAATGTTCATTCATTCATGTATTTGATATTATATGCTCCTGAGTCTTCTAATCTTGTTTATTAGTGTTTTAGTGTAAGACCAGGATAATTCTTTCAGTTCAACATGGATTTCTACTCTCAACCATTTGGAGGCTTCAATGAATATCACAATTTAGAAATTGGGGGAGCGGAACACATATGCACTAATTGTGGCAGTCCATCTCATTCAGCTGTTATATGCCACCTCATCCAAGAGATTGCTAGATTTCCTCAAGAACCCCTGCATTCTCAACATCAATATCAAGATACCTATGATCCAGCTCCTAGCACCTATAATGATGACTGGGGCAATTACCCGACTCAGTACTTTCAACCCCAACAGACTCCAGAGCAGCATGGATACTTCCAACCTCAACAGTCAGATAGGTATAACTCATTTTCTAGTTCCTATAATTCTAATTGGGGGGATCAGTTATATTTTAGGTATGAGGATACACAAAGTCAATTTACTGAGCAATATCTAGCATATCAGAACTTACAGACATTCCAGGATGTTCCTCTGCCAAGAGTCCCACCGGTTCAGCAACAAGAACCGGAGTTTCCACTCACTTTGAAGCCATTTTTCACTCAATTACATCAACAACATGAGGAAAATTTGTAGCAGCTTAGCACTCAATTTTAGCAGTTGAGCACTCAGTTAAGCGCTCAGATTCAGCAACAAGAGAGAAATTTTCAGCAGCTTAGCACTCAGCTTCAGCAGCAAATTGAGAGGGATTTTCAGCAATTTAGCGCTCCCTTTCAGCAAGATCAGTGTAGGACTGATGCTTCCCTTCAGAACATAGCACGACAAATTGGACAGATATCCTCCACCATTAGTCAGCTACAGACTGCAGGGACCAAGGTCGATGTTCAGTGAGGATATTTTAGTTCAGATGAGGCAGAGGAGGTATTAGCTACAGAGGCAACTGAGCTTGATGTTGAAGCTGATTCATTTCCAGTTGCAGATGACTCTATAGGTGTAGGGGATTGCACTGAGCCCCAAGGATCACCTACATGGGTTGGTATATTAGGAGATTCAGAGGATAAGTATGGAAGTGTAGGGACTTGCATGGTGGAAGCAAGGACCCAAGAATCACCTCTTTTAGTTGTATTTCCATCAGCACCTGAACCTGAGATGGAGCCTTTACATGACCAGGAGGAGGCCATAGCTCCAACCATTCATGTAGAACCTTCAGGTATTCCTCAGCAAGACAAGGTGAGCATTTCTCTTAACTTTTTAGAAAAATTCATAGAGGTACCTAAGGTTGATTTTATTGGCTGTGATGCACTCCTTGAAACATTTTATGTAGAGGTTGTTTGTATTTCATGTCTTCCTTACCCTGCATGTGTGCGGGAAGTATTTTCTATTCATGGTTTTGCAGGGTCTCGTAGGATTCTGGAGTGGGTGCTCCATCTAAATAGACTCTAACCTCCCGGAAGGACTTCCAACAAGCATCAAGAGGGAGGAGTAGATCTTACATTAACTCATAGCACTCCACCTCTAAAATGGATATTGTACCGAAATCGTCTCCGACCACCGGAAGATGCTTATGCAAAATTAATAAGGGAGAAATCTGCGCACTATGAGGTTGATCATAGGAGGATAGTTCTCCCAAGATGGATGCTACGTGCTCTCTATCCTACATAAAGGGGAGTTCGTTCTTTGCTTTTTCCTTTTTGTACATATATTTTGAGTTTCTCGTAATTTTCTTTGTTAGTTGTAAGTAGCACTTCTCTTAAGTTTTTCCTATGCATTGGAGGAATCGTGAAGTGAGAAAATTATTTAGATCATTGAGTCATGGATATCATGCCTTGGTTAGTTCTCAACTTGCATATAGTTATTGGTTGGTGAAGGATTCTAATATTAGATTGAGCATGATTGATATTGTTCCTAGAGAGGACCACTCGTTGCCTACCATATATCAATTTTTGTGTGATGAACATTCATGCTTTGGAACTTTAGAACTTGTTCATTTCCTCTTTGGAATCATAGGGGCATAGGATACATGGAATGGTAGAGCTATTCATCATGAACTTTGTTATTCTTCTTTTCATTTGCACCATTATCTTCCTCTATTGCTATTTCTGCTCTATTCTTTTCCTCTAAGTTGGTGAAGAACTTGATGAATTAGCTTCTTGAGTGGACAAAATCTTAGGTGTGGGGGAAAAGAAGTTGATCTTGGATCCAATTGATACGAAGATTGCGTAAAGTTCTAGTGGATTTGATTTGGACCTAGAATGAGGAAGTTGAAGGCTTCAAAGCTAAAGACAAGGAGTCTCCAAGAACTATGTGGTATCTCTACTACCTTTGGAAAAAAAAAAGAAGAAAGAAGAAAAAAAAATATATAGAAAAAAATAGCAAAGCAGAAGAAAAAAAAAGAAGAAATGAAATAAAAGAGAATGAGTGTAGTTCAAGTTCTTGGAGTTACTCTTTGATATTGTAAGCAGCTGTAAGTTGGAAACTTTGAAATTTTAAAGCTTTCCTGAAGACCATGAGAAAAGCCCGACCACTAAAGCTCAAAACTTTACAAGTTTGGAATTTGAAAGGCCGCAAGAAACACTTGGACAAGCTAGTGAAGTGGTTAGTTTTCTAAAGTGAAATGGTAAACAAGCAGCCAAGTGAATTTAAAAGTGAGTTAGTGGTGAGAAGGAAAAGAAATCAAGGAAATGACAGTTTCAGAATCTGCGAATTCATCCTGATCAGACTCTGATCGGTCTCCAGACCGATCAGGATCATACCAGTCCGGTCTTTGGACCGATCAGAGGCAATCCAGTATGTTCAGAGTCAAGCCAGTCCGATCACCAGTCCGATCAGTCCTTGGCTGATCGGTCTACGGACCGATCAAACGAAGTTGGCACAGAACGGAGCAGCACATTTAATGTAGTTTTTCATCAATCCACTCAGATAGAATCAATCTGACCAGAGGTGTTTGCTGAAATGGGGTGATAAGATGAGTTCACATGCAAGCTCACTAATTCATCAAGTTCTAGCAACTCATGTCTCCTTTTTCTTTGCTCCACTGAATTCTTCACGTAGTAGAATAGTTTTTCTTCTTGTTTACTTTCCTTACAGTTTTGTCTCCTATGTTAATAAGCTCTACTTATTGTATGTGTCAATTGCATTCTCTTGGTGAAAATTAGGGGGTGAGCAAGCTTATGATAGTGAAGAGGCATGATGATTCTTGAGTGGAACTCCACTATTTATTGAGTTTTGAGAGTTAGGGCTAGTCCTATGAGAGTTTCGTGCTTGATCTATTGGCTTGGATGAATTCACCACTACCAATTGGCTAGTGTGAGATTGGAATTGATGTAGACTTGATTCCAAAAGGCTTGATGATCTTGAATAATTTCCACTATGAGATTTCCTCCATGCTAGGTAAACTTGCTTGAGTCAATAAACTT
The DNA here is from genome assembly GCA_024364735.1 of Boesenbergia rotunda. Taxonomy (NCBI): domain Eukaryota; kingdom Viridiplantae; phylum Streptophyta; class Magnoliopsida; order Zingiberales; family Zingiberaceae; genus Boesenbergia; species Boesenbergia rotunda. The sequence continues at coordinate 101,368 of JAGFNQ010005254.1, forward strand.
GGTTTTCTCTTTTTACTCGAGACGTGCAAAGAGTAGGTGTGGGGGAGTGATAATTAGCAATTTGATCGATAAATTTTGTGCCATTAGTGGGGAAATTTAGGTCTCTGGGGTGTATTTGTTTATGAAATGATGCATAATTATTAATAGGATGTATTTTCATTGGTTAATTAATTTTCTTGCATTTTCACACTCATATTTCATTCTATTGAATTTTTGGACAGCTTGTGCATCATCGGATCAAAGGGGCACATCCGGGGCAAAGAGGATCATTCTGTTGGAGCCTGATTGGTCACCAGACCAATCAGGGAGACTCCTGATTGGTCACCAGACCAATCAAGGAAGTCCTGATCAGTCCAGTGACCGATCAGGGAAGGCCTGATCGGTCCAGCGACCGATCAGGAGCAGATAACACAGCAGAATTCAGAATTTTAGCTACTGATCACATCCTGATCGGTCCCCAGACCGATCAGGGAGGTTCCTGATCGGTCCCCTGACCGATCAGGGAGCGTCCAGACCAATCAGGGGTCACTCAGTCCGATCTGTAGTTGTCCAGAGCGGTCGGAAGAACTGTTACATCACAACCCTCCACTCAGATCTAGCATGGAAATTGATGGAGATCTCTTGCAAGCAATCTCTACCACTCATCAAGGGAAATTAAGGGTGGAATAGAGAGGTAGAAAAGGAAGCAAGGGGAGAAGGAAAGGGGATCGCAACTTTCTTCCACCCGACGCCCCTCTTCTCCATCCATCGCCACCAAGGGCCGGCGGTTCCTCCATCCACCTCACAGCCGCCGGCCGGCCATTCCCTCTTCTCCACTGTCACGCCGTCGCATCATCTTCTTCCCCACCTCATCTAGACTTCATCAGATTCGGACAGCAGCCCCTCTTCACAGTTTTTTTAGAGCAGCCATTCATCATCCAGTGATTAATCCGTGTCTTCATCAGATTGGTGTAGTTGGGTTGATGTAGTGGATGTTTTTATTGATTGTTGAATGCATGTAATCCATTTCTGTCATCTATGTTTAAGTTGCTTGCATTTTACTCATTTTGATTCACGCTTGTTACTTGTTCGATGAAATGCCCCAACCAATTGTTTTAGTTTATCTCAGCTTAGATTTCTGCTACGTGTTATTAATTGAATGTTTCAAGTTCTCTTATGTTTAAGTATGCAATTAGGTTAGATTAGGTTAAGTTTCATTAATATTCTATTTCCTTAATTGCTTCCCTTATGTTACCTTTCATTTCCTTGTCAAGTGTAGTTAGGTTAGATTAGATTTCTTTACTCGCATTGTCTTTCATTAATTAGGATTAGAGTTCATACTTGCATTGCTGTTTCATTTCGTAGTCTTAGTTTTCAAATTCAAACCCCCAGTTTAATATCCAAAAACCCAAAAATAGTAACTTGGAATCCTAGGATTATTAACCTATCATTACATTCCCTGAGAGACGACTCGAGTTACTCTATACTACATTAGTTTAGAGGAGTTCGACATTTTAATTGTATTTGAAATCGTAACGCGACAAACACGGTTATCAGAGCTCGAGCGGTGGCTCGGAAAGAATTGCTGGCCGGTTACTACTGGTCGACCCCGCAGAAAGATGCAGACAAGTTGGTTTCCACCTGCCTATCCTACCAGAAGCACCACTTCCTCCCGCACCGACCCATGGAGATAATGAAGGCATCGACGGTCTCCTGCCCCTTTGATCAGTGGGGCATAGACATAGTGGGGTCATTCCCGACCGCCGCAGCTCAAAAGAAGTTCCTGCTGTGAGCTGTGGACTACTTTTCCAAATGGATAGAAGGTGAGGCCCTAGCACGCATCACTGAGCAAGCCGTGATCAAGTTCCTGTGGCAAAACATCCTATGCCACTATGGAATTCCTCATAAGCTCGTCTCGGACAATGGGACGCAGTTCCAAGGTCAGAAGATAAGAAATGGTGTTCGGCGTATGATATCAAGCAAGCCTTCACTTCCGTGGCATATCCATAGAGCAACGGCTAGGCAGAAGTAGCCAACCGAGAAATCCTGAAAGGATTAAAGACTAGGCTGGACCACGCAGGGGGAACATGGGTGGATGAACTCCCTAGTGTCTTATGGGCCCTGCGAACCATGCCTAAAGAAACCACAAGAAGCACGCTGTTTCAGCTAGTCTATGGAAGCGAAACCGTAGTGTCGGTCATGGTTGGTTATGAGTCGGATCGACAAGTGGCCTACGATGAAGATAATGCTGAAAGGAGACGTCTGGAGCTGGACTTGGTTGATGAAATTAGAGACAGGGCAGCCGCTCGGTGATAACTGGTTTTGTCGCGCTACGGTTTCAATTAATTTTCTCGTTTCAAGCAATTATATAGTAATAGATGAACCCGAATCGTCTCTCAAGGACCCAATATGATGCATGCACTTCTTTGGTCTATAGAAAATAGTAAATTATAGAAAAATGAAAGCTAGCTAAACCAAACATATTTTCTTGGGTTTTGCGGAGAACAAAGCAATTAAACTTAGCTACCAACTTCCACCTAATAGCCTTAACTACTCGGATTTGAAGTATTAAGCTAACTAAATGTAGAGGACGGCAATAGAACACTTAAAACTAGGAAATTTCAGCAAGGATCCATCTAGAACTCCTAACTAGATAGCAAGCAATTTCATACTTAAGCACATGTTTGATAGGAACAATTAAACAAACACCTTGCATTCAAGTAATAAGAAGTTGGAAACATGGAAAAATTCTGCAAAAAGGCAAGCTGTAAATCTAGAAAACTAAGCTGGAATCTTTGGTATTTAGCTGGAAAATTCGGTTCTAAGCTAGAAATTACAGTTCTAAGCTGGAAATTAATCAAAATTCGGAATCTAGTGAAAGGAAAATGCAGGTTGCATCTACAGCAAGTGAACAGGGAAGAAACAAGCAAAAGAAGGCTGAAAATTATTGTCCGGTGGAGGAAATCGCTGCTCCGATGAAGCTGATCACTTCCCAGCCAGATTGGAAGATGAAATGGGATGTGGGGTTGAAGAACAGGGCTTCTCCAAGCTGCTGATCAGAGAGGAAACCCTTCTTCCTTCATCCTTGCATAATCTTCCACCCAGAGCTCTCCCTTCTCCTTGGCTGCGTGATTTCGTGTATGTCCCCGAGCCCTTCAACCCTAGCTTCCTTTTCTCCACCTCCCTCTTCTCTCCGCCCTTGATTCCCCTTGACGAGTGGCCAAGATTGCTTAAGTGCCTAGATCCAAGTGGAGGGTTGTGATCGGATCACCTTCTTTGATGTACAAGCTCTTCTGATTGGTCTGTACGCTCCCTGATCGGTCTGAGTGACCGATCAGGCACCTCCCTGATCGGTCTGAGGACCGATCAGGATCTGATCAATAGTTGAAATTCGGAGTTCTTCTATGCCAACCTCTTTTGATCGGTCACGAGACCGATCAGAGTTTCCCTGATCGGATTGGTGACCGATCAGGGCACCAACAGAATGAGATTAGAGTCTGATATCGTTCTTTGTGGATCCATCTTAGCCCTGGATGAGCCCTTTTGATCTTTTGATGTACAAGCTGTCCAAAAATCAAATAGAATGAAATATGAGTGTAAAAATATAGGAAAATTAATTAACCAATGAAAATGCACCCTATTAACAATTATGCATCAGTTAATAAACAAATACACACCTAGAGCCCCAAATTTCCCCACTAATGGCATGAAAATTATCCCTCAAGTTGTTAATTATCACTCGGATGTTCGCGTATAGGTAGAAAATGAAGCAAAGATATAATCAGAAGGTGCTGCCGAGAACATTCCAAGTCAAAGACCTCGTCTGGAAAAGAATCAAGCCAGTTGGGGATGTCAGTAAACTGGAGCCGCAGTGGGGGAGGGACCCTTCAAAGTCATTCAGAAGCTCACCTCGGGAGCTTATTACTTAGAAACTGAGCAAGGGATAAGGCTGGATCGGCCATGGAGTGCGATCCACCTCCAACCCTATCGAGAGGCCGAGTGAAAATTTGTAACACCAATGTAAGGCCCGACTGCAATGATAATTAAAGAGCATGGTCCTCCCTCGACTTGCAGGCTTCCCAGACTCTCGCCTCGCTAGCGAGTTATAAGTGAGCTCAGCTCCCATGCCCCACTGTGCTCAGTGTCTCCGATCAGACGCGTAGCGGCCCACGCTCCTGAGAATCGGCCTGAGCAAGTGTCCATACTATCGTCTCCGCACGAGCTATAAATCGGGATCTACTCCCACCACCCCTCAGATCGGCTCTCAGTCAGACGCGTGGCGATCCACGCTCCCTGAGTCTGGCCCGACCGAGTGTCCAGACTCTTACCTTGACAGCAAGTTATAAGCGGGCTCAGCCCCACTGTGCTCAGTGTCTCCGATCGGACGCGTGGCGGCCCACGCTCCTGAGAATCAGCCTGAGCAAGTGTCCAGACTCTCATCTCCGCACGAGCTATAAATCGAGATCTGCTCCCATCACCCCTCGGATCAGCTCTCAGTTGGACGCGTGGTGACCCACGCTCCCTGAGTCTGGCCCGATCGAGTGTCCAGACTCTTGCCTTGCCAGCAAGTTATAAGCGGGCTCAGCTCCCGTGCCCCACTGTGCTCGGTGTCTCCGATCGGACGCGTGGCGACCTACGCTCCTGAGAATCAGCCTAAGCAAGTGTCCAAAGTCTCGTCTCCGCACGAGCTATAAATCGGGATCAGCTCCCACCACCGCTCGGATCAGCTCTCCGTTGAACGCGTGATGACCCATGCTCCCTGAGTCTGGCCAGACCGAGTGTCTAGACTCTTGCCTTACTAGCAAGTTATAAGTGGGCTCAACTCCCGTGCCCCACTATGCTCAGTGTCTCTGATCGGATGCGTGTCGACCCACGCTCCTGAGAATCAGCCTGAGCAAGTGTCCAGACTCTCATTCTCACGAGCTAAAACTCAGGATCCGCTCCCATCCACCCTTCGGATCGGCTCTCAGTCTGACGCATGGCGACCCACGCTCCCTGAGTAAGGCCCGACCGAGTGCATTATTTCTCGTTCTTATGAGATCTATGGGTGGGTAAGTCTTAAGAACTTCCTTACCCTGACTCTTGAGCCGGGTACGTTGGTTACCCACACTCCTCTTAATCAAATTCACTCAACGATGACGCCCCAAATTGCCCGAGTCGGCAACTTCATTCAATCGACTCAGATCTGGTCTCCATCTGCTCCGTCGATCATGCCCAAGCGGCTAACACTTGGAAGCCATGGCGCTTAAGTGTTTAACTCTGCCGCTCATAAGAGCCGAATCGCTTAATCGCGCTCCTTCCCGAGTGGTTGACAGATAGAAACCCCCGCGCGTGGGTATGTCAAGTGATCGTCCGCCATAACATCACTCGGGTCGCTTACACCCAGACCCTCAACACTTAAACATCAAGCATACGCGTGCAGAAATGTAAAGGGAAAGACTGGCATTCATAAGTAGTGATGTTACAAAAACGAGGCTCGACCTCTACCAAAAGAAAAAGAAACAAAGGAAACGTCTCCCACAACGATTGCTTAGGGTGCGCGGGCCGACCTACAGGCCTGTCGTTGGAACTTGGCATATCGCAGAGACTCAGCATAAGCCTTCAGCTCCCGCTGGGCCGCCTTCAACTCCGACGCTTGAAGGTTATGCTCCTTCCGGAGCTTCTAAAGCGCTTCCGAGAAGCTCTTTGGCTCTCAGATTTGCGTGCAGCGCAGAGATTGCATGACACGCTTCCAGGAGTTGCGCCTTGACCTTGGCCAGTTCCGCGTTGGCCTGGCCCTCAAGGTCCCGAGCTACGCGCTCTGTTTGCTCTAAGCTGACAATGCGGCGTTGCGCTTGGGCAACCGACGCATTGGCAGAATCTAGCTCGGACATAAGCTCTTCTATGTAGGCCGCCAAGTTGGCAGCTCGCTCCTGATGGTCCAAGTTCTCGACACGCAGCCGGTTCAGAGCCTCCCCGGTAGACTGGCGCTCCGCTCGGGCTTCGGTGCGCTGCAAGATCCGGGCGTAGCTCATCAGACATACGACCATGTCATAGGCCAAGCCAAAGAATTGCGTGCAAAATAATAAGCATTAAAAAGCAAAGAAGGAAATACATATAAAAGGAAAAGCAAACCTGATTGGCCCCCGAGATGATTGCGTCGGCTCATCTCGCGGGGCTCCAGTAACTGTTGGGGCAATCAACCCTAATATGATCTGGAGGATCATGGATTTTGATGTGTGTGGTTAATATGGTTAAGTTAGGGTTTGTTGTTGGACTACATGTGTACGTGAGTTTGCAGGTTGGCAGGTACACATGGACTTGGTTGATGTCTTCAGGTGAAGGGTGGCATGGAGACAAGCTGGAGGCTATATTATTCATAAACTAATTCCACATATTATTTTCATAAAAATCTTATTTAAGGAAATAGTCTCTATAGGAAATAATTTTCCTAATTAATTTTGGAGACAACAATATGTAAGAGCATCACCTCTTAAATCAAATAAGGAAATTATCGTTTGAGAATCACCTCAAAATTTCCAAGATTTGATTACATATTTTATTTATGGATTTATTAATTTCAACAAATTATTTTCTTTGGGTGGCTCCCCGAGGCTCAGATACCCAAAAAAAAAGAATTTATTGTAAATCTAATTTGGTCCGCTCCCCAAGGCGTAACCAAATTAAACATGACAATTTTATTCAAAATAGGAAATTAAATTATAACAACTAACTTTTAATTGGACGGCTCCCCGAGGCTCAATCCAAAATAAAGAATTTTGTTAATAATTTAAAACCAATTCGAATTTAATTGTCAATTAATAATCCATAAATTTGTCTAGACTTTCTTGAAAGAAAGTGCCCAAAATTACGAGATTTCATAATAGGTTTCAGAATAATTGTAAGTTTCTGGTACAAAGAAAACTTACATATTTCCAAAATTAGAAAATTTCCAAAATAGGAAATTTCCAAAATTGGAAAGTTTCCAAAAATGTGAAGTTTTCACAATTATCATAAAATTTCAGAAACTAGGATATTTAAAAAGTTTGCGAAATTTCATGAGGATTTCCAAACTTTAAAATTCCTAAATCTAAAATTTATCATAATTGGAAAGTTTCCATAATTAGAAAATTTTCCAAAATTGAGATCATGACATAGTTTTCCGCAAAACAATTATATGATTATGTCGAACACTAATCGGCTCTGATACCACTGTTGGGACCGGGTGCATGTTGACATGGATACGGGTTCGTAATTTTAAAATTTAATTACGTGCAGCGGAAGGTTTAGCATAAATAATTTCACAAATTATTTTAACCACGTATCTAGCATGCAACCTTATGTTGTGGAGACATGATCATACATTTAAAATTTTGCAGAAAGTAAACTAATTTACTTAATACCTCGCGTAACTCGTAGAAAGGGACGAGATCCAACCGTAGCGTTCCTTGGAAGCTCCGCCTCTATTCGCGTCCACGTCGAATTCTCTTCGGGATGACTTCGCAAAGCCACGAGTTTCGTGCCGACAAGAACTACTAGTGTAACGACCCGGAAAATTCTCCTAATATGTCTTTAAAATATTGAACATGTTTAGATGATTTTCCAAGGGACCTAGAAATATTAACATAAATTTTAACCTAGAAATCCATGTTTTTCCATTTAAATTGAGGAAATAGGCACTAATGGGCCTTAGATAGGCTTTCTAGTACCATGATTATTGGTGAATTTTTAGGTAAAAATTTATAGAAATAGAAAGGGATTTTAATGAGAAATATTAACATAATTATGGAGGAATTTTTAAGGGATTTTCGAAATATTAGGGAAATAAAATAAAAATAAATGGAAAAAAATTAGTGCATGCACCAAGGATTGAACCTTGGACCTCTTGTACAACCATGCATGCTCTAACCAATTCACCTAGCAAGGGAGTGCTATGAGGAAATGAAGTGGATTATGGTTAAGGCTTAAGGGAAAATGAAGAGACACCATGACTCTTCACTTACCCTCCTTGATGAGTTATAAAGAGAAGCATGGGGGGTTACTTCTCTTCTTCCATCAAGTCACCTTTCTTCCTCCCTTCTTCATCCTAGCCGAATACCCCAAGAGGGATTTCCCCTTGGAAAAAGTCCACCTAAGGCTTCATCTCCAAGATCCAAGGCTTTTACAAGGATACAAAGGCTAGGGGTGGTCAAGAAGCAACAAGATCTTCATCCTTCCTTCAAATCTAAGGTCTATAATCAAGATCAACCAATGTAAGACTCTCTCACCTGTGGTATAATAGTTCCTAGTGATTTTTAGCAAGATATAAAGTTGGTTTTGGAGTTTGATGTTGAGAAAACTATGTTTTGGACCCTATCCTATTCGGCCACCATGGGTTTTTGGTCCATAATGATGTTAAAAATCTAAATCATGTTTTCTAATGTGTTATCATGATGAATATGGGATAAATATAATTTTTGGGGAATTTTTGGAGTACCCTAAAGACCCCTTTGGGACTCTCTCCATGATTCTTTGGTTAGGAAAGGGCTTAACCTTTCAAGTATGTACTTTGGGTACCCCCATGATTCAAAAGGAGGTTTAAAGTGAATTGTATGAATTTTCACAAGGTCTTGTGACCCTTGTAAGTTTCGGCCAAGAGGGTTCTAGGGCAAGAAGTTAGGGCATACCTCAAGTAAGGGGTCCAATGGCTCCTATGGTAGGGTATGGTTGGTGTTTAATGTTTGATTGGGGATTTTATGGAATTTTTCCATGCACCCATGGCCTTGTAGGGTTTCGGCCAGCCCTAAGAAGGAGGGCTAAAGGTTAGGGATAACCCTAATCATGAGCCCTAATGGCTTCCCATGGCCTTATAGGTAATGTATGGTTGTTCTTTACCTTATGTTATCTTACATGTTAATTGAATGATGGAACCCTTCCTTATAGGTTTTGGCCAAGCAAGGTAAATAGGATTTGGGAGGAGTTAGGGTTTGAAGAATGATGGTTTATACTTATTTATGAAGTATATATAAAGGTTCAAGCATGTGGTAGAAATTAAGTTACCTATACCCCTAACCCTATGCACCATGTTTTATGTTTTATGTTTATGGTTGGATGCCATGATTAATAGAGTTTATTTATGAATGTCATGTGTTCTATGTCATGCACTTGAATGGTAGGTAGTATGTTTATGGAAGTCCTACTTATGTATGCTTGGGATGAATACCATGCTTATGTATGAAATGCCATGTTTACCTTATATATCATGATCATGCAAACTCTATGGATTAGGATGATTGCCTATGCAAACATGTCATGTTCAATGAATATAATGCAATGCTTACCTTATATGCCATGATCATGCAAGCACTAGAAATAAGAATGATGTTTATGTAAGTAGGTCATGTTCTATGAATGAAGATGCATGTTATGTTTATAAATGAAGATGCATGTTATGTTTATGAATGAAAGTACATGCTATGTTTTATGAATAAAGATGCATGCCATGTTTATGAATAATGGCACGGTCGATGGTCGACGGTACGACGGTCATGAGGACCGGTAAATGGGCCGGTAAATGGGCCGGTAGACGGGCCGGGTCGTTACATATGTTATGTTTATGAATGAAGATGCATGTCATGTTTTATGAATAAAGATGCATGCCATGATGTATGAATGATGAAGCATATGAAGTATTTAACTTTATGAATGAGCTTGTACTGGACCGATGTATGGGTCCAAGGGATGGGCACCTTAAGAACGCCCCGGTTCTGGACTACCGACAATGCTGTCCACGGTTCTGGCACTACCGAAGCTGTGCAACAGGGATGGGCACCTTAAGAACGCCCCGGTTCTGGGACTACCGACTATGCTGTCCTTACCCTAGTAGGTCGGGGCTCGCTACCTCGTATTTACTTAAGGATGCGCGCTTATGATGTATGTATGTGGTACAAGCCAGGGACCCCCAATGATGTTATGATTATGTTTAAGTATTTAAAAGTATGATTTTAAAAGTTAAGCATCCTTATGTATATGCATTTGACTCATGCATCCATTCATGATATGCACTTATGCTTATGTTATGTTAAGAACCATGCTATGCTTATGTTATGTTTGTAACGCCCCAAAATTCCCATTTTTAGTTCTTAAAGTCCTTAGAATTATTTAAAAATGGTTTAGAAATATTCTAGATATTTTTAGGAATTTTTAGAATATTTTTATGGAATTTTCCGAGTCCGTTTAGTATTTTTAAAAAAAGAAAAACGTTCAAGGGCAACAAGGGATTCGAACCCGCAACCACCACAAGACCAGGCGCGCGCGCGACCAGCTGGGCTGGTTGGTTTTGTTGAAATAAACTGGGCGAAACAATAGATAAGGTATAGTTAGGTCAATCCGCCCCATAAATATAAATAGATAAGTTAAGAGAGGAAATTGGATTTTTTGGTTTTCTCTCTTCCTCACCCTAGCCGCGCGACCCTTCCCCTCTCCTCTCTTGGGCGAAACAACACCAAGGCCAAGAGGGCCGGCCAAGGCTCTCCTCCGAGAGATATTCCTATATTCGGGATCCCCGCGACGAGAGGAACGCGTAGGCGCGAAGAATTCTCCGAGATCTCAAGTTTCTCCCGAACCTCCGATGCCGTTCTTGGTTGTAAGTCCAAGATATCAAGGTAAGTACTGCTCACCTGCAGTAAGAGGCGGTTTTTCCGCGAGAATTTCCTTTAAAAGTTTTAAAAGAGATAGTTTCTTTAGTTTATGATTTTTGGCATGTGATATTAGTTCATTATATGTTTGTATAAGTTGATTAAGCACCCTATATGAGATTAGGGCTAAGTAAAGTTATGAGAAAAGAAAAGAGAAGATAAAGATAAGAAAAGAAAAGGCCAAGGCCTTAAGAAATCCCCAAAAGTCAAGACTTAGGGATTTTAGCATGCAAGGTGCTCGAGAAAATGCCAAGGCATTTACAGATAAGAAAGAAAAGAAAGAAAAGCTATTTTATTTTCTAAGGCCAGTACCCGACGTCCAAGGGCGTCGTTAAAGAAATCCAGGTGTCCAATTCCAAGGTCTTGGCCCTGGTAGACCAAGGTCTGCTCTATTAGGATTGGTGGCTCGCTACCCCAACCTTTTAGGGAACGCGCATGAGATGGTACTTACGTCTTCAGTGGATCCAAGTGATTATTATTTTCAAGTATATGCGTTAGCAAACTTTTCTAAAGTTCAAAGAGTTTTCAAAAAGTTAAAGAATAGCTAAAGTTGCAAGTTGAGCAATGAAAAGCAAGTTGAGATTTATTAATGCTTGAGTATGCATGTTTTGAGTTATACATGTTTAGTTTAGTTTTCTTTCAAGCATATAAGTATCTCATATGATTTTCATATTGTTCAAGAAGCATGTTTGCACATTTCGAGATTTTGTGAGCTAGATAGTACTTACTAAGCTTTTTGCTTACTAGTTGCATTTCCTCTTACTGCAGATAAAGGTAAAGGCAAGCAATTCTGAAGGAAGGCGACGAGGCGGTGCTGAGTAAAGTGTGTGTGGTGGCTGATTTTGGAGAGATCTTTGAGACGAGACAATTTAGTTATTTGAATTACAATGTTATAGTTTATTCAAATTTCAAGTTCTTGCTTTATGGAGTTTAGCGAACATTTAAGCTTTGAATAGTTTTACATGCTCAATTTCTTAGGGTGAAGATTCCATGTCATTTCATTTAGCATATATATCCTTATGATGGCATTGGATGAGTAGAAGTGTGAGTAGTTGGAAATATTGATACTTTGTTAGAAATATAGATGCATGTGCCAAGATAGTATTAATTTCTCTTTGAATCAAGTTTTATTGCTTAAATATGTTTAGAAGAGTTGCATTCACATTTCATAATGCTTTAGCAAGGTTATAGAACATGTATTTGGTGTTATGAATGCATAGGAGTCAAGATTGGTACACACTCTATTGTTAAAGTTCATATAACCTTGAATAGCTTATTTCTTCCGCAAAAGTCCTAATTACAAGTTTATGGATTCATTTTGATTGGCTAAATTGATTGGAAAACTGGCCTAGAGTATAGAAATGGTGTCATGATTCTATTTGGCTCGAAAGTATAGGTTTGGTGGAGTTTTGAAGCAAGTGCCGAAATCTGAAAATTCTGTTTTCAGGCCTATCAGTCGACTGATACAGTATCAGTCGACTGATACCCGAAAGTGGAGTTGGGCGAGGCAAGTTTCAATAAGTTTCATCTTAGGAGTTTTTGAGGAAGAAAGTGTGACATGGTATCATGCATGACTATTAGAGTTAGTATATCATAGATAGATTTAAATTGAGAAGAAAAAAAAAGATTTCCGCATTCTTTAGTCGTGCATTAGAGTCGAGAAGTAGAGACAAGTAACGATCCGTCTAAGGCAGAGAAGGCGGGTCGCTACAGGTGGTATCAGAGCAGTTCCCATTCTCCAGCATCACACACACATCAGCATCAACCTTGCCGTCTTCAAGTAAGAAAGCTTTAAGTTTCAGTTTTTCTATTGCTCCTTTACTTAACTTCAGTATAGAGAAATGCTTAAGTACTTACTCATATGTGCATAGAACAAGGAAGCATGTTTAATACCTTAGTATCACGGAATCATGTTTAATCCCTAGAATGGATATTAGAGAAATGCTTAAGTACTTACTTGATTTGCCCAAAAGTAAGTTTTGGGATTATGGCACGCATGGTGCTTGATAAAAGTTTTGAGTAAGACCAAGGTCTTACTAAGCCCTAGAACGAGTTCTAGGACTAAGAAATGAGATAAGAATCAAGACCAAGGTCTTGTTATATCCTAAAGCAAGTTTGGGAACATTACCATTAAGTGTTAAGTTATACATTTGAGGACGTCCTAGAAAGGCCCAAAACGAGGAGCAAGCTCCTAGAAGGCAAGAAGCGTACCTCATTCAGTAGGAGAAACTGAAGCCAGGGAACTTCCCAGGCACAAGCAAACCATGGGATGCTTAAGCATGGTTCAAAACGTTGGAAAGAATAGTAGGGCTACTGGACTGGCATGAGGTAGAGAAGATAAAGTGTGCATCTTTCTGCCTTACGGGAGATGCTAGAATATAGTGGAAGAGAGTCAAGGCCAAGAGAAATGTCAGCCAGATGACATGGGCCGACTTCGAGACTGAGTTCTTCGAAGAATACTCTCACATGCAAGTAACCAACAAGCATTATGATGAATTCACGGAGTTCAGACAAGGAGAACTATCCGTGGATGAAGCAGTGAAGATGTTTAAGCGGTTAGCTCATCTGTGCCCAGAGCTAGTTAGCACAGAAAAAGAGATAGTTAGGCTAATGCTCAAGATGTTAAGGCCTGAGATAGCGTTGAAGGGGGCTAGCGGTGTTAAGAGGCTGCAAACCTCCGAGGAACTAATAAGTAGTGCTTTGATCACTGAGCACTACTTAAACAGTATAAAGGCCACCAGAAAGGTTGAACGATGAAGTTCTTAACAACCTTACCGTCAGGGGAAGTAATGGCCTCTACTGAGAGGCTAAGGGCAGTATCAATCTAGATTTCCAACCGAGAGCTCTACAGTGACTTGTTAGTCCTTGAGATGAAGGATTACGATGTCATTTTAGGAATGGACTTCTTGAGCAAGTATAATGCTTCTATAGACTGCCGCAAGAAAAAGTCAAGTTCACACCAGAAGCAGAACCTTCGGTTGAGTTTATTGGAGACCCAAGGAGAAAGATAAATAGGTTCCTACCTACCTTACAAGCTCAGAGAATGTCAGAGAAGGGGTGCTCTGGTTTCTAGCTCATATAGTGGATGCGAGTCAAGGAGAAGGATTGAAGAGAGAAGAAGTGAGGGTAGTCTGTGACTATCCTGAGGTGTTTCCTGAAGAGTTACCAGGACTCCCTCCCAATCGGGAAATTGAGTTTGAAATTGAGTTGGCCCCAGGAACCAACCCAATTTCGAAGGCACCTTATCGCATGGCACCAGCAGAACTGAAAGAATTACAAGAACAATTGCAAGAGCTGCTTGACAAGGGTTTCATCCGCCCTAGTCATTCACCTGGGGAGCTCCTGTACTTTTCGTCAAGAAGAAGATGGGTCTATGCGTCTGTGCATAGACTACGAGCTTTGAACAAGGTAACCATCAAGAACAAGTACCCCCTTCCTAGAATAGATGATTTATTTGATCAACTCAAAGGGGCTACAGTGTTCTCGAAGATAGATCTGCGTTCTGGGTATCATCAGCTAAGGTTAAAGAAAGTGACATCCCAGGACGGCCTTCAGGACAAGATACGGCCACTACGAATTTGTAGTAATGCCTTTTGGAGTAACCAATGCTCCAGCAGTCTTCATGGAGCTGATGAACCACATCTTCAGGGAGTATCTCGATAAATTCGTCATTGTATTTATTGATGATATTCTCATATACTCACAGACTCCAGAGGACCATGCTACACACTTGAGGATAGTGCTGCAGATCCTTCAGCAGGAGAAGCTCTATGCAAAATTCTCAAAGTGTGAGTTTTGGCTAGATCAGGTGACCTTCCTAGGTCACATTGTATCCAAAGAAGGCATTCAAGTTGATCCAGCCAAGATAGAAGCAGTCAGCAACTGGTGTAGACCCAAGAATGCCAGTGAAATCAGAAGCTTCTTAGGCCTGGCAGGATATTACAGAAAATTTGTGGAGGACTTTTCCAGAATAGCCTCTCCACTCACAGCCTTGACCAGAAAGAACAAGAAGTTTGAATGGTCAGATAAATGCGAGCACAGTTTTCTAGAGCTGAAGAAGAGACTGACCAGTGCTCCCATCCTGACTGTTCCAGAGAGTGACAAGGCCTTTGACATCTACAGTGATGCATCCAAGATGGGCCTTGGAGCTGTCCTCATGCAAGACGGTAAAGTAATAGCATATGCCTCCAGACAGCTCAAGGACTATGAGAAGAATTATCCTACGCATGACCTTGAGCTAGCAGCTGTGGTTTTCGCACTGAAGCTCTGGAGACACTACCTGTATGGAGTGCAGTGCAGAATCTTCACAGACCATCAAAGTTTGAAGTACTTCTTCACTCAGAAGGACCTGAATATGAGGCAGCGCAGGTGGCTAGAGTTGGTTAAAGATTATGACTGTGAAATCCTCTACCACCCCAGGTAAAGCTAATAAAGTGGCAGATGCACTGAGCAGAAAATCCTGTGCAGCACTGATGTCCCTATCATCACTGTCTCCACCACTTCAGAAAGAAATAAAAGATTTTGGAGTCGAGGTTATGTTGGGGCAATTTTCTGCATTGACCCTAGAGTCAACCCTGCTTAAGGATATACAAGAAAAGCAAGATCAAGACCCAGAGATCCAGAAGATCAAGCAGGAGGATCCAAGAGGCAGAAAATTCAGAGTTTCGAGTATCAGATAGTGGCATCCTCTATTTGGAGACCGCCTTTGCGTCCCCAATG
>JAGFNQ010005254.1:136336-203052 GCA_024364735.1 Boesenbergia rotunda
TCAAAAAGTTAAAGAATAGCTAAAGTTGCAAGTTGAGCAATGAAAAGCAAGTTGAGATTTATTAATGCTTGAGTATGCATGTTTTGAGTTATACATGTTTAGTTTAGTTTTCTTTCAAGCATATAAGTATCTCATATGATTTTCATATTGTTCAAGAAGCATGTTTGCACATTTCGAGATTTTGTGAGCTAGATAGTACTTACTAAGCTTTTTGCTTACTAGTTGCATTTCCTCTTATTGCAGATAAAGGTAAAGGCAAGCAATTCTGAAGGAAGGCGACGAGGCGGTGCTGAGTAAAGTGTGTGTGGTGGCTGATTTTGGAGAGATCTTTGAGACGAGACAATTTAGTTATTTGAATTACAATGTTATAGTTTATTCAAATTTCAAGTTCTAGCTTTATGGAGTTTAGCGAACATTTAAGCTTTGAATAGTTTTACATGCTCAATTTCTTAGGGTGAAGATTCCATGTCATTTCATTTAGCATATATATCCTTATGATGGCATTAGATGAGTAGAAGTGAGAGTAGTTGGAAATATTGATACTTTGTTAGAAATATAGATGCATGTGCCAAGATAGTATTAATTTCTCTTTGAATCAAGTTTTATTGCTTAAATATGTTTAGAAGAGTTGCATTCACATTTCATAATGCTTTAGCAAGGTTATAGAACATGTATTTGGTGTTATGAATGCATAGGAGTCAAGATTGGTACACACTCTATTGTTAAAGTTCATATAACCTTGAATAGCTTATTTCCTTCCGCAAAAGTCCTAATTACAAGTTTATGGATTCATTTTGATTGGCTAAATTGATTGGAAAACTGGCCTAGAGTATAGAAATGGTGTCATGATTCTATTTGGCTCGAAAGTATAGGTTTGGTGGAGTTTTGAAGCAAGTGTCGAAATCTGAAAATTCTGTTTTCAGGCCTATCAGTCGACTGATACAGTATCAGTCGACTGATACCCGAAAGTGGAGTTGGGCGAGGCAAGTTTCAATAAGTTTCATCTTAGGAGTTTTTGAGGAAGAAAGTGTGACATGGTATCATGCATGACTATTAGAGTTAGTATATCATAGATAGATTTAAATTGAGAAGAAAAAAAAAGATTTCCGCATTTTTTTTAGTCGTGCATTAGAGTCGAGAAGTAGAGACAAGTAACGATCCGTCTAAGGCAGAGAAGGCGGGTCGCTACAATGTTAAGAACTATGCTATGCTTATGCTATGTTAAGAACCATGCTATACTTATGTTATGTTAAGAACCATGCTATGCTTATGTTATGTTAAGAACCATGCTATGCTTATGTTATGTTAAGAATCATGTTATGCTTATGTTATGTTAAGAACCATGCTATGCTTATGTTATGTTAAGAACCATGCTATGCTCATGTTATGTTAAGAACCATGTTGTATGCTTTATATTTATGTTATGTCATGTATCACGCATGTTAAGAATGTTTCTTTATATTTATGTTTATGCCAAATATCATGCCATGCTATGAATGTTTATCATGTTTATGTTATGCCAAGTATTATGTCATGCTATGAATGTTTACTATGTTTATGTCTATGCCAAGTATTATGCCATGCCATGAATGTTGATTATGTTTATGTTTATGCCATGCTACGAATGTTGATTATGTTTATGTTCATGCCATGTCAAATATATGCTAAGTGATCATAAAGGTTTATGTTCTAAGTAAAGCACTAAGTATATTAATATTTCATGTGCTCATATGATTAAGTGATGAATGGTTTTAGTGAGTAGGAAAGAGTCTTACTAAGCATGTGTGCTTATAGTCTTATTTCCTTATACCGCAGATCACGCAAGGGGACAGTAAGGAAGCAGCAGGAGGGCAAGAATGCATGTGTGTGGTAGTGACTTGGCCAAGAAACAATATGTTTGCTCGTCTTATGATAGAACTTTACCTTTACTATTTATGTGCTTGAATGGTGACTTATGTGACTCGATGACATGATGCTGAGTATGACATGATGCTAAGTATGACATGATATGATGCTAAGTATGAAGTTAATATGCCAAGTTCCTATGTCATGATGTTAGGAATGGTAGTAGGTGCATGTAGGTGTAAGTTTAAAGTTTTCCGCTGCATTATGATGTCCACCTGCCCTACTCATGTTAACGTAACGCCGCTTTATGGAAAGGAAAAAAAAAGCGGGCGTTACAACTAGATTCTCCAAAGGCACGACAAGAATATCAAGAGAGAAAGATGGAAAACTAACCACCAAACAAAAAACGGAATCAAGATTCCGGGAGGAAGGAAGGAGTCGCGACCCGCTTCTTCTTCTTCTTCGGCACCTTCTTGGTGGAGGTGGCTCACGGCAACCCTAGGGGAGCCCTCTAGGGCCGGCGCTTACTAGAGGAGGGAGAGGGAGAGAAGGAGAGGAAGAGAGAGTAGGCAAGAATCCTTAATCTCTTGAATTAATTTCCAAGTCTTGCCTTTGCACCTTTATATAGTAGCCTCTTTATCGCCAAGTCTCCTTCTAACGGAATAAATTTTTCATAAGAAATTTATCTTATAAATTTTTCTATGAATTATTCCGTTATGCCAAGTTTTTATTATAACTTAATTTATAATAAAAACAACCATGTCTCCCCTTTTATTATGGAATAAATTTTTACAAGAAATTTATTATATAAATTTTTCTTATCATGGAAAAATTGATTTTATAAAATAAAATAAACCAATCCATGGTTCATTTTAATTTCCATAAATAGAATAAATTTCTATAAATTTCTTTATATAAATTTCTTTATCCATAATTTTATAAAACAAATCACGCTCGATTTAATTTATAATTTAAACCAAACAATTTGGTTTCCCTTTTTAGTGTGGCCGGCCAAACCAAAGAGGGTGGGGACCCTCTTTGGCCGGCCAAATCCAAGTTGTCACCTTACGAATTAAACTCATTTAATTCGTCCAATAAGCCTTCAAAAGACTTAGCCATTTTAAGCTTCCGATGCGTCTCTGATAAATTCAGATTCGACTTATCTCTCTTGATCGGAAAATCTAATTTTCAACTCGTTTTAAATCTCTCGGATTACTCTTAGTGCGTGTGACTAAATAGGCTTTCGATTTATGTTGGCCGTCTATAATTAACCAATTATAGACCGATCATGAGTGGCACCTAGTAGTACATCATGATTCCCAATTAATCGAAAGATCAACGGTTGACCTCAGAAATTATTCTGAAACCCTTCAGCAGCTTTAATGAATCATGCCTCATTCCCTTCACCATCATATACCCACTTGGTTCAGGACATGGTCTATGTGTGTCAGTCCCCACTAGGCTGACTATGTCACACCTAGCCCAAGTAATGTCTTTCTCGTCCAATGGATTCTAATTACTCTCATGTATCTCAGAGACTCATACTCTGAACATGTCATGCTCTGGCCAGAGGCTTTGAGTAACAATCCGACGATAGACCTTGGGTATACATCCCCTCGCAAGGAGTGGTGAATCCTTTGTAGGCTGTTCAAACATCTTCGGGCACTTCAGCTTATACCCAACCATCCTGGGTCCACACCTCCTTGGAGATGCTTGCTTAAGATGTTAAAGTATAAGTCTCCATGACCAAGATGACTTGAACACCGCAAGTCAAAGGAACATCGCACTTAAGCTGCAGTAAGAACTTCACTGACATGTCTATATGTAGACTACCATGTGAAGTTTTACAGCAAGTCACTCCAATGAATTAGTTCCCTTAACTAGCATTCATGTTTATCTCCAGACATCCCAATGTCAACAGCCAGTGAGAATAAGCTGATTAGAGAATAACCCATGCTAGTCTCAACAGAATTGATAGTGTCCTTATTTATCAATTCATCGACTAGGGACAATTTCAATACTTCATAATTGCACATGTAGAGATAATCACTAGTTGTGAATTCATCACAAATTCTCTCATGCTGTGAATTGTATTGTGGACATTCAGTAAATGAGTTTAAGATCCTAATCAAATACACATACATGTATACTCAAATAGTGAATATTCATTTATTAAAATAAATGTTTACAATCATAAGGCGATTGCCTTAGGACACTTCTCTCATATTACTAACATATAGGGTCATGAGAGTCATAGTTGAAGGTCAAGAAGCACCGGAGGAGCACCGGTGTGGTCTTGCAATTGTAAATGAGCCATCTAGGGAAGTGGTTAGGGCTAGGAGCTCAAGGGAAAGCTCTAGAGGTCAAAATAAGATCCATGGTCAATGGATCTCAGGAGGTTTTCTCCTAGGAGATTAGATGAGCTATGAAGTGTGCCAAAGGGTTTAAAAGGCTAAGGTTAGCCTTAATCCTAAGGAATTGGCACACTAAAAGGGGTTTCATGGTGAAAAAGAGGAAAATATGATCATATTGGGAGAAAATTGATTTTTAATATGTAAATGCCATATAACTCAGTGCTAGGAAGGTATTATGAGTGAGTATAAGTAGATACATCAAGGAGAAGCCCAAATTAGAGCTTTTGGATAGGTTTAAATGATACAATTTAGGAAGGATTGAATTGTGTACCAATCTTGGGATCCATAATAGTTTTGTTTGAAAACATATTTTTCCCAAGTAGACATATGCTTCACAAATCTCTCCACAAAATTTCAGATTTTTTGGAGATTTATAGAATTAATTAGGCATTTCTGAAATTTGCCTAAAAACCTGAAATTCAGATACCAGTCGACTGGTACAGGACCAGTCGATTGGTCCAGGACTGGGAACATTCTGTAAGTTTTACCAGTCGACTGCCCCATGGGCAGTCGATTGGTCTAGAGTAAGAAACATTCTGTAAGTTTCACCAGTCGACTGCCCCAGGGGCAGTCGACTGGTCCACGAGTTTTAGGTTAGAATAGATCGCACGGGGTGGCCAAAACTTAGGGTTTTGAGTGCCACCCCCTGCGAAAGCTCCTCCTCCTCGACCTCTTTTTATGTTCTAAGGCCTTCCCACGACCTAGAAACTCTTCCCAAGCCTTCTCCTACCTCCGATCTATAACCTAGGTTTTGTGAGACTTCTCTTCTCAAGTCTAGATCACTCAATTTCATCATGCAACGTTTGGGGAAAAGGTAAGAACTTGGATAGGTTAATTTTTCCCATTTAAACTATGATTTGGAGCTAATGCGACCTATTTTCTTTATGTTCTTCTTGTTCTATCTTGTTGTGGGACGGTATGGGTACTTGCATGTGTATGTCACATTTTAGGTTGGCTTCCAAGAGTCAAAAAGGTGAGGGATCGTCTCGACAAGGTCGGGTAGACTCGGGGGAGTCTAGGTTTCGGTCTTTGGAGTGTCGAAAGAGATTTGACGACAATGAGTTTGTGATAATGAATTGTCGGTATCTAAATAGGGCTTACTTTCAAGAGATATCTCCCCAGATTGCCGAAATGATCACATATTTTGGGCTAGAATAGTTAGTCTACTGTCAGCATGACATCAACCTGGACCTATGTAAAGAATTTTATGCGAATCTTACATGCATTGATCCTAATAATAGCCTTTATGAGTCTATGATAGCCGGAGTCTTCATTCCTTTCTCACCCGCTGTTTTAGCTGAATTTTTGGGGCGTAGGGTATCTCATAATGCATTCACTTATTTCCCTACCATTGTTGAGCCTCTCTCTCTCCATGACGTCACCATTGATCAGATCCATATGCATTACTTTAGAAGGCATCGGCATGATACAAAGCGTATCTTTGACGCCAAGCATATGAGTCCTTTTAGTCATGTTTTGTACAAAATTGTCATAGAGTGTCTCTTGCCCATTGTCACCAAGGGGCGTGCTAGGATTAGACTGCCACATTTAGTGATGATGTATGCCTTGGAGAGGAGGCTTGACATAGATATTTCTCTGCATGTGTTTACATCCATTTGTCACTTTTCCCATAGTATCAATGGGAAGATTTATATGCCTTTCTGCCATGTCCTGACCGAGTTCTTCGAGTCTCGAGGTTTACGCATGTCTAGCGGTCAAGTCCGTCACCTGCCCAAGGATTATGATCAGATTGACACACGCCGACTATCCTTGGCAGGTATTGAGTGCAGGCAGGGGAAGTTCGTTTGGAGGCAGCATTCTGAGTCCTCCAGCTCAGATGAGGAGCCCGCTGAGGGAGTTACACGAGAGGAGTTTGTTGGTGCTTGGATGGCTAGAGAGGAGGGGAGATGAATATAGCCAGACACTTATAACTTAGCTCTTTTAAAATTTTCTCTGCACTTAAGTTAGCAGCATCGGAAACAAAACATATGCAGAGAAACAAACATAACAGAAATGCAGAAACAAAGAATACAAACCAAAAATCGCTAACAAGGATCGTTTACAAGGTTTGGGGATAACTTGCCCCTACTCCTTGGCGTGTCCGTAAGGTGGGCGATCCCTTGATCGTCGACAGATCAAGTCCCGGTGAACACTGGATAGTAATAGCCTCCTTCTCGGTGGAGCAACCTCTCCACAATCGCCTCAGTATGATGGAAGTTAAGTGCACGAGACAACAAGAAGGAAACTCTCAAAGATCTCACAGGAATGCTCAAGCACAAACTACACACAGAGAGCTTAACCCCACAGCAAAAACTTCACTCGTTTTTCTGTCTCTTATTGTTGCCGCTCCTCTGCGTCAGCTTCAACATAAGCTCTACTTACCATCGCAAGCTTCATCAACATCCACTGAGCCAGCCTGAACCCACTGACCTCCCTGAGCACTTAGTCCACTGAAGACCTCTCCAGCTGAGTCTCCGTCAGTCGCCAGCTGTGCCAGTTGCCCGTTGAAACCTGAGAAGGAGAAACAACCAAACCTGCTCAATGGAAAGCCTCCCATTGACCCTCCTTGAGTGTTTGAATCCTCCTGGGTCACCTGCACACTTAGCAAAAGCTTAGCATATCATATCAAATGAAATCAGCAGTGTATCAGAGAATCGACAGAGAAAACAGACGCGATCAGAATGTCTGACAGTGATTTGAATTAAAGTTTACTGTTACTAATCGGTCCCCAGACCGATCAGAGAGGGCCCTGATCGGTCACCAGACCGATCAGGTTAGTCTTAGTCCGATCAGGCTCCAGCCTGATCGGTCCCCAGTGAGAAACCCGAAATCGTGACTTTCTGGTGATCGGTCACTAGACCGATCCAACACCAGTTGGGTTTCCTCCAGCTTCTTTCTGCCACACCCCTGATCGGTCACCAGAACGATCAGGTTGTGTCCTGATCGATCAGGCTCCAGCCTGATCAGTTATAGTGAGAAGCCCACGACAATTGATCGTTTACCAGAACGATCTGAACAGTCTCCCTGATCGGTCACCGGATCGATCCAGAAATTTGCTTGCCACAATCCACAAGAAATACATGGCTGATCGGTCACCAGACCGATCAGGGTGTGGCCTGATCGGTCTGGGGACCGATCAGGACACTCCCTGTGGAGTCTGATCGGTTATAGTGAGGAGCTCGCGACAATTGATCGTTCACCAGAACGATTCGAAGGTCTCCCTGATCGGTCACCAGACTGATCAGGAGCAGAGCAGAAAGGTTCCTAAAGTCACTGTATGCTCCCTGATCGGTCACCAGACCGATCAGCCATAGCTGGATCGGTCACCAGACCAATCCACGAGGGAACTCCATGCCAACTTCCTTTGCCGATCCAGGCAAGGTCAATACCACTCTAAGTCAAGAGAACGGGCCTCCAGCCTTCTCTGACTCGTGCTCAGTCCCCCGGACCAAGACTCCATGCCCAGTTTCACTCACCGGGACTTCAACCTAGCCCTCCAAGCTAGGACCTGGCTTCACTCACCAGGATTTCAACCACCTAGCTTCCCAAGCTAGGACCTGGCCCTCCAAGCCAGGGTTTCATCAACCTAGCCCTCCAAGCTAGGACTTGGCCCTCCATGCCAGGGCTTTTTCACACCTAGCCCTCCAAGCTAGGACTTTTTCCCACCTAACCCTCCAAGTTAGGACTTTTCACACCTAGCCCTCCAAGCTAGGACTTTTTCACACCTAACCTTCTAAGTTAGGACATTTCACACCTAACCCTCCAAGCTAAGACTTTTTCACACCTAACTCTCCAAGTTAGGACTTTTCACACCTAGCCCTCCAAGCTAGGACTTTTTCCATGCCAGCGTGCGATCTCCCAATCCACCTAGACTTAATTCGAATTCAACCAAACTTGAATCAAACTTAAATCGGTGTCAAACACCAAAACAACAATCAGGGTCAGACTGCATCAACAGAGTTCTCCCAGCTTCGGTCAGAAGTTCATGGCCTCCGGGAGGATCTCCACAGTTTTCAGCAGCAACATTTGGGCTTCCAGCAGACTATTCAGGAGGAGGTTCATGGGTTCCGAAGCCAGCAGGATGAGATGCTCAAGATGATACGGTTGCTGCACCTGACATATCAGGCCCCTCCTCCTTCTCCTCCAAGCGATGACATGATGTAGATTGGACTTGATGTGGTGGTTTAGTGTTGAGAGTAATTTGTTTGGATGTATTTTTATCTCTCAAACACTAGGTTATTCATTTTGGGATTGTATTATTTCACTACATCGGGACTCTAGCCCTTGTGACATTTTCATGTGTTTTAGGTCATGTATGAACTTTGCCTATGTTTTCATGTTATGAAATTTTATGTTTTGACTTGATATTGCTTATATGGGCTGAAACAAATAAATTGCTATTGAATGATAGGCTATGGTTTTTAAGTTAAAATCTTTGGTTATACCTTCATGCTATTTTATGAAAATTCATGCCATGACTTCATATTGATTATATTGCTTAAAATTCATTGATTAGTTTTGAATGATGAGATTTTTATACATAAGGGCATAAGAGGGTTTTTCATGCATGATTATCTAGGTAAGAGATAAAGAGGGGGAGTCTTTGTCGAAATAAGAATCCATAAGAAAAAGGGGGAATTAAAGACAATTCCTTGTGTAAATTGATAATGGTTAAAGTTGGCAAACACAAGGATTCATGAATGGATTTCTAAATTGATACAAAATGCCAAGTTTTTGAGGAAATTAGAGTTTGTACCAAAAGTCAAGCACATTTGCTATTTTTCATGAAACTATATTTTTCTAGGATAGAGTATATTCTAACAAATATGCTTGCAAAATTTTATATTTTTCAAAATTTTATAGAATTTTCTACGCATTTCTGAAATTCGACTGGAATTTCAGAAATGGGAGTATTAGTCGACTGCCCCAGGGGCAGTCGACTGATGGTTCGGGCAGAATGCAAATTGGTGATTTCTGAGGGGTTTTTTTAGAAATCTGGTGAGTTCTTTTTGGCACTAGGGTTAGGATTGCTTGGGGTAATCTTTTTGATGGTGTCAAAGAGGGAGAACTTGTGTGTTAAGTTAGGTTTATCTTGACATGGGAAACTTGTGGTGTTAAGTTGCGAATAACTTAACTTGGTATTGTGAGTGGTGTTGAGTTGGGTATAACTCAACGTGGTGTTGTGCTTGTAATGTTAAGTTGGGTAGAACTTAACCTGGTGTTGTGAGAATTGAAAATTGGGAGAAAGTATAGGTTAAGGAGAAGGTTGCCTCTTGTTTGGTATGCTTTGATTTTCGATTGCTATTGCTATTGTTGATTGTGTTTACCTAACTTAACATATTGTCACACATAAAAAAGGGGGAGATTGTTGGGGCAATCAGCCCTAATATGATCTGGAGGATCATGAGTTTTGATGTGTGTGGTTAATATAATTAAGTTAGGGTTTGTTGTTGGACTAACATGTGTACGTGAGTTTGCAGGTTGGCAAGTACACATGGACTTGGTTGATGTCTTTAAGTGAAGGGTGACATGGAGGCAAGATGGAGGCTTGTGTGTGCACTCGAGGGACCATGGGCCAAGTAGGAACGATGAAGCCGAGGGAAGCGGACTTCGAGGCGTACGTGAAGGGTAGCATGAAGACAAGCTGGAGGCTTGTGTGCGTATCCGAGGGACGAGGGCCAAAGCCGAAGAAGGCTTGAAGGCGATGGATCGAGGCTGCTAGAGTAGAGACGATCAGCCAAGGGACATGGACTTCGAGGTTTACGTGAAGGATGGCATGGAGGCAAGCCGGGGGCTTGCGTGCGCATCTGAGGGATAGGAGCCGAAGATGAAGAGGGCGTGAGGGCAACAGATCGAGACTTCTCTGGGAGAGTCAACCAAGTCGTGAGGGTCCGAGTGATGAGTGATTGTACTCAGGGACTAAGCCGGAAGGGTTCGAGTTCGGAGAGAAATATACTCGGGGAGTGTAACCCTAGGCTTAGTAAAGGACCAGTCGACTGCTCTGGGAGCAGTCGACTGGTAATGGAAGTAATGGCTGGTTGATTCGAACGTTGGCTGTAACGGTCGAGTCTGAGTGGGACCAGTCGACTGCTCCAGGGGCAGTCGACTAGTAGCGGCCAGTTTAGACTCCGGCTCTATTTAAAGGAGCTCGTTTCATGCTTTTGTTCCTTGGCGAAACTTGCTTGGTCAAAGCTAGTTAGTAGCCTATTGTGCTCAGGTAGTGTCCAGATCTTGTGGAGAGGTTTCTCCACCCACAAGGAGTTATGAGTTCTAGCCGGAGGTGCTCCGGGGAATCATCCACCGACGGATTAGGGATCGCCCACCTTACGGGCAGCCGTGGAGTAAGAGTTTATCTCCGAACTACGTAAATCGTGAGTGTCTTTTGTTGTTAGTTTTGTTTTTATTTACTATATTCCACTTGCGCACTAACAACGTAGGTAGAAGAGTTGGAAAATTGCTATTCACTCCCTTCTAGCAAGGCATATTAATCTAACAGTAACTAGCCTCCTGAAGGCCCTCGTAGAAACACTCACCGAGGAGGCCGTGTAGATGAACCTCCCGAGTCGACTCCCGTGGCCCGGGCCCGGTGGCCGGGGCGTCCTGATATCCAGTAGTGGGGTCAGCATGGGACGACATAATCAGATGCAGGGGCCCACTGATAGCAGCCCCTGCAGCATTAGCAGAGCCGATCTTGCGACCGACTTGCTTAAAGAACCGCCCTGGGTCGTAGGGGGCGCATCAAGAGTGGCACCTTCGTCAGAAACCATCGGAAGGGGAGCTACTGGCGAGGGTGCAACAGAGGAGGCCTCACGTGATTGCAGAGAAAGAGTGGCCTCCTGATTAGAGATTGTTAGATTGTGACAAGCAAGCTAGAGGGGGGGGGTGAATAGCGTCTTTCGATTCGTTCTTCCTATCACGTTAGCAAGCGCAAGCGGAAATCTAAATACAAATAAAAACAATGCTAACACAAACCTTTTACGTGGTTCGGAGATGACACTTCTACTCCACGGCTGTCCGTAAGGTGGACGATCCCTCGATCCTTCGGTGGATCACTCCCTGGATGCCCTGCGGCTAGCTCGTGTAGCTCCTTATGGGTGGAGAAACCTCACCACAATCCCAACTGCACCTCTGAGCTCTTAGACTACTATTTGGTTTTTAACCAAAGCCAAATTCATCAAGACTTCCAGCCAAAACGAAGCTCTCTTAAATAGAGCCTAAGGTTGAAAACCTCGCCACCAGTCGACTGCCCCCACTCAAATTCGACCGTTGCAAGCCCAACGTTCGAATTCTTTAGCCGCTACCAGTCGACTGCCCTTACTGCCCCAAGGGCAGTCGACTGATATTGCTGTGGGGTTTACCAGTCGACTGCCAGAACCCCAGTCGACTGCTACCTAGGTTTTTCCCTTCCCGAGTGTGTTTCTCTCCGCACTCGACCCTTAGGATTTCCCCGAGTACATTCCCTCAACACTCGAGCTCTCACGACTCAGCTGACTCTTCACCAACAACCTTGACTATTGCCTTCGCGCCCTCTCCATCTTTGGCTCCCATCCCTCAGATGCGCACGCAAGCCCTTGGCTTGCCTCCATGTCATCCTTCACGCATGCCTCGAAGTCCGCGCCCCTCGGCTCATCGTCCCTACTATCCATGGTCCCTCGTGTGCACACAAGCCCACGACTTGCCTCCATGCCACCCTTCATCGTACTTGAAGTCGTCCAGCTAAGTCAATATGTGTAACTTGCAAACCTGCACACTCACATACATATATTAGAACACAAGGGTAAACCTAACTTAAACCCTTTGCCCAAACATCAAAACACATGGTCACTCCGGACCATAGATTGCCCCAACAATCTCCCCCTTTTTGATGTTTGGCAATATGTTTAAGTTAGGGAAAACAAATTGCAAAACACAATGCTAACAACCATTTGGACTTACGTTGCCAAGGCTCCACCTTGGACTTATACCGCCAATGCATATGCAATGCAAATATGGATCCTATCCCAACCTCCCCATGAGTTTAGGACTTTTTACGAAACCGGGCTTTTTAAAACCTTCCTAAGGCTCCCCATACATTGGACTTACAAAGGCTTTTTAAGATCCTCTCCAAGGTTCCCCTTACGCCAAGAATGGAGCAACCATGATCCCCCTCTACCGAAGCCTCCTCTAAACCTAGGGTTTCTCGCAAAGGCGTGTTTGGTTTCCCAAATTAAACCCAATATTTCTCCCCTTTTGCCATACATCAAAAGACTCCAACAATTTCCCCCTTATTAGACTCTTTAACCTCCAATGATCATAAACCCAGTGTACAAACCCCCCATAAGGTTCCACACTTATTTTACATTATTTGGACTCTTTTCAACAGCTGAAAACCCAATTAAGCCTTTACCAGTCGACTGGTACAGTTACCAGTCGACTTGCACTTTGAAACCTCAATTTTCAACTTTCTGAACCCAACTTCAGAAATGCGCCAGAAATTCCGCAAATCTCCAAAAATTTCAAAATTTTGTGGAGAGGTTTGTGGTACCCATATCTACTTGAGAAAAATATACTAAAAAATGTATCTATCACCATTCCCAGGATTGACACAAAATCCAAAATTACTTAATTAGTTTAATTAAATCTTGACCTAAAGTTCTAGTTTTGGTTTTCTCTTGATGTCTTTGCCCATACCAATCCACAATGCATCTCTAGCATTGATTTATATGACATTTATACATCAAAAACTACCTTTCATGCTTTATGACCCTAATGCCATATTTCCATGCATGAAACTCAAATCCAACGTGCCAAAACCCAAGAATTGAGACTCAAGCCCGTCTCCAACTCTTTTGGCACACTGTTAGTGATATGAGAGAAGTGTCCTAAGGCTTATGATTGTAATCATTTATTTTAATAAATGAATATTCACTATTTGAGTATACATGTTTGCGTATTTGATTGAGATCTTAAACTCATTTACTGAATGTCCGCAATATAATTCACAGCATGAGAGAATTTGTGATGAATTCACAACTAGTGATTATCTCTACATGTGCAATTGTGAGGTATTGAAATTGTCCCTAGTCGATGACTTGATAAATACGAACACTATCAATTCTGTTGAGACTAGCATGAGTTATTCTCTAATCAGCTGATTCTCACTGGCTGGTGACATTGAGATGTCCAGAGATGAACATGAATGCTAGTTAAGAGAACTAGTTCATTGGAGTGACTGGCTGTAAAACTTCATATGGTAGTCTACATATAGATATGTCAGTGAAGTTCTTACTGCAGCTTAAGTGCGATGTTCCTTTGACTTGTGGTGTTCAAGTCATCTTGGTCATGTTGACTTATACTTTGACATCTTAAGCAAGCATCTCCAAGGAGGTGTGGACCCAGGATGATTGGGTATAAGCCAAAGTGCCCGAAGATGTTTGAACATCCTACAAAGGATTCACCACTCCTTGCGAGGAGATGTATACCCGATGCCTATCGTCAGATTGTTACTCGAAGCCTCTGGCCAGAGCATGACATGTTCAGAGTATAAATCTCTTAAATACATGAGAGTAATTATAATCCGTAGGACGAGAAAATGTTACTTGGGCTAGGTGTGTCGTAGTCAGCCTAGTGGGAACTGACACACATAGACCATGTCCTGAACCAAGTGGGTATAAGATGGTGAAGGGAATGAGGCACGATTCATTATAGCTGCTGAAGGATTTCAGAATTGTTTCTAAGGTCAACCGTTGATCTTTCGATTAATTGGGGATCATGATGTACTACTAGGTGCCACTCATAATTGTTCTATAATTAATTGATTAATTATAGACAACCAACATAAATCGAAAGCCTATTTAGTCACACGCACTACGAGTAATCTGAGGAATTTAAAACGAGTTGAAAATTAGATTTTCCAATCAAGAGAGATTAAGTTTGGTTGAGCCAAACGATAAGTCGAATCTGAATTTTTCAGAGACGCATCGGAAGCGTAAAATGGCTAAGTCTTTTGAAGACTTAATAGATGGATTAAATAAGTTTAATTCATTGGGGCTTGGCTTGGATGGGCCGGCCAAAGAGGGCCTCCATCCTCTTTGCTTGGCTGGCCACAACAAAAGGAGAGAACCAAGTTTTTGGTTCAATTTATAAAATAAACCAAGTGTGGTTTGTTTTATAAAATTATGGATGATATAAATTTTTTATATAATAAACCAAGGTTTGGTTTATTTTTCATGGAAATTAAAATGAACCATGGATTGGTTTATTTTATAAAATCAATCATGTATTGATTTACCATAATAAGGAAATTTATTTCATAAGAGAGAAGAGACTTGATTGATTTTTATCATGAATTAAAATATGATTTTAACCATGATATAAAATCAAACTTGGCATGATGGAATAAATTATTCCATATTTGAGAGGCTTGATGGTTGAGAGAGCACTATATAAAGGACCCAAGGCAAGGCTTGGGTGTGAATCATAGAGATGGAGGCATAAGCTCTCTCCCTCTCTTTCTCTCCTTCTCTTCTCCCCTTCTTGCCATGCGCCAACCAGCCCCAAGAAGGAGCACCAGCCGGCCATCCTTTTGTGGTTAGTCTTCCGACTTCTCTCTTAGTTTTTCTCATCGTGTTCTCGAAGAATCTAGTAGTTCTCGAGAACACGAAACTCGTGGCTTTGCGAAGTCATCCCGAAGATACTCGGCGTGGACGCGAATAGAGGCGGAGCTTCTAAGGGACGCTTACGGATGGATCTCGTCCCTTCCATCGAGTTACGTGAGGTAATACGTAAATTAGTTTATGTTTCTGCAAAATTTCAAATATATGATCATCTCTACACAAGATAAAATTGCATGCTTAGATGTGTGGTTAAATGATTTAGATAAATTATTTATGCTAAACCTTCTGCTGCACGTAATTAATTTTAAAATTACGAACCCGCATCCATGTCAACATGCGCCCGGTCCCAACAGTGGTATCAGAGACGAGGTTTGTGTTCGATATAATCATATAATTGTTTTGCGGAAAGCTTTATCATGATCTTTTGGAACATTTTCAATTATGAAAACTTTCCAATTATGGTAAAATTTTGA
Organism: Boesenbergia rotunda; assembly: GCA_024364735.1. NCBI lineage: Eukaryota > Viridiplantae > Streptophyta > Magnoliopsida > Zingiberales > Zingiberaceae > Boesenbergia > Boesenbergia rotunda. The sequence goes on from JAGFNQ010005254.1 coordinate 151,664, forward strand.
TTTAGGAATTTCAAAGTTTGGAAATCCTCATGAAATTTTGCAAACTTTTGAAATATCTCTGTTTTTGAAATTTTATGATAATTGTGAAATATTTCCATTTTTGGAAACTTTTCAATTTTGAAAATTTCCTATTTCGGAAAATTTTCAATTTTGGAAAACGTAAGTTTTCTTTGTACCAGAAACTTACAATTATTCTGAAAACCTTTTATTTTTGAAAACTTTCCATTTATGGAAAGCTCGCAATTTTGGACACTTTCTTTCATGAAAGGTTAGACAAATTATGGGAATATTAATTGGCATTTAAATTTATAATTGGAAATTAAATTATTTACAAAATTCTTTATTTTGGATTGAGCCTCAGGAAGCCGTCTAATTTAAAGTTAGTTGTTATAATTAAAATCCTAAATTGAATTTAAATTGTCAAATGTTTAATTTGGATTGAGCCTCGGGGAGTCATCCAAATTAAGTTATTGATATTAATATTCCATAAATAAAATATGTGATCAAATCTTGGAAATTTTTGAGGTGATTCTCGAATGATAATTTCCTTATTTGATTTATGAGGTGATGCTCTTACATATTATTGTCTCCAAAATTAATTAGAAAAATTATTTCATGTAGAGTATATTTAGTTAAATAAGATTTTCATGATATCCCGACCAAGGTGTATCTGAGAGGCGTAATCGAACGTTGATGGACATGGTTAGATCTATGATGAATTATGCAACTCTTCCAAAATCCTTTTAGGGCTATGTGCTTAAGATAGTTGTTTACTTACTAAACAGAGTCCCGACCAAGGTAGTCTCTACTACTCCATATGAGACGTGGAATAGTAAGAAACCTCATTTATCTCACCTAAAGATATGGGGTTGTCCTGCTTATGTAAAGCGGGCTGTATCAGACAAATTGGATGCTAAGTCTGATAAATGTCTATTTATTGGATACCCTAAGGAAATGAAAGGTTACCAATTCTATCATCCCTTGGAACAAAAGGTGTTTGTTTCAAGGCATGCTGTATTTCTCGAAAAAGAATTTCTTTTACAAGAAAACAGTGGGAGTAGCATTGAACTTGAAGAAGTTCAAGAAACTCCAATAGACATTACAGAGACACCTAGTCTAGACCCACAACCAATAACTCATAATGATGAGCTATCAGTTGAACCTAAAACAACACCACTTCTTCGTAGGTCTGATAGGACACACAATATTCCAGAGAGATACGGATTTCTCATAAGTGAATCGAACGACGTGTTACTCATTAATGATGACGAACCTATCAGTTATGAAGATGTTCTGAAAAATTCAGAAAGGGATAAATGGCTTGAAGCCATGAAGTCGGAAATGGATTCCATGTACGAATATCAAGTATGGGACTTGGTTAAGCCACCTGAAGGGATTAAGCCCATAGGGTGCAAGTGGGTTTTCAAGAAGAAAACCGACATGGAAGGTAATGTTGTTACCTTTAAGGCTAGATTAGTGGAAAAAAGATATCGTCAGAAACAAGGAATTGATTATGACGAAACCTATTCGCCAGTAACTATGCTTAAATCCATTCGGATGCTCCTGGTCATAGCAGCTCATTATGATTATGAGATATGACAAATGGATGTGAAAATAGCTTTCCTTAATGGAAACCTGCTTGAGGATGTATACATGATATAACCTGAAGGTTTCACATCGGTTAATAAAACCAAAGTATGCAAGCTTCGACGATCCATATATGGACTAAAGTAAGCATCCAGGAGCTGAAACATCCGTTTTGATGAGACAATCAAAGAGTTTGATTTCTCACAAAATCCTGATGAACCGTTTGTGTACAAGAAGGTTAGTGGGAGTGCAGTCGTATTCCTAGTGTTATATGTCGATGACATATTACTTATAGGAGACGATATATCAGTCTTACAGTCAGTTAAAATTTGGTTGTCCAAAACTTTCTCCATGAAAGACCTAGGAGAAGCAACCTATATCCTTGGGATTAGAATCTATAGAGATAGATCAAAACAGTTGCATGGTCTTTCGCAGTCTACATATATAGACCGAGTGCTAGAAAGGTTTAGCATGACGGAATCCAAGAAAGGTTACCTTCCCATCAGGCATGGGATCAACCTTTCGAAGTCTATGTGTCCGCGCATAGAAGACGAGAGGATTTGCATGAGTAAGATTCCTTATGCATCCGCGATAGGATCTATCATGTATGCTATGTTATGTACTAGGCCCGATGTATCGTATGCTTTGAGCGTCACAAGCAGATACCAGTCTGATCCAGGAATGAATCATTGGGTGGCTGTCAAGACAATCCTCAAGTACTTAAGAAGCACTAAGGATGTGTTCCTAATATATGGAGTCCATGTTGGGTCTGAAGTCATCTAATTTCAGGCCCAACGTGGGTCTGAAATCATGTGAGTCCACGTTGAAAAAACAATTTGAGTCCACGTTGGGCCTGAAGTCATCTGATTTCAGGCCCAACGTGGGTCTGAAATCATGTTCTGTGATAGCTTTTTTTACATATTAATATATTATTTATTATATTAATTTATATTAATCAAATATAAACAAACATCTCTTTATATTTTTGAAATCATGCTGAAAGAGATTTTTTTAACTGAAATATTTAATAATTTATTTTATTAAATAAATATAAATTCTTTTGAGTTTTTTTTGTTTACCTTCGTTTTTTTAAAAAATTAAACGATATAACTGCATAGGGTATAGTCGCAATTAATCATCGAACAAATAGGAACATAGATCTTATGCTTTTATAGCCGACTCCCATAATATATTATTTTAAATTGAAAAGTCTGAAAAAGTGATTCAGATGTCTCGGAATTCTAACTGAGAAAGAGATTTGTTAGCGGGAGGGGTATAAGAGAGAGAACACTAATTTTGATGCGCCCTTTGGTAAAAATTAAACCACAGTACGCTTTTTGGTAATTACGAATTTTCACATATGCCGTTTTGTAAAAAATCGTTTATTATTTGTTTGACCAGCAATTAGTATTCTATTCTTGTAGATGCATATGAACTGAAAGATGCTAATACTCCATTAAGGGAGACAGATAAAAGAAGATGGCTTAAGAGGCTTGGTCAGACATACACTGTTTGAAAAGAGCCAATGCAAGCGGATACTTGGTGAGTTGTATAAAGTGTTAGATGCTAAATGTAGCAGTTTCTATGGGATAGATTGATAGTTAGTACGTAAGTGTTATTATTTTGAGGTCTTAGAGTCAAAACCTGACAAAGTCAATGTGTCCGCCCTCCCCATATGCTAGCCACAAGATCTGGGCTACTTGTTCCCGTGATTTACCTCATCCGTGTTGACCCTGGGATGGGTTGACGGAGTGTTAGAGGCGAACGAATCACCTTTTACCACCTAGATGGTCAAGTACAAGACGCTACCACTTGGAGAAGCATTTAAAGGAACACTTTTCGGTGAAACACTCAGGTATGTTTAGTTTAAATTATCCTACATGATTTTGGTTATGCGATTATCACATAATGAGAATAAAGTGATTTGCTCGCCATTCTTGACCTATTAAATATCTATGCGTAGATGGTTCACTTGGTTAACCAAGGTAGTTAAAAATTAAGAGTGAATATTTCAAATTTGGTTCAACATGACCCTCATCATTTATTCCTGGACTCCACCTTTTGTACTAAATGTGAGGCTTAAAATAATATGATACAAAAGTTGTTACTTCCTCGACAATGTATCCATTAATAATAGAGGATTCAACACGTGCCTTATTTTTCACTTTCTTCAAATGATATAGGAATCTAATTGTAATAAAAAATGTATTAGAAAATAACATATAATCAAATTAGCCATTTTATCTACATTGATAACTTAAGCATAGAAGGTGAATTTTTTTTTACCTTTCAAATAGATACATCTATCAAAATTGATACATCCATCGAAATTGGACAGGATCTTCAACCTTGGCCTCATATGGCAAGTAAACCAAAAGATATTCTATGGAATCAAAAAATAATAGTGAAAATATCCTTTCTACTCAAAATAATTAGAATCTCTCTCTCTCTCTAACGTCTCTATGTGTGAATGTTTCAACACTGTCGAGCTCAACATTATCGAGCAAATATCATGAAGGAAAATGTTTAAGTCCGTAATAAGAATTACCATTTCCATGAATATATGACAATCATGACTTTCAAATAAATCAATTTGCATTTCTTCATATCGACACATCTCGCAAAATTAGAGATTTAGTCATCTGAAAATCTCAATGATTTCAACAATTCACAAATAATTTATCTTTGATCCTTATTCAATGTATAAACTACCTTTAGTGTAGGTTCGCTATTACTTTCATCTATATCAATAATGGTCATTTACAAAGGAGTCACATATCTTTTCTTATATTTAGATTGTCTTTCATTTTTCCAGTGATATCCATACTTGTATTTATAGATTATCAATAACTAAATTTATAAGATTATCAAAATTGTTCTTCTCAATATGGATTACATCGAGATAATGATGAATCAAATGACTTTTCCAATACTGTAAATCCCAAAATATACTTCATTTAGTCAATCTATGTGTACTTCCATATTCATATGTCGTAACATGTGGCTCTTCAATAACAAATGAAAAGTTAAACACTCTATACCAAATTTGTTCACCTGATAATCTCAATAGCAGACGTGTTCTTTCAATACTATTCTTAGTGAATTCTTCTTCATTCCTTTTGAATTTATTATTTGGTGGTAAAAATTATCTATGTCAATCAAAATAACTCGGCTTCTCACCATGTTTCAATCTGATTGTCTTTAATCCCTCCATATATATTGGATATCCTAAGATTCCAATGGTACTCTATTTCGATAACATACCATAAGCTAGAAAGTCATTTACAATCCAAAGAAGAGTTGCCTTCCTTACAAACAAGTGATTAGTATGAACATTATATATAGGAAAACCTACATCTTATAGTTGTTTCAGCTCTGCAACTAGTGGTTGCATGTAAATATCTATTAACTTTTTCAAATTTTATGGGCAAGCCACGATCAATATTAAAAACATATATAGTATTGTCATGCACATAACAGGTGGATCGGAAGATTACACAAAATTAAGATAATTAACCAATAAGAATAATTTCTTCCTGATTTGCTAAATGGAGCAAATCCATCAGCACGCATAAACATAATGTTTTGAATCTCATTCGCAAACTCAGGATATATTCTATCAAAATAATTTCACACCTCTGCATCTGATGGATGACATATTGGTCTCTTCTATTTTATGATTTTCATATCAAGCCCATGTTTGTAAGTATCCTTGGTTGGTTTTGTTGTCGATAACCAAGTCAAGTTAGGTCTTGTTGTATTTGATGTCTTTGTCTAAGTGTACAAGAACATAGGAGCACAAGAAATTAAGCGAAAGATACAACAACTGAGAAGGATGACACGAGAAACAAGTTGACGGGCTTTGTACATTCTAGGGATGAGGCGCTGTCGAAGAGTACACCAATAGATGAGAAGGACATACGCGATGCCCGAAAGATGAGAAGTCAGAGAGGAAAATTGCCCAAGGGGAAGGTCGGAGTTGGGTAAAGGTGATCTCAACTTCGGACGATCGAAGGATCATCCAAGCATTGACGGATTGAATGGTCAATGTGGAGTTGACCATTCTAGGTGCCTGAACATGATCTAGGCACCCGGACCTGGTCCAAGCACCCAGAATACGTTACCACATCACCGATGACCATTGTTGAAGAATTTAGCGTTGTGGCCATGTTAGCACAGTCCAAGCGCAAGGAAGGCCTTCTAGGCCCCTAGAAGAGTTTGAACTCATCCAATAACTATTAACGAGTGGATGACACTCGACGAAGTCCAGGCGTCCGGAAGGTGCCACGTTAGCAACATCTAGTTTTTCTAGAGGGTCATAAATAGAGCCCCATTGAGCTCAGAAAAAACACATGCTTTACTTTCCATTTCTGTCATCGCTATTTGAGTTTCCAATCTTTAATTGTTGTAAGAGGCTTCTCCACATTCCACGAAGAAAAATTTCTAATCGAGCTTCAATTACCTTGGATTAGCAACCACCGAGATTGCAAACCAAGTAATTCTTTGCACCTCTTATTTAAATTTATGCTTAGTATTCTTTTTTAATAGTGTGTCCTTGATAAGAAAAGGCAAGATAATAAGTTTCATTTGCAGGGCTATTCACCTCTCTCTAACCTGTTAGTAGGAGTCCTAGAGCCAATTATTTGATGATTGACTAGGGACTTTTTGTATCATATTCTATCATTAATAAAGGTATGTTTGGTTATTATACTTACTTTATATTGTGCCAAATAACTAAGTATAATAATGTCCTTGTGTAGTAGGTTCTTATCTACATTATATCGATTGGTTGAATCGATAGTGAGATAATGTAGAGAACACTATACTAAATTATTCCTAGTTGAGCATTAATATTCAGGGACAATATTAATGCATGAAGACTAGCATGTAGGTCAATTGATGACTTGACTTCACAAGTCATGGATATGTGATATCAAGTTGACACATAGGTATACATTAGAGAATATGTACTGAATTGACCCGCCATGAGAAAGTTTCATAGATTGTCATATGAGTGTCATAAACTTTCTCATGTAACTATTAGTATAAATAGTTCTTGGACCTGAAGTCACTACGGTTCTCTACATAAGGAGTTATGTACTTTGGTATCGTCAAACGTTACCCGTAACAGGGTGGACTATAAAGGTGATCACTGGGTATGTAATAAATTATGCGGAGGGATGTGAGTGATGTAGATGGGATCTATCCCTCCCATATGACAGGAGTGATATCTGTGGTCCCCTTGATCGAGTATGACTACTAAAACACATGGTCATGCTCAAATGAGTCAATATGAGATATTGAGCTCATTTGTTTGAGTGAGACTACTCGGGGATCAAGAAACACATAGATTGATCGAGGATGACACGGTCTATGCCTCATTGGTCAATTTAGATATCAAGGATAGAAGGACAATGTCATACATTATCATAGTCATGGAAGTTTAGTCGGATCTCGACTTTTCTTGTTACTTGGGTAGCAATGATGCATTACTAGATACCGCTCATTGCTTATGTGTCTAAGGTGTTTAGGCACATTACCAACGTCACTAGAACCTATTGGGTCACACACTAAGGACATGATGCTTCGGGAAATCTGATCGGGAGCCCGAGTTGGGAACTTGGGAAGTCTGAGTGGGAGCCCGAGTTGGGAACTCAGGAAATCTGAGTGGGAGCCTGAGTTGGGAACTCGAAAAATCTGATCAGGAGCTCGAGTTGGGAACTCGGAAAATCTGATCGGGAGCTCGAGTTGGGAACTCGGGAGACTAGGTCGGGAGCCTGAGTTGGGAACTCGGGAGACTTGGTCAGGAGCTCAGGGACTGGGTTAGGGCTCGGTAGACTGGGTCGGGAGCTCGGCAGACTAGGTCGGGAGCTCGGCGACTTGCTCGGCAGACTTGGTCGAGAGGCCTGGTCGGAAGCCCAAGAGGCCCGGTCGAAATTGCATGGAGAAATTCATTAAAGTGTTTAATGAAGGAAAGAAAAAAGTCTCTCTTCATTGGATGAAGAGATGGTGAAGAGTCACATGAAAAGATGTGCTCTTTATTGACTTTAATGAAGGGAAGTCAAAGAGACACAAGACTCTTCATATTTATGGGATGAGTATAAAAGAGAGTCTAGTCATTTTGAATGAGGAGTGAGTGTTTCTCTTCTTCCCTTTCTCTCTTCTTCCTCTTCTCCTTCTTGGCCGAAACCCCTGTTGGGTTCTTGGTGGTCTTGTGAACTACCTCAAGTTGCTAGCACAACTAAGGTAGTTCTTTCCGAAGTTGAGAGATTGTGTCCGTGTAGATACGAATAGAGGCACGGACACTTGAACATGCAAGAGATCCGGTGCATCTTAGACGAGCGGGATAAGTGAAGGGCACGCTAAAGGTATACACTTTAGATAGATCTATTAGATAGATGAACTTCGTACGAGTTTTCTTTCACATGGATCGCTTAAGGGATCTTGTTTCCGCTACGTTTTGTATTTTGGTGTCGGGAGATCCCAACATAACCAACCCTAGACGTTCTTACAATGTTTAGTAGTGACCTTTGATGTATAAAGTCTTTGAAACCTAGGTGTTAAAGGCAAATAAAATATTTGTTTGTATAATTTACATCACTGATTATGAGCCGACCTCATGGTACTCTTATATCTGTCGATGATGACTATCAACTCGAGCCTTATACTTGGTATTGCTTTCCATAATTGACACATTCACCTACTTGTGAATGTTGGGGTCACAAGGTTGCAAACATAGTCCCATGTTGAAAATACATGGGAAATGGGCTTTTAAGAGAATGATATCTCTATTGGTATGAAACCTTTTGGGTAGAGCTCAAGAGCTAAATCATGAGGGCTTAGGTCCAAAGTGGACAATATCATTCCATTATGGAGATATATAAATTCCTTCGGTCCTAACAATTGATATTAGAGCCTGCTAGAAGGTCTAACCGTCGAATATATACAAAAGCTATGGTCTAATCAAGCCACGTGAATAGAATATTGATCTCGAACAAAGGAAATGGGGGCTCCCAAGTCCGGATCGAGAGGATCAGATATCAGGCAGGAAGTCTTAGTAGGTTGGGTGGACCGAGGAGAGGTTAGGTGGACCGAGAGGCATAAAGACCTAGTAGGTCCATTAGACCGAGCGGTAGAAAGACTTGGTGAGTTGAGGATCAGATGTTAAACGGATAAGGTTTCCGCTTGAGGGGGTATGTAGTCCATCATTTGATGGGGATTGTTGGGTTGCAAGGTTGCAAACATAATTCCACATTGAAAACACATGAGAAAGATTATGGGCTTATAAAAAATGATATCCCTATTGGTATGAGATATTTTGGGTAGAGCCCAAGAGCAAAACCATAAGGATTTAGGCCCAAAGTGGACAATACCATACCATTATGGAGATATTTAAATTCCTTCGATCCCAACAGTGAATACCTCGTAGATGGTCTATTATCTCTTCCATTTTAGGATTAATTCGGCCTATTCATAGAACAGGGGTTAAATCCAAAACCCCTGATGGATTTCACCCATAAATGATCTCAAAAGGGCTCAATCAAGTGGGTCTCGTTTCTCGATCTGTTATGGACAAACTTTGCTTGAGGTAATGCCAAGTCCTACTACTTTGGTTTAGTTCCTGTGAGGCATCTCAGAAGGTTGGCCATACTCCAATTCACCACCTCTGTTTATCTATCTATTTGAGGGTGGTAAACACTGCTAAAGTTTAATTGCGTGCCCAATTTTCCCTATAAGATTTTCCAAAAGTGACTGATGAACTTGATATCTTGATCTGAAGTCATGAATCGAGGAACGCCATGTAAACACAGAATCTCCTTAAAGTAAAGATGGACAATTTGAGCAGCATCTATAGTCTTCATGCAAGCTACGAAATGTGTTATCTTTGAGAATCTGTCAACCACAATAAGAACTCAATCTAAGGCTTGTTGGGTTAGGGATAATTCCAATATGAAATCCATGCTAACATTGAACCAAGGAGCTTCAGGAACAGGTAGTGCAGTGTACAAGCCTGCATTTGTGAGAACCCCCTTAGATCGTTGGCATAAAGATTATCGATCAATAGAGAGAGCAACATCACTGGTTAACTTGGGCCAATAGAATTGGCAGAGATGAGAGCTAATGTCTTATCATACCCGAAGTGGCTCTCATTATGAAACTCACTTATAATTTGCTGCCTAAGAGAGCAGTCTGGAATGCACAACTGCAACTCACGAAATAGGAAACTATTATACAAAAAAAATCATGTCAGTGGCCATCATGTACCTCCTGGAATATCTTTTCGAATGATGGGTCAGTTGCATACATATCTGGAAAAACCTCAAAGTTTGCAATGCGGGTACTCGTGGTGAGCAATGAAAAACATCAACTTAGGGCATCAACAACATGGTTAAGACTTCCAGCTTAGTGACTTAGCGTAAAGGTAAACTATTGCAAGTAAGTCACCCACTTGGCATGCCGCCAGCTTAGCTTGTGTTGACCATTGATATACTTTAATGTTTCATGAGCAGTAAATTGTACTAGGTAATGTCACCAATACTTCAAGGATTGCACAATGGCATGGAACTCTAAGTCATAGATAGAATAATTTTTCTTGGACTTGGAAAGCTTCTCGCTGAAGAATGCAATTGGTCGCCTAGATTGCCTCAGAACACCCCCCTATACATATGTTGGATGCATTATAGTTGGCTTTGAATAACTTGTCAAAATCAAAAGGCCAGGACTGATGCTTCAGTTGTCTTTTGTTTGATCAGTTGAAAGCTAGCCTCTGCTTCTTCATACCACTTAAAATCCCTTCCCTTGAGATACTTGGTGATAAGGGTAATTAAAGTGCTAAAATTCCTAATGAACCGACTGTAGAAAGAAGCCAAGCCATGGAAACTTCTGACATCATGTAAGGTTCTGGTTGAGGCCACTCCAAGACTGTATCTATCTTTGTTTGATCTACGTATACACCATCAATAAACACAATAAAGCCGAGAAAGATACTGAGGTAGTCAAGAAAGAGAATTTTTGTTTGTTTACAAATAAGCACTCCGTTTTTAGCTTCTTGAAGATAGCATGGAGATGATCGAGGTGTTATGCTCATGTTGAACTATAAATGAGGATGTCGTCAAAGTATACCACAATAAAATTTCCCATAAAGGGTCGTAAGATCTAATACATAAACCTCATGAAAGTGTTGGGCGCATTATATAGTCCAAAATGTATGATTATCTACTTATATATGTTGGGACCGGGTGCATGCCGACGCGGACACGTATTGTAATTGTTACATAATTACATGCAGCGGAAACAAAAGCATGAATAATTTTCTAAATTATTCTAACACATATCCTAAGTATGCAATGTGTTCACATAATCGTAATATAAAATTTTTGCAGAAAAGGAAATTACTCTACGAATTACCTCGCGTAACTTGGAAGAAGGGACGAGATCCAACCGTTAGCGTCCCTCGGAAGCTTCGCCTCTATTCGTGTCCACGCCGAGTATCGTCGGGATGACTTCGCTAAGCCACGAGTTTCGTGTTCACAAGAACTACTAGATTCTCCGTGAACACGACAAAAACCGAAAGAGTAATCACATCGAAAGACTCACCACCAAGGTTGGCCAGATTCACAATTCCGGCGAGAAGGAGGAAGATGACTTGTGCCCAATCCCAAGGTGATGATGGCTGAAGAGGAAGATCGTCCCAAGGAAGAACTTCATCGCCTTGGTGCTTCTCCTTGTGCTCACGGCAAGAAGAGGGAGGGGATGCCTATGGCCGGCCAAGAGAGAGGGAGAGAAGAAGAGGAGAGAGCCCAAGCAATTCTTGGATGGATCATCTTCCAAGGCACCCCTTGGGTCCTTTATATAGGGAGAGGTTTCTTAATTCCCAAGCAAACCTCTCCTTGATTATGGAATAATTTCTCAATCAATCCATAATCAAGGCTCTCATGATCAAGCCTCCTCTCCTTGATTATGGAATAATTTCTCAATCAATCCATAATCAAGGCTCTCTTTCTTTTGGTATGATTATATAAAATTTATAAATCAAACCAACCATTGGTTCATTATATAAAAATTTTACAAACCAACCATTGGTTCATTATATAAAAATTTATTAAACAAACCAACTCATGGTTCATTATATAAAAATTTATATAACCTTTTATAAAATAAACCAACCTTTGGTCTATTTTATAAAACAAACCAAAATAGCCTTATTCACTTGTGGTGGCCGAAATTTATACAAAAAAGAATTCATCTCAATGTTGGGATCTTCTGGTGACATAAACACAAAAACGCAGCGGAAACAAGATCCCTCGAGCGATCCATGGGAAAGAAAAACTCGTACGAAATCATCTATCTAATAGATCTATCTAAAGTGTTTACCTTTGGAGCGTGCCCTTACGTTTATCCCGCTCGTCCAAGCACCGCCGGATCTCTTGCACGTTCAAGTGTCCGTGCCTCTATTCGTATCCACACGAACACGATATCTCTACTTCGGAGAAGAACTACCTTAGTTGTGCTAGCAACTTGAGGTAGTTCACGAAACACCAAGAACCCAAGATGTGGGTTTCTTCGAAGATGGAGAAGAGAAGGAAGAGGGGAAAGAAAATGAGAAGTTGTCATCCAAATGACAAGGGACAAACTCTTTTATACTCATATCAAGAGGAGTTTTTGCCTTTTAAACTTCCCTTCATTAAACATTTTAGTGTAACTCTCTAACTTTTCATGTAACTCTCTAATGGTGAGAAACTCTCCATCTTTCTCTCTTATTAATTCATTAAACATTTTAATGAATTAATATTTCATCCAAATGTGGTTGAGTCTAATCTAAATGAGTTTAACTCAAATTAGATCTCAATCCATAATCCAATTGGATTCACTTGAGTCTAACTCAATTAATCCAATTTCGATTAAATCTTAGCTAAACCAAGATAAATTAATCTCCGAAGCATCGTGTCCTTAGTGTGTGACCCAATAGGCTCTCGTAACGTTGGCAATGTGTCTAAACCAATTTAGACACAAAAGCAATGAGCGGCATCTATCAATGCTACCCAAGTAACAAGAAAGTCGAGATCCGACTTAACCTCCGTGACTATGGCAATGTATGACCTTGTCCTTCTATCCTCGATATCTAGATTGACCAATGAGGCATAGACCGTGTCATCCTCGATCAATCTTTCTTGATCCCCGAGTAGACTCACTCAAACAATTGAGATCAATATCTCATATTGACTCAATTGAGCATGGCCATACATTTTAGATGTCCTACTCGATCAAGGGGCCCACAGATATCACTCCCGTCATATGGGAGGGATAGATCCCATCTACATCACTCACATCCCTCCGCATAATTCATTACATACCCAGTGATCGCCTTTATAGTCCACCCTGTTACGGGTGACGTTTGACGATACCAAAGTACATAACTCCTTATGTAGGGAACCGTAGTGACTTCAGGTCTAAGGACTATTCATACCAATAGTCACATGAGAAAGTTTATGACACTCATATGACAATCTATGAAACTTTCTCATGGTGGGTCATTCAGTACACATTCTCCAATGTATACCCATGTGTCAACTTGATATCACATATCCATGACTTGTGAGCTCAAGTCATCAGTTGACCTACATGCTAGTCTCCATGTATTAATATTGTCCTTGAATATTAATACTTGACTAGGAATACTTTAGAGTAGTGTTCTCTACATCATCTCACTATCGATTCAACCAATCGATATAATGTAGATAAGAACCTACTACCCAAGGACATTATTATACTTAGTTATTTGGCACAAATACAAAGTAAGTATAATAACCAAACATGTCTTTATTAATAATAGAATATGATACAAAATGTACCTAGTCAATCATCATATAATTGGCTCTAGGGCTCCTACTAACAATCTCCCACTAGCACTAGTGCCAATCACTGTAGTATCTAATACCGAGTGACCTGGTATGACCATCATGCTTCTTTTGTGCCAAAGCCTTGGTCAAAGGATCTGCGATGTTAGAATCAGTGTGTACTCTGCATATCCTCACATCTCCTCTATCGATGATCTCTCGAATGAGATGAAAGCGTCGTAGTATGTGTTTGGTCCGCTGATGGGAGCGAGGTTCTTTAGCCTGCGCAATAGCCCCATTGTTGTCACAATAGAGGTCTATCGGGTCTGCTATGCTAGGAACAACACCAAGCTCTATAATGAACTTTCGGATCCAAACAGCCTCTTTTGCCGCCTCTGACGCGGCAATATACTCGGCCTCTGTTGTAGAATCTGCGACTGTGTCCTGCTTCAAACTCTTCCAGCTCACAGCGCCACCATTTAGGCAAAATACATACCCTGACTGCGATCTATAGTCATCCCTGTCTGTTTGGAAGCTTGCGTCACTGTAACCCTTTACAGCTAGCTCCTCTTCGCCTCCAAATATCAAGAAATATTCTTTCATCCTTCGTAAGTACTTAAGAATATTCTTGACAGCTGTCCAGTGACATTCACCTGGATCTGACTAGTACCTGCTCGTCATGCTCAAAGCATACGAAACATCTAGACGAGTACATAGCATGGCGTACATGATAGACCCTATAGCGGATGCATAAGGGATCTGATCCATACGGTCTCTCTCCTCCTTAGAAGAGGGACATTGAGTCTTCGAAAGACTCACACCATGTGACATTGGCAGAAATCCCCTTTTGGAATTCTGCATGGCAAAACGATTAAGCACCTTGTCAACATATGTACTGTAACGCCCGCCCTTCTCACACTAGGGCGGGGTTACGCGAACATAATTTTCGTTTTAGCGGAAGCGTTTAAAAACTTGAAACTTGAACATGATACATGTATAATCTTGTACTTGAACATGTAAGGCATGAAACCATTTAAACATCTTAGACATTGAGGAGAGCATGCTAGGTACCTTCACATTCTTATTTGCATAATAGAAGCATGCCACATAGTCATTTCTTAAGACAGAGGAGTAAGTATGAGGAAGGATAACATAATACTAAAGTTCTTTATCAAGTATAAGCTAAGTACTTAGCATATGAGCAAGAGTGAGCATGAAATATCCATATGAGTCTAATTATCTGCAAGTAGCAACTTAGTAAGTATGATTCAACATTTAACATGCAATACTATGCATAACTAAATAAAACATGAGTAGATCTTCTTCCACCATGCCACCACCACACACATCTTTGCCCCTCCTGCTGCTCCCTTTAGTTTATCCATTCCTTACCCGTTTCTGCAGTACAAGGGAAACATGGAAACTATAAGCATATAGCTTAGTAAGATCCTTTCCTACTCACAAAATCATACGTTCCATCAAGTAGAGAAAACATCATGTCATAACAGTGCATAGCATTAAAAACACTTAACTTAACATAGCATAAGGGAGCATATGTACTTATCATAAGAAGTATACTTGAATTTAACATAATTCACCTTTATAGCATAATAGTCATATAGTCATGACAAGAAATGTGAATGCAAGATGCTCTTTTGAAAACATGCATAGGATGAGTTCATGCATATGCTTTTCTTAAAATCATACATATAGGTACTTAAACATACATCCATCATCATTGGGGGATCCCGGCTTGTACCTCTTACATACATACATAATGCGCGCATCCCTAATAGGCCGAGGTAGCTAGTCTCTAACCTACTAGGGAAACTAGGTCCGTTCATAGTCCGTCGACCTAGGGGCATCCCCTTACTAGGTCCGTTCATAGTCCGTCGACCTAGGGGCTTCCCTTACTAGGTCCGTTCATAGTCCGTCGACCTAGGGGCTTCTCGGGAGCCCATCCCCTTACTAGGTCCGTTCATAGTCCGTCGACCTAGGGGCTGCATCCGGAGCCCACCCGTGGACCTTGCTAGGATCCGGTACAAGCCATACAAAGTAAAATAGCATACATGGATTTTATCATATCGTAAGCATAGCATATTCTTGTTTCTTACTAGGTCCGTTCATAGTCCGTCGACCTAGGGGTTGCATAGCACATTCTTATCATATCATAAGCATATCATCATAACCTATCACATCATTGTCATATCATAAGCATGGCATGCCTCTTATCTTATCATGAAGAGTGCTCTTAGTCTCGACTTACAGGGAAGCATCTCTTAGGCATTTCATCATACATAAGCCATGCTTAACATAAGGGTGCTTAAAGAGCTTAAACATAGACATGTACATCATGATTCTTAGAGCATGAAAAAGCATGGGAAAAGACATGTTATCACCTATACTACTCATAGCATATCATGAGTATCCTTGGCGTGCCTAATTGGGGTTCTAGCTTCCCCCTTAGCCCACATTCTTATTTAATCAGAAAATTCCAGCATATAAACTCTATGTTTAGAGCATGATAAACCATGAAAAATATTACCCTAACATCATACATTAAGGTAGGCATCATAGGGGAGACATTAGAAGGCATGTTGGGGTTGTTACCCCTTTTTAAGTCCTACTTATCATTCTTTACAGAAAATTCCAGCATACATACCTTAGTTTCTAAGCATGTTAAAACCATGAATAAACCATATTTACATCATATATCATCTTACATATCATAGGAAGGGTCATTATCAAGCATACTAGGAGTTTAAACCTATCTAAGCCCTAAAAGAGGTCCTTGACCGAAAATTCCAGCAAGCCTACTCCGGGTTTTTGGGGGCTTAAGGACAAGGAAAACATCATATTATCATCATCTATTTAGTCACACATCATAAGGAAAAACATATGCAAGTATAGGAGTAGTTTAAACTCTCGCAAGCCCTAAAAACCTTCTTGGCCGGAACATCAAGAGCTTCATCCTATGTTTAAACCATTTTAGGCACTCGAACTATTGTAATGCAGGTGAGGGGATTACTTACCTCCTTTCGTTTGAATTATACTACCCTAACTCTTTAGGGTACCCTTTGGTTGAAAGAGAGTGAGAGTTTCTTTGCTAAGACTTTCTCTAGAACCTTTGGCCCTAGTAGAGAGCAAGGTCCTTGGGTGAGATCTCCTTCCTTCCAAACCCCTAGGGTTGGAGCCCTAGGTTTACTTTTCGAAAATTGATAAGGGGAGGGGCTTGGGTTTCGGTGGAGAAGGGTGAGGAAGAAGAAGAAGAAGAAGAGGAAGTTATTCCAACTTCCCTTATTTATACTTCTCTCATGAAAAGACATGTCTCTTCACTTCCCTAGCTTTTAACAAGCATGTTTCTTATTCCCTTTACAAGAAACATTGCTTGGTTCATTGGTTATGACATGGTGAGTGCATCTAGGAGGTTCAAAGTTCAATCCTAGCTTCCTCCTTTTTATCACATTTTGCACTAATCCATATCAAAGCCCATTAAGCCAAGCCCATCATGAAATTTCATAATATTAATAATATTCCATGAATTCATAATATTCCATAATATTTCATGATAATATTTCATGAATTCCATAACATCTCATATTCATGAATTCATAATATTTAATAATAATATTTCATAATATTTCATATGGGAAATTTTGGGGTGTTACATGTACTCTGACTTAAGCCAAGCAATCTCTTAGATCTATCTCTATAGATCTTAATGCCTAGGATGTAGGCTGCTTCACCTAAGTCTTTCATTGAGAAACAATTCCCGAGCCACGTCTTCACAGACTGTAGTGAAGGGATATCATTCCCAATGAGGAGTATGTCATCTACATACAAGATCAGGAAGATAACTGTGCTCCCACTAACCCTCTTGTAGACACAGGGTTCATCTTCATTCTTGATGAAACCAAACGCTTTGATTGCATCATCGAATCGAAGATTCCAACTTTGAGAAGCTTGCTTTAGCCCGTAAATGGACCTTTGCAACTTACATACCTTTCCAGCATGCTCTGGATCTACAAAACCCTCAGGTTGTGCCATGTACACATCCTCGAGTAGATTGCCATTTAGGAATGCGGTTTTGACATCCATCTGCCAGATCTCGTAATCATGGTAAGCTGCAATAGCAAGCAGGATCCGAATAGACTTAAGCATCGCAACTGGGGAAAAGGTTTCATCATAGTCGATACCATGAATCTGCTTGAAACCTTTAGCTACCAATCGCCCTTTATAGGTATGCATGAGTCCATCCATGTCAGTCTTTCTTCTAAAGACCCACTTACACCCAATGGGTTTAATCCCCTCAGGTGGAGCAACCAAGGTCCATACCTGGTTAGTGTACATGGATTCCATTTCGGACCTCATGGCTTCTAGCCATTTCTCAGAATCTGGGCTCATCACAGCTTCTTGAGAGGATGTAGGCTCATTCAACTCAATGAGCGTCACGTCATCATGGTCAGACAAGAGAAAAGAGTATCTCTCAGGCTGACGACGTATCCTATCAGATCTGCGAGGAGGTTGGTCAACTTGAACAGCCTATTGTTCCACAACTTCTTGTGTAACAACCTCATGATCCACAACATCTTGTGGTGCCTGTTCAATGTCCATTAAGGCCTCAGTACTATCTGCATCTTGAACTTCTTCAAGATGGATTTTACTCCCACTAGTCCTTCTAGAAATAAACTCCTTTTCTAGAAAAACACCATTTCTAGCGACAAACACTTTGCCTTGTGTGGAATTGTAAAAATAATATCCCTTTGTTTCCTTGGGATATCCTACAAAGTAGCACTTATCAAATTTGGGTCCTAGTTTATCTGAGACTTGACGTCAAACGTAAGCCTCACAACCCCAAATCCTCATAAAAAACATCGTGGGACTCTTCCCAGTCCATATCGTATATGGTGTCTTTATAACAGCCTTTGATAGAGCTCGGTTAAGTGTGAAAAGAGCTGTCTCTAGAGCGAAACCCCAGAAGGAAGTAGGAAGATCCGTCTGACTCATCATCGATCGTACCATATCTAATAGAGTACGATTTCTCCGCTCGGACACACCATTCCACTGTGGTGTTCCAGGTGGAGTGAGTTGGGATATGATCCCACACTCTGCTAGATGGTCACGAAACTCTTGGCTAAGGTATTCACCACCTCGATCTGATCGAAGCATCTTAATACTTTTGCCAAGTTGGTTTTGTACTTCACTTTTGAATTCTATGAACTTTTCAAAGGATTCTGACTTATGTTTCATGAGATACACATAGTCATACCTACTGATATCATCAGTGAAAGTGATGAAGTACTGATAGCTTCCTCTAGCTGTGACATTGAAAGGGCCACATACATCAGTATGTATGAGTCCTAACAACTCTGTCGCTCTTTCGCCGTGTCCACTAAATGGAGTCTTGGTCATCTTGCCTAAAAGACAAGATTCACATGTCTCATATGATTCAAAATTAAATGAGTCCAGTAATCCATCCTTATAGAGCTGGGATATACGACTCTCATTTATATGTCCTAAGCGACAATGCCAGAGATATGCTTGGTTCAAATCATTTGGTTTGAACCGTTTGGTATTTATGTTATAGATTGGGTTATCTAGATCTAGAAGATAGAGTCCATTTATTAATGGTACATTACAATAGAACATATCATTTAGTATTATAGAACAACATTTGTTCTTTATGGTAAATGAAAACCCTTTCTTGTCCAAACAAGATACTGAAATAATGTTCTTAGTTAATGCAGGTACATAAAAGCACTCTTCTAGTTCTAGGATAAGCCCAGTGGGCAAAGACAAGAAATATTTCCTACAGCAATAGCAGCAACTCTTGCTCCGTTACCTACTCGTAGGTCCACTTCTCCCTTGGTCAATGATCTAGCTCTTTGAAGGCCCTGCACATTAGTACAAATGTGAGAAGCACATCCGGTATCTAATACCCAAGAAGAAGAGATAGATAGATTGACTTCTATAACAAAAATACCTGAGGCAGAAGTTTCACTTTTTTCTTCTTTGCTTCCTCCAGGTAGAGTTTACAATTCCTCTTCCAATGTCCGGTCTCACCACAAGGAAGCAGGTCCCTTCCTTAGGCACTTTGCCTTTGGCTTTGGATGTAGTAGAATTGGCCTTGCCTTTGGCTTGGGTCTTACCCTTGCCTTTAGGCTTCCATTTTCCTTTGCCTTTGTTAACCATCAGTACATTACTGGTCTTGGCTTTCTTGAGATTGGGCTCAGCAGTTCTCAACATGTTGAGCATCTCAGGTAAAGGCTTATCAATTTCATTCATGTTGTAGTTCATGACAAATTGATTATAACCCTCCGACAACGATTGTAGGATAAGGTCTGTTGCCAATTCTTGGCCCAGTGGGAATCCTAGTCTTTCAAAGTTCTCCACATACCCAATTATCTTGAGTACGTGAGTTCCTACAGGAGTTCCCTCTTGCATCTTGCATGCAAATAGGGCTTTGGACACCTCAAAGCGCTCGTGCCTAGCTTGCCCTTGATATAGTTGTTTTAGATGCTCAACCACATCATGTGCATTCATGTTCTCGTGTTGCTTCTGAAGCTCAGAGTTCATGGTGGCAAGCATTAGGCATGATACATCCAATGCATCATCCTGATGCTTCTTGTAAGCATCTTTTTCAGCACGGGTGGCGGTAGCGACGGGTGCTTCTGGAAGGGGTTGCTCTAGAACGTACAGTTTACGTTCTTGTTTGAGGACTATCCTCAAGTTCCTGTACCAGTCCAGGAAATTAGCTCCGTTGAGTTTGTCCTTCTCAAGGACAGATCGCAGAGAGAGTGTGTTCGACGTATTAGATGACATGGTGATTTACAACAACACAACATGCAAAAATAAGTATCATATCTAGATCATTTAATTAGGCCTTTAATTAAATGATGCTCCCACTAAATCATAGAGCTTTTGTAGGGGCTAGTCATGGATGTAGGCAAACTTACTTTGCTCACACTACTAGCTCCAAACCAAACAGAGACTACATTTATGTGGGACAAGATCCAAATTATACTTCATCTTGAGTTAGCTTTGGCTAATCGCCCAAGACTCGGTACAATTAGGTAGGTAAGATTTTACCAATTACATCGTATGCAACTCTTGAAAAAGGGTTAAGATTCACATTACACATCATCTTGAGTTAGCTTTGGCTAATCGCCCAAGACTTAGTATAATTTTTCTTCTTACCCAATTTTCCCAACTTTTGGGATATGCCTCTATGTTTCTCAATCCAATTGAGGTGACTTAGTTAAGTCTCACCCAAAGTTCGATAGCGGGACATCACAATTGTCCACTTGCACTCTACCAAGATAAAATGCGTTGCTTTGCTTTGGCAAACCCAACAACAAATGATCGAGGTAGTTTATGAGTACCGAACCTTGGTAGGCATATTGAGTTGACTTAATTAAGATTAACATCTAAGCATGCATCACATACACACACATAGCATATATCAATATATAAGCAAGGAAATGTGACATGGTTATGGCCAGTATACTATGATCTTCTCAAGCCAATGAGAAGATCGATGGTCAACCTAAGGATAACTTCTTCTCCAAGAGCATCCTCCGGACATCATGTGTGGTTGGCATCTTCCTTGTAACTTCATTCTTCAATGGACACTCCATTCCTCTTTTGTACATTACAATGTTGGAAAACTCGAGTTACATTCGAGTCTAAATCTAATTTTACAATTAGGAAGAATAGATACAAGACACGACACGCATGCCGTATTATGAATTACAACATGCACACACACACATACATCCAATCACATTGGGATTAAGGCCATAACCATTCATCATGTCATCATTTATACACAATAGATTTAGGACATTGATTTTATTATGAGTGCAATATAAAAATCGCTCAAGAGTAGAAACTCCATTGGTGCATTCTTGCGACAAAATTGCACAATCTGTTCACAACAGATTGACACAACTTCATCAACATTAACACCAAAGGTTATAATATTTTGTCAAGAGCGATCAGACTATAGCACGCTATCATATGAATGATGATGTTATAGCCTTTTAGTTTGATCAACACAAACTTTTGCGTAATGACAAAATATTCACACTATTATATGCAACCCATAAAAAAAATTATCCTACTTCTATATCACATATAAAAGTGCATGAAACTTCATACGATCTTTCGCAAGTGGCTCTGATACCACTGTTGGGATCTTCTGGTGACATAAACACAAAAACGCAGCGGAAACAAGATCCCTCGAGCGATCCATGCGAAAGAAAAACTCGTACGAAATCATCTATCTAATAGATCTATCTAAAGTGTATACCTTTGGAGCGTGCCCTTACGTTTATCCCGCTCGTCCATGCACCACCGGATCTCTTGCACGTTCAAGTGTCCATGCCTCTATTCGTATCCACACGAACACAATATCTCTACTTCGGAGAAGAACTACCTTAGTTGTGCTAGCAACTTGAGGTAGTTCACGAAACACCAAGAACCCAAGATGTGGGTTTCTTCGAAGATGGAGAAGAGAAGGAAGAGGGGAATGAAAATGAGAAGTTGTCATCCAAATGACAAGGGACAAACTCTTTTATACTCATATCAAGAGGAGTTTTTGCCTTTTAAACTTTCCTTCATTAAACATTTTAGTGTAACTCTCTAACTTTTCATGTAACTCTCTAATGGTGAGAAACTCTCCATCTTCCTCTCTTATTAATTCATTAAACATTTTAATGAATTAATATTTCATCCAAATGTGGTTGAGTCTAATCTAAATGAGTTTAACTCAAATTAGATCTCAATTCATAATCCAATTGGATTCACTTGAGTCTAACTCAATTAATCCAATTCCGATTAAATCTTAGCCAAACCAAGATAAATTAATCTCCGAAGCATCGTGTCCTTAGTGTGTGACCCAATAGGCTCTCGTAACGTTGGCAATGTGTCTAAACCAATTTAGACACAAAAGCAATGAGCGGCATCTAGCAATGTATCAATGCTACCCAAGTAACAAGAAAGTCGAGATCCGACTTAACCTCCGTGACTATGGCAATGTATGACCTTGTCCTTCTATCCTCGATATCTAGATTGACCAATGAGGCATAGACCGTGTCATCCTCGATCAATCTTTGTGTTTCTTGATCCCCGAGTAGACTCACTCAAACAATTGAGATCAATATCTCATATTGACTCAATTGAGCATGGCCATGCGTTTTAGCAGTCCTACTCGATCAAGGGGCCCACAGATATTACTCCCGTCATATGGGAGGGATAGATCCCATCTACATCACTCACATCCCTCCTCATAATTCATTACATACCCAGTGATCGCCTTTATAGTCCACCCTGTTACGGGTGACGTTTGACGATACCAAAGTACATAACTCCTTATGTAGGGAACCGTAGTGACTTCAGGTCTAAGGACTATTCATACCAATAGTCACATGAGAAAATTTATGACACTCATATGACAATCTATGAAACTTTCTCATGGTGGGTCATTCAGTACACATTCTCCAATGTATACCCATGTGTCAACTTGATATCACATATCCATGACTTGTGAGCTCAAGTCATCAGTTGACCTACATGCTAGTCTCCATGTATTAATATTATCCTTGAATATTAATACTTGACTAGGAATAGTTTAGAGTAGTGTTCTCTACATCATCTCACTATCGATTCAACCAATCGATATAATGTAGATAAGAACCTACTACCCAAGGACATTATTATACCTAGTTATTTGGCACAAATACAAATTAAGTATAATAACCAAACATGTCTTTATTAATAATAGAATATGATACAAAATGTCCCTAGTCAATCATCATATAATTGGCTCTAGGGCTCCTACTAACACTCAAGTGGTCGGCTAAGTTTTCATCCAAACCATAGGTCCATGGTTCAAAACCCACCAATGGATTAAATTTTATCATCTTTGATTTATTATAAATTTTTATAAAACAAACCAACTCTTTGGTTTATTTTAATTCATGATAAAATAATCCATGGGATTATTTTAAGCTTATAATAAACCATACCACCTTGGATTAAATCCCTTAATGAATTAAACTTATTTAATTCACCCATTAAGTCTTTAAAAGACTAAGTCATTCTATGCTTCCGATGCATCTGAAATAAATTCAGTTTTGACTATTGTTTGGACTTACCAAAAATAGTCTATCTCGATTGGAGAATCCAATTCTCAACTCGTTTTAAATCCTTCGAAATACTCATTATGCGTGTGACCAAATAGGCTTTCAATTTATGTTGGACGTCCATAATTAACTAATTAATTATAGAACGATCATGAGTGGCACCTAGTAGTACATCATGATCCTCAATTAATTGAAAGATGAACGGTTGACCTCAGAAATGATTCTGAAACCCTTCAGCAGCTATAATGAATCGTGCACTATTCCCTTCACCATCATGTACCCACTTGGTTCAGGACATGGTCTATGTGTGTCAGTCCCCACTTGGCTGACTACGTCACACCTAGCCCAAGTAACGTTTCCTCGTCCTATGGATTCTAATTACTCTCATGTATTTAAGTGATTCATACTCTGAACATGTCATGCTCTGGCCAGAGGCTTCGAGTAACAATCCGACGATAGGCCTCGGGTATACATCTCCTCGCAAGGAGTGGTGAATCCTTTGTAGGCTATTCAAACATCTTCGGGCACTTCGGCTTATACCCAATCATCCTGGGTCCACACCTCCTTGGAGGTGCTTGCTTAAGATGTCAAAGTATAAGTCTCCATGACCAAGATGACTTGAACACTGCAAGTCAAAGGAACATCGCACTTAAGCTGCAGTAAGAACTTCACTGACATATCTATATATAGACTACCATATGAAGTTTTACAGCCAGTCACTCCAATGAACTAGTTCCCTTAACTAGCATACATGTTTATTTTCGGACATCTCAATGTCACCAGCCAGTGAGAATCAGCTGATTAGAGAATAACCCATGCTAGTCTCAACAGAATTGATAGTGTCTGTATTTATCAATTCATCGACTAGGGACAATTTCAATACTTCACAATTGCACAGGTAGAGATAATCACTAGTTGTGAATTCATCACAAATTCTCTCATGCTGTGAATTGTATTGCGGGCATTCAGTAAATGAGTTTAAGATCTTAATCAAATAATCATGTATACTCAAATAGTGAATATTCATTTATTAAAATAAATGATTACAATCATAAGGCGATTGCCTTAGGACACTTCTCTCATATCACTAACAAACTCCCACTTGGCCTAATGCCAATCGCTACGGTACCCAATACCACAGGCTCTAATATGACCCTCAAACTTACTTTGAGGCAAGGCCTTAGTTAAAGGATCCGCTAAATTCCTTTCAGTGGAAATTTTCTCAATTTGTATATCATTCCTACTTATAATCTCTCTGATCAGATGATAGCGGCGAAGCTCAAGTTTGGATCACAATGAGACCTTGGTTCCATTGCTTGTGCAATCACTCCATTATTGTCGCAGTAAACCGGAATTACTTCAACAATGGTTGGAACCACACCAAGTTCAGTGGTGAACCTTTTGATCCAAACTACTTCCTTTGCTGCTTCCAAAGCTGCAATGTTTTCTGCCTTAATGGCAGTATCCACTACTATGTCTTTCTTGGAACCTTTCCAACTTATTGCGTTTCTTATTCAAGGTGAATATGTATCCAGACTCAGACCTGGAATCATCCGTATTTGTCTGGAAACTGGCATCTGTATACCCACGTATTACCATATCACCTTCTCCATATATTAGGAACACATCCTTAGTTCTTCTTAAGTACTTGAGGATTGTCTTGACAGTCGCCCAATGATCCATTCCTGGATCAGACTGGTATCTGCTTGTGACGCTCAGAGCATACGATACATCGGGCCTAGTACATAACATAGCATACATGATAGATCTTATCGCAGATGCATAAGGAATCTTACTCATGAAAATCCTCTCGTCTTCTGTGCGCGGACATATAGACTTTGAAAGGTTGATCCCATGTATGCTATGTTACATCGGGCCAATGATCCATTCCTGGATCAGACTGGTATCTGCTTGTGACGCTCAGAGCATACGATACATCGGGCCTAGTACATAACATAGCATACATGATAGATCCTATCGCAGATGCATAAGGAATCTTACTCATGAAAATCCTCTCGTCTTCTGTGCGCGGACATATAGACTTTGAAAGGTTGATCCCATGCCTGATGGGAAGGTAACCTTTCTTATATTCCGACATGCTAAACCTTTCTAGCACTCGGTCTATATATGTAGACTGCGAAAGACCAAGCAACCATTTTGATCTATCTCTATAGATTCTAATCCCAAGGATATAGGTTGCTTCTCCCAGGTCTTTCATGGAGAAAATTTTGGACAACCAAATTTTAATTGAATGTAAGACTGATATATCATTTCTTATAAGTAATATGTCATCGACATATAACACTAGGAATATGACTGCACTCCCACTAACCTTCTTGTACACACAAGGTTCGTCAAGATTTTGTGAGAAATCAAACTCTTTGATTGTCTCATCAAAACGGATGTTCTAGCTCCTGGATGCTTGCTTTAGTCCATATATGGATCGTCGAAGCTTGCATACTTTGGTTTTATTAACCGATGTGAAACCTTCAGGTTGTATCATGTATATATCCTCAAGCAGGTTTCCATTAAGGAAAACTGTTTTCACATCCATTTGCCATATCTCATAATCATAATGAGCTACTATGGCCAGGAGCATCCGAATGGATTTAAGCATAGCTACTGTCGAATAGGTTTCGTCATAATCAATTCCTTATTTCTGACGATATCCTTTTGCCACTAATCTAGCCTTAAAAGTAACAACATTACCTTCCATGTCAGTTTTCTTTTGAAAACCCACATGCATCCTATGGGTTTAATCCCTTCAGGTGGGTTAACCAAGTCTTATACTTGATTTTCGTACATGGAATTCATTTTCGACTTCATGGCTTCAAGCCATTTATCCCTTTCTGAATTTATCAGAACATCTTCATAACTGATAGGTTCGTCATTGTTAATGAGTAACACGTCGTTCGATTCACTTATGAGAAATCCGTATCTCTCTGGAATATTGCGTGTTCTATCAGACCTACGAAGAAGTGATGTTGTTTTAGGTTCAACTGATAGCTCATCATTATGAGTTATTAGTTGTGGGTCTACTCTAGGTGTCTCTGTAATGTCTATTGGAGTTTCTTGAACTTCTTCAAGTTCAATGCTACTCCCACTGTTTTCTTGTAAAAGAAATTCTTTTTCCAGAAACACAACATGCCTTGAAACAAACACCTTTTGTTCAAAGGGATGATAGAATTGGTAACCCTTCATTTCCTTAGGGTACCCAATAAATAGACATTTATCAGACTTAGCATCCAATTTGTCTGATACAGTCTGCTTTACATAAGCAGGACAACCCCATATCTTAAGGTGAGTTAAATGAGATTTCTTACTATTCCACGTCTCATATGGAGTAGTAGAGACTACCTTGGTCAGGACTCTGTTTAGTAAGTAAACAGCTGTCTTAAGCGTATAGCCCCAAAAGGATTTTGGAAGAGTTGCATGATTCATCATAGATCTAACTATGTCCATCAAGATTCGGTTATGCCTCTCAGATACACCATTATGTTGTGTTGTATATAGCGGAGTCCATTGAGACAATATCTCATTGTCCCTAAGATAATCTTGAAACTCTTGACTCAAGTATTCACCACCCCGATCGGATCGAAGTATCTTAATACTTTTGCCAAGCTATTTCTCTACTTCACTTCTGAACTCTTTGAATTTCTCAAAAGCTTCAGATTTGTGTTTCATTAAGAACACATATCCGAATCGTGAGTGATGATCGATAAAGGTAATGAAGTAGCTATAACCTCCTTGTGCAAGAGTTGACATTGGTCCACATACATCAGTATGTATTAGACCAAGTAATTCTCCCACTGGTTTACCTTTTCCGGAAAAGGGTAATTTGGTCATCTTACCTTTTAAGCATGATTCGCATGTATCAAATGAACCGGGTTCAAATGATTCCAGAATTCCACATCGGTGTAATTTGGTCATGCGTTTCTTACTTACATGGCCAAGACGACAATGCCACGTATAGGAGTCTATTTGATTATCTATTCGAGCACGTTTGTTGCTAACTTCGATATTGAAAACATCACCGGATAAATCTAACATGTAGATACCATTGCATAAAGTTCCGATCCCATAAAGAACACCATTTAAAGTTATGTAACAGCAATTGTTACTAAAAGTTAAATGATAACCCTTTTCATTCAAGCATGAAATAGATACAATGTTCTTTATTAACGAAGGAACAAAATAACAATTATCCAATTCTAAGACAAGTCCAGTAGGGAGCTTTAGCAAATATGTTCCGATGGCAACAGCAGCAATCTTTGCTCCATTTCCAACTCGCAAATTCGCTTCTCCCTTGACGAGTCTTCGTCTATTCCTTAGCCCATGTATGTCATTACATATATGTGAGCTACACCCAGTATCAAGTACCCAGGTGTACGAGGAATAGAGTGACATTCAATAACGAAGATACTTGAAGATGATGGGGCATCGGATGCCTTCTTCTTCAAGGACTCAAGATAAACCTTGCAGTTTCTTCGCCAGTGGCCCTCCTTGCCGCAGTGATGGCAAGTGCCTTTTGGTGCCTTTTCAATCTTTTTGGCCTTAGTTAAATTATTGGTGTCCAAAATGGAACGTAAATTCAGAGAAGACATGATCAGGTGATTATCCTAGAAATACAAATTGAGCTTATGTGATGAGAATGATAAAGAATGCATCAATATGCATTAATTAAATCCTATTTATGTTTCGAATTGAATAACCCTTTTTATCAATTCGGGAGATCGTAGGAACATCTCCAAATAGGTTGATATCCAACCATAGATAAGAACAACCATGGCTAGAGTCCATCAAGTTATTCTTAGCTATGAAGGTAGGTAATTATACCGATTACATATTATACATATGTAACTATCACATTATGCTATCAACTAATTAAATGTTTGCATAAATAATTGGGTTGTTAACTCATTAACAAGTATGCAACAATACACATAGCACCCAACTGCACCTCTCTTTACA
This sequence comes from Boesenbergia rotunda, assembly GCA_024364735.1. Lineage (NCBI taxonomy): Eukaryota > Viridiplantae > Streptophyta > Magnoliopsida > Zingiberales > Zingiberaceae > Boesenbergia > Boesenbergia rotunda. Next base: position 180,204 of record JAGFNQ010005254.1, read on the forward strand.
TCGACCTTGGCTGTTGCACAACAAATCGATGCTCCAAGCTTAAGGCTGACCTATTAATCAAGAAATAGTTTTAATATGGTTGGAGTTCATTCAATCGTTTAGTCTGGCTTGGATGTGTCCAACAACCAAAACTAAGGATTGACCTCTGACTCCAACTATATTAATCATAAACTAATTCCATGGTTTGAACATGTTGAGGTTCAAGTCGGGCACAGATGTGTCCATCAACCCAAACGAGAAACAAAACTCCGATTCTAACCATATTAATGGAAGGTGTTGGCCTTAATATTTTGTAAGGGGTTTTGGGTCTCATCCTTTTTTCTTTTAAGTACATTCATGACATATAATTATGTCATGTTCTAACGCTTTCCTTAATAAAGTATGTATGTGACTTAATTTATCAAGTCTCATTAATTGAATTAGGAATCGGATTTCCTAATTCTAATTTCATACTTTATTCAAGGAATTGTTTTGGGAAACAATTTCCTAAATTGTCATAATCAATTTCAGAAATAATATGTTTAAGACTTTGATTTCTCTAAATCAAATCTTATTAAATTAAGAGACATATTCCCTTAATTCAACCACATATTATTTTCATAAAAATCTTATTTAAGGAAATAGTCTCTATAGGAAACAATTTTTCTAATTAATTTTGGAGATAATAATATGTAAGAGCATCACCTCATAAATCAAATAAGGAAATTATCGTTTGAGAATCACCTCAAAACTTTCCAAGATTTGATCACATATTTTATTTATGGAAAATTAATTACAACAAATAATTTACTTTGGGTGGCTCCCTGAGGCACTCCCCAAAAAAAATAAATTTGTTGTAAATCTAATTTGGCCTGCTCCCCGAGGCATAACCAAATTAAACTTGACAATTAAAGAACTTGTTAATAATATAATTTGAATGACTCCCCGAGGCCTACCAAAATCAATTTTAACAATTCATATTCAAAATAGAAAATTAAATTATAACAACTAACTTTAATTTGGGTGGCTCCCCGAGGCACTCCCCAAAGTAAAGAATTTTGTTAATAATTTAAAAACCAATTTGAATTTAATTGTCAATTAATGTTTCCATAAAATGTCTAGACTTTCATGAAAAGAAAGTGCCCAAAATTACGAGCTTTCCATAAATGGAAAGTTTCCAAAAATAAAAGGTTTTCAGAATAATTGAAAGTTTCTGGTACAAAGAAAACTTACGTATTTCCAAAATTAAAATTTTTCCAAAAATAGAAAATTTCCAAAATTGGAAAGTTTCCAAAAATGAAATGTTTTCACAATTATCATAAAATTTCAGAAACAGAGATATTTCAAAAGTTTGTGAAATTTCATGAGGATTTCCAAACCTTGAAATTCCTAAATTAGAAATTTACCATAATTGGAAAGTTTCCATAATTGGAAAATTTTTCTAAAATTGAGATCATGATAAAGTTTTCCGTAAAACAATTATATGATTATGTTGAACACTAACCGGCTCTGATACTACTGTTGGGACCGGGTGCATGCCGACGCGGACACGTATTGTAATTGTTACATAATTACATGCAGCGGAAACAAAAGCATGAATAATTTCCTAAATTATTCTAACACATATCCTAAGCATGCAATGTGTTCACATAATCGTAATATAAAATTTTTGTAGAAAAGGAAATTACTCTACGAATTACCTCGCGTAATTTGAAAGAAGGGACGAGATCCAACCGTTAGCGTCGCTCGGAAGCTCCGCCTCTATTCGTGTCCACGCCGAGTATCGTCGGGATGACTTCGCTAAGCCACGAGTTTCGTGTTCACGAGAACTACTAGATTCTCTGTGAACACGACGAAAACCGAAAGAGTAATCACATCGAAAGACTCACCACCAAGGTTGGCCAGATTCACAATTCCGGCGAGAAAGAGGAAGATGACTTGCGCCCAATCCCAAGGTGATGATAGCCAAAGAGGAAGATCGTCCCAAGGAAGAACTTCGTCGCCTTGGTGCTTCTCCTTGTGCTCACGGCAAGAAGAGGGAGGGGATGCCTATGGCCGGCCAAGAGAGAGGGAGAGAAGAAGAGGAGAGAGCCCAAGCAATTCTTGGATGGATTATCTTCCAAGGCACCCCTTGGGTCCTTTATATAGGGAGAGGTTTCTTAATTCCCAAGCAAACCTCTCCTTGATTATGGAATAATTTCTCAATCAATCCATAATCAAGGCTCTCTTTCTTTTGGTATGATTATATAAAATTTATAAAACAAACCAACTATTGGTTCATTATATAAAAATTTTACAAACCAACCATTGGTTCATTATATAAAAATTTATTAAATAAACCAACTCATGGTTCATTATATAAAAATTTATATAATTTTTTATAAAATAAACCAACCTTTGGTCTATTTTATAAAACAAACCAAAATAGTCTTATCCACTTGTGGTGGCCAAAATTTATACAAAAGAGAATTCATCTCAAGTGGTTAGCCAAGTTTTCATCCAAACCTTATGTTCATGGTTCAAAACCCACCAATGGATTAAATTTTATCATTTTTGATTTATTATAAATTTTTATAAAACAAACCAACTCTTTGGTTTATTTTAATTCATGATAAAATAATCCCATGAATTATTTTAAGCTTATAATAAACCATACCACCTTGGATCCAATCCCTTAATGAATTAAACTTATTTAATTCACCCATTAAGTCTTTAAAAGACTTAGCCATTCTATGCTTCCGATGCGTCTGAAATAAATTCAGTTTTGACTATTGTTTGGACTTACCAAAAATAGTCTATCTCGATTGGAGAATCCAATTCTCAACTCGTTTTAAATTCTTCGAATTACTCGTTATGCGTGTGACCAAATAGGCTTTCAATTTATGTTGGCCGTCCATAATTAACTAATTAATTATAGAACGATCATGAGTGGCACCTAGTAGTACATCATGATCCCCAATTTATTGAAAGATCAACGGTTGACCTCAGAAATGATTCTGAACCCCTTTAGCAGCTATAATGAATCGTGCCCCATTCCCTTCACCATCTTATACCCACTTGGTTCAGGACATGGTCTATGTGTGTCAGTCCCCACTGGGCTGACTACGTAACACCTAGTCCAAGTAACGTTTCCTCGTCCTATGGATTCTAATTACTCTCATGTATTTAAGAGATTCATACTCTAAACATGTCATGCTCTGGCCAAAGGCTTCGAGTAATAATTCGACGATAGGCCTCGGGTATACATCTCCTCGCAAGAAGTGGTGAATCCTTTGTAGGCTGTTCAAACATCTTCGGGCACTTCGGCTTATACCTAATCATCCTGGGTCCACACCTCCTCGGAGATGCTTGCTTAAGATTTCAAAGTATAAGTCTCCATGACCAAGATGACTTGAACACTGCAAGTCAAAGGAACATCACACTTAAGCTGCAGTAAGAACTTCACTGATATATCTATATGTAGACTACCATATGAAGTTTTACAGCCAGTCACTCCAATGAACTAGTTCCTTTAACTAGCATTCATATTTATTTTCGGACATCTCAATGTCACCAGCCAGTGAGAATCAGCTGAATAGAGAATAACCCATGCTAGTCTCAACAGAATTGATAGAGTCCGTATTTATCAATTCATCGACTAGGGACAATTTCAATACTTCACAATTGCACATGTAGTGATAATCACTAGTTGTGAATTCATCACAAATTCTCTCATGCTGTGAATTGTATTGCGGACATTCAGTAAATGAGTTTAAGATCTTAATCAAATAATCATGTATACTCAAATAGTGAATATTCATTTATTAAAATAAATGATGACAATCATAAGCCGATTGCCTTAGGACACTTCTCTCATATCACTAACAATATAGCCCATGTTGCGTCTTGAATACCGTCTTCCATTCATCACTAGGGCTTATTCTGATCTGATGGTATCTGCTTCTACAGTCAATTTTTGAGAAGACCTTAGAATCATATAGTTGATTCAACATGTAGTCCAAGCAAGGAATTGGAAACCTATAGTTTACTATAATTTTGTTGAAGACTCTGCTATCAACATATATACTCCACGTGTCGTCCTTCTTCGGCACTAGTAGGACAGGAATTGCACAGGTGCTCATGCTCTTTTGGATGTGCCCTTTTTCCAACAACTCCAACACTTGATTATGCAATTCTTCAGCTTCTTTAGGGCTAAGGTGATAAACTAGCTGATTAGGCAAACTTGACTCCGAACAAGGTCAATCTGATGTTGGATGTCTCTCATAGGTGGTAGCCAGAAGGAAGATCCTCTAGCATTAGCTTATCCACTTCGCTAACAACTATTGTACTTCAGCTGATAACTCTGTTTCTGTGGCAGGACCAACGCTCTAGCACGGTAGCAAAGCAAATACAACTCCCTGCTCCACTTCATCTAAAAATTGGATATCGAAAGCAGATTAGTATTTTTAGCAATTAGAATTAGAGTAGATCCATCCCATTGTAGCGCCAACACTATTTTTTCTCTTAATGTGAAGGGTATATGTATTCTTCCGCCGATCATGAACAACACTGCGATCATACTACCAAAGTCGCCCCAACAATATACGATATGCATCCATAACCACCACATTACACCAAGTACTATAAAATATTTTCCAATTGAAAAGGAAAAGAGGTATCGTCGGTCTACTATTACCTCACTTCATTTAAGTCAGGATAACTTGTAGGGCTTAGGATGATGGTCTATCTTCATTCGTAATTTTTGCATGGTCTCCATGGATATTACATTCTCACAACTGCCATTGTCGATGATCATCTTGCAAACTTTATCCACGATAATGCAAGTAGTGTGAAAAATATTGATTCTCAACCAATCATTCCCCGAATTGCCCTTGGGAGTCAGCAGACTTATGAATGATCAAAGTCTCATGACCATCATCATAAATCACTTCGTTAGATGCATCCTAGATCGGATTGCCAATTGTTGTTGTATCTTCGTTCACTTCTTTCTCAATCAGCAATTTTTTGCCCTTCGGATCAATAGAAGAGGGCTTCCTGCATTGGCCTGCCATATGTCCCTGTTTACCACATTAATAACATCTGATAGGGGACTTAGAGTTAACGCGAACATTGCGGTGGCAGCTGTGATGGCAATTGTAGTGGCTACTGCTGTGAAGGATGAGAATTTTGAGAGCTGGACGACCGTTCTGGTCGATTTTCCCTATTTGTTTCAGATTTTGTTACTTTTCAACCACCAGTGCATGCTGAAAGACCTCTAACACGATTAAAAATAAATGAAGACTGAGGGCATCTTACAAGGCCAAGCACAAACCCCCTAAGTATCGTGCCACCTTTTGCTCTTCCATCTCGGATAGATCGCTTTGGTCCAATAGCTGGAAAAACTCATCTATATATTCGTCGACTAATCTCGCACCCTATCTGAACGAGTGAAATCGTTGGAACAAAGTTTGGTTGTAGGTGAAGGGAAGGAAGTGTTCCTTCCTATTTTTTTCTTCATATTCTCCCAGTCAGTAATTTAGGGTTCACCTTGTTTGTCTCGAGAGCACCGCTTTTGTTCCCACCATGATGATGCTCTCCCCTTGAGTCTGATGGCAATTAAGTTCACATTTATCCATTCTAGAATTTGCTTGTAGTCGAAGATCCGCTCTAGTTCATTGATCTAGTCAATGAAGTCCTCTATTCACAATGACCTAAAAAATTTGAGCAAATCTCGAAATTTGAAGTCTCCGGTAGGTTCTTCTCGCCCATGTCGTCCCTGAGATATATCCCATCGGTGATATGGGTTCTCAAACGAAGACTCAAATCCACGATCTGACCCCCACAGTCGCGCCGTTAAACGCTGGTTTAGCTGGGTTAGCTCTGCTACTTACCTCCGCAAATCTTCAATCGTCATTATGCCCTGGATATTATGACCACGGTGCTTGGCTTCCTCCATCGAAGCTTATCTGCTATTACGACCGTGACTATGACCATGATGACCCGCCATTGGATCTGACGATACCGTTCACATGCCTTTGATACCAACTGATGCTGGACAGAATATCGATTATCCTGCGGGCCATCGAGAATGGAAGATGCATGAAAGGTCAAGTAGAGGACTCTCTTACAATGAAGAGAAGTACGTCATCCTCCGAGTTTTACTACAATAAGAAAATTTATTATGAATTGAGGATGAATCCCTAACACCTAAACAAGACTCTTATATATCACAACCTACGACCCAATTAAAGGAAAGAAATTATAATTAAATATCTTAATTCCAATCTTGTAAATAAAAGAAATAAATCTTTTACTCGGAAAGGAAAGTAATAAATTGGATGATCTTAACTCAAAACAGGACATGGATCAAAACAAATCTTCCCTTATAAATACCAGGAATACCAAAACTACCCTAAATACATAAAAAAAAATAAAAATTACCACAAATAGCAAAAATGCTCCAAAAACAGTTTAAACGGTAGAATTAGGGTCCGAAAATTGGCAATTATAGTTTCACCCATAATAAACGTATGTAGTTTTTTGAATTTTGGGCACGTGGCTACTGACAGAGCCTGATTCCGAGTCCCGAGTCAAAATAATGCCTTTTTGAAATTGGAAGGATAATGTTAGGCTCTATCATGGATTGGGCCTACATCACCATCATTAGCCACAAGGTTAGCCGCGCTCGTGCTCGACCACGAGCAACGTGAAGGGGAGGGGAGGGATAGGGGAGGAGAAAAGAAAAAGGGGGAAAATTAGAACTTATGGGAGGAGATCGGCGGGCATCAAAAGTTGGAGAAAACTGGAGGAGATCGACACATGCATGTGTATGTACGAGTGGGAGATATTGTGAAATTAGTATTAGGAGGGATTTTAGATCCCTAAATTTAATGAATTTTGGAATCGTTGCTAAATTAGTGATGAATTCTAGATTCATTGCTAAATTTAATTGATTTTGCAAAAAATATAGGATTAGTCACTAATTCAGCGATGAATTCTTTATTCATCATTGAATTCAATGATGAATCTAAAATTCGTCGCTAAATTCAGTGAGGAATAAAGAATTTCTAGAATTTAGAGATGAATTCTAGATTAATTATTAAATTTAATAATCGAATTTTACATTAAATTTAGCAATGAATTATAAATTTGTCATAAATTTAGCAATGAAATATGATTTCGTCACTAAATTTATTAAATCAAGACCGGTCTGAAATTTGTTTGTTCAACGAATCTTAAATTTATCCCAAAATTCATGACTTATTTACGACGAATTGGAAATTCATTGTAAATTAATGACAAATTCAATATTTGTCACTAATTTGTAATAATTTTGTGACATATTTTTTTTTGTTAATTTTGTTAAGAAAATTATTTTTATTATTAATTTTATTATTGTTTTGTAACGACTTTTTTTCATGGCTATTTTTTATTAATGATTTATAAAAAAATTATTTTTTTTTGCTAAAATTCATCTCTAAATCGGTCTAAATATGTATTTGTTAAGTGTAAACTCAGTATTCATCAGGATTTAAACAGCAATTAAGAATCAAATTCATAATGGATTTGAATTATTAAAGATTTACCATATAATCCATATTTAATGTTATAATTGCTATTACTATGAGATTATGAAATTATGAAAAATGATATGCAATCAGAATTTGTAGCATGAAATCCAACATAAATGACGTGACATTCTAATTATAGCGATCCCCGACGGGTTCACTATGCCCCCAGGGTATAGATTTGTTCGGGGCGGTGGCCGAAGGCCGCCGTTGGTGTCCAAATGGTAATCGGATGCGTATATAAAAAATGTCACATCATTCATGTTAAATTTCGTGTTACAAATTTATGTTGCATATCATTACTATGAGATTATATACCATAAATTTCTGAAAATAATATTTTATTCCTCGTTTCTTTTGCATTATTCTAGGAACAGATAAGAAGATGATGTTGGACAAATTTGACCAGAATACAATTCAACAGTTCCATTTACTTTGTGTGGAAATTTAATCCGAAAGCAACATAAAAGAATATCCCATTCGCATTGAATTTTGCTTTGAGAATAGCCATTTATCTAACATTCAAAGGCAGCTATTACACCTTTGACATTTCAGAAACTGATAATAGAGCACTGACTATCTCCTTGGACTTTTCTATAGATTCTTCGTAGAAAATCTTACAGATTCAACAATACGGTCGTTCTTTCGTTACTGAACACTGTTTGCCATGAAGAACTGAACTAAAGAACTAGAAAAGTACTGTCTGTATCACTAGACAGACACTGCTTGATCAGTGAGAATCAGCACCATGGACGTCGAGAGCTCCTACCCAAACCACGAGATCAACAAGGACGACGGCGCTGCCACCATGAGCAAAGGCCTCCGGAGGGCCCTCATCCTCCTCAACTGCGTCTTCATGGCGCTGGGCAACACCGGCAGCCCCCTCCTCCTACGCCTCTACTACCGCAGCGGCGGCAAGCGGCAGTGGCTCTCAAGCTGGCTCCAGACCGCTGGCTCACCGCTCATCCTCCTCCCCTTACTAGGCTCCTACGTCCACCGCAGCAGCCGCCACCAGCGGCGCTCCTCCTCTGTTCCTCTCTTCTTCATGACCCCGCGACTCGGCCTCGCCTGCGCTGTCCTCGGCCTCCTCACTGGCCTCGACGACTTCCTCTACGCCTACGGACTCGCCTTCCTCCCGGTCTCCACCTCGTCGCTGCTCATCTCCACACAGCTGGCCTTCACGGCCCTGTTCGCGTTCCTGGTGGTGAGGCAGAGGTTCACGGCGTACTCGATCAACTCGGTGGCGCTGCTGACGGTGGGGGCCGTCATGCTGGGTCTCCACGTCAGCGGGGACAGGCCGGAGGGGGAGAGCAGGGGGAAGTACTTCATGGGGTTCGCCCTCACGCTGGGGGCGGCGGCGCTCTACGGCCTCGTACTCCCTCTGGTGGAGCTGATGTACGTCATGGCGAGGCGGCGGGGCCTGGTCATCACCTACACGCTGGTGCTGGAGATGCAGCTGGTGATGGGGATGTTCGCCACCGCTTTCTGCACCGTCGGCATGATCGTCAACCGCGACTTCCAGGTCATGCAAATCCACTCGATTGAAAATTTACGATTAAATTCAGAAAAGTTAGCATACAATTCACGGTTTCAATTGAATTGGTTGAAATTTAGTCAAAGATTAGTCGTACCTCATAATTAAACAAGTTGCTAGCAATATAAAATACGTTAAAATATAAACACAAAACAAATATTAAAACATAATAAATTAAAAAAAAATGCTTATATGATCGCAAAAGAAGATCTTGATCTTAGTTCTTTACATCGATGGAGAGAGCGAACACATCCAATCACTATGAAGTTTGTCAGTGTGATTTTCACTACGAATTGAGACAATTTGGGAATTGCAGGCGATGTCAAAGGAGGCCAGGAATTTTGAGCTGGGCGAGTTTAGATACTACGTCGTCATCGTTTGGAACGCAATCTTCTGGCAGTTCTTCTTCGTCGGCACTGTCGGCACCATCTTCTGCGTCAACGCTCTGCTCGCCGGAATCCTCATGGCCGTCTTCATCCCCGTCACTGAGGTGCTGGCCGTCATCTTCTTCCACGAGAAATTTAGCAGCGAGAAGGTCGTCGCCCTCGTCCTCTCCCTCTGGGGCCTTGCTTCCTATTCCTACGGCGAGTACCGGCAAGAGAAGGACAACAAAAACAAAGCTAATGCCGCCGTCACCATTCAGCAGCCGGCCACTTGAAGCACTCATCTATTTTCCTTTTGCCTATATATTATCTGCCGATCAATATATATTAAAAAAGATCGTATTGAAATTTAGAGGACTTGAAATGAGAATCCTTTAGAGGACTTGAATTGCATATCAAACCGAATTAACGATTCCTAACTTCCTACTGAAAACTTAAGATGATTACTCCTTTAGGTCAATTTTTGTAACTTAAAATTCAGGAACAACACTGCATCTTATATAATATAAACAGTCTGCAATATCTGAAAACTAAAAACATGTTTTTTCTATCTAAAAATTGCAAATTACAGAGATACAATTTTGTTCTGAATCTTGTTCTTTTGGGATTAGTAGTTAGTTGAGAGAAAAAAACCATGATCAGCAAGTATAATTATCTCATCCATTACACAACAGTCTGTAATTACTTATACCAACTTCATGATTGACCACTCTACAAAAGATTGCGTTTATCTATCGTCATTTTATTTTAAATAATTGATAATGCTCCAGTTCAAAGCTGTGACAGATTTGTCTGCTGCACATCTTATTCTAGTGGGGAAAAAATTGTGTACAGTACTCTTTCTCATTAAAATCTTGTCTCCAATCATTTAAAATTCAGATGATCAGAAGAAGCAGACAAGTAGGAGAAAGTTGGGATCCATCCAAATTCCAGAGTACCTATGCAGTTGCTATATCCTTCTCTTATTATTTATTTCTGTGATTTTGACGGTGAAGAGCCAGGCCAGAGCACTGAGTGTTTAATTCAATGGAAAACTTGTATTAAAAAGATAAAATTAATGTGGGCATTGAATTTTCAAAATAAGCTGTTTAGTTTTTAATTAATAAACGATATTTCTGATGCAAATTCAATAGGAAAAATTATCCTAAACTCTCTATATGTAAACTTAATTCCCTCTTTAGTCCCTACCTCAAAAAAATTTTATTTTCACTCCCTACATGTAAAATTTCATGTGCTTCAATTACAGATTTATTGAATTAAAGCCAATTTTTTGGGTACAAGAAATCTGAAATAAAATATAATTTTTCATAAATTCAACATTATTCGTCAAGTTTTTGCGTACAAGAAGTCTGAAATAATATATAATTCTTCATAAATTCAACATTATTTAATTAAAATCTAGTATATTTTTTTATCAAATTGAATACTGCTTATCCTAAGCAAATCAATTTGTCAGGTGGAAAAAGAATTATGCTCAATTTGATATAAAAAAATATAATAAATTCTAATTTAAATATATTGAATTTAGAAAAAATTATACTTATTTTTGAACTTTTTATACCTATAAAAAATAAGTGATATTCTATCGCGACAAATATAACTGATTAATTACCGATCAATTCCTAATTGATCGAAGCTCCCGAATCGATTAGAGTAGCTCCAATTAAATGTGGGCAGCTTTGATCAATTCTTGATCAACTACATTCGAAAAAGAGTGATAGTCAATTTGATGAAAAATATATCAAATTTTAATTATATGATACTGAATTCAGGATGAATTATATATCATTTTGGACTTTTTTAACCTAAAAATAATGAATGTAATTAGGTAAATCAATATATAGTGAGTTGAAGTAAATGAAATTTTATATGCAATGAGTAGAAATAAACTTTTTTTAACATGGATACTGAAGATAAAATTTAGAATGTAATTGAGGATTTAAAGATAATTTAAATAATTCAATAGGAGCATAACATTTATGCTACGTGAAATTAATAATTAGAATTGCAACTTGCTTGTGGATTTTAAGAAGACATTTCTAATACGAAAGTGATCTTATATTGATTGTAGATCATTAAGTTTTTTGTTTTGTCTTTTCTGTGTTGTAAATAAATTGAAAATAGTAACAAAATTACTGAGTATGAAAGTCGATCCCAAGTCGTTGAAAGGTCAACAATTGAAGCAGCTTTAATGTTATATTTACGATTCTTATCTCATCCTCATGCTCAGTTCAATCTGTTGTTTGTAGTATATGTAACAGATTGATCAAACTGCAGATTAGATTACCATGGAGGTGGAATTGGAAATGGAATCCCAGCAGCTGCCGCAAACGAAGCCGATCGTGAACAAACGCCTGAAGACCACTCTCCGGCTGCTCAGCTTCGCCAGCCTGACCGCCGGCGGTGTTGGTGGCGCGATCACCCTCCGCGTCTACTACCTCCATGGCGGCAGCCGTAAGTGGCTCACAAGCTGGCTCCAGACCGCCGCCTGGCCGCTCACCCTCCTCCCCCTCGCCATCTCCTACCTCTACCGCTGCCGCCTCAGTGCCGCCGCTGCAGCCCCTCGGCCCAAGCTCTGCCTCTCGTCCCGTGTCGTCTTCATCGCCGGCGCCGTGCTGGGACTCCTCATGGGCCTAGACGACTTCTTCTACGCCTACGGCGCCGCCTACCTCCCTGTCTCCACCTCCTCCATCATCGTGTCGTCGCAGCTGGCCTTCACGTCGCTCTTCGCCTTCGCGATCGTGAAGCAGAGGTTCACGGCCTACTCGCTGAACGCGGTCGCACTGCTGATCGCGGGGGCGGTGCTTCTGGGGCTGGCGGCCGACGGGGATCGCCCGGCGGGGGAGTCGAGCAAGGAGTACTTCGCGGGCTTCTTCATGATGCTAGCGGCGGCGGCGCTGTACGGCCTGGTGCTTCCCCTGGTGGAGCTGACCTACGCCAAGGTGGCTGCCAAGCAGGGGCCGGTGAACTACACGCTGACGATGGAGTTGCAACTGCTGATCGGAATCTTCGCTACTGCTCTATGCACCGTAGGGATGATCGCCAACAACGACTTCCAAGTGAGCTCGAATCATTCACGTCGTTAAATTGTTATTTATTTTTTGATTTTTTTCAGACAACCGGAGGGTGAGTTTAAAAATCTATCAAACCCTTGGGGACAAACTGCAAAAATCAAAATATTGTCATTTGCAGGCGATGCAACTAGAAGCAAAAGACTTTCGACTCGGGGAGTTGAAGTACTACATGGTGTTGGTTTGGTCCGCGATCTTGTGCGAGTTGCTACTGTTGGGCACGATCGGAACCATCTTCTACGATTCTGCCCTGCTCGCCGGGATCATATTGGCGGTTTGCCTACCCATAACAGAGGTTCTCGCAGTCATCTTCCTGCACGAACCATTCAGTGGACCAAAGGGAGTGGCTTTGGCGTTGTCCTTGTGGGGCTTCGCCTCCTACTTCTACGGAGAGTACAAGAAGGGAAAGAAGAATAAGAAGAATGAGACGATATTGACACTAACGCCTGAGGTCTCTGTAAATTAAGCCTTCAATAACTATAAAAACGTGCTTAAACAAATCATTAATGGCTTCTTCAATCTCCAGTAGAATTTGTTGTTTACCGTTATCTGATAAATGTTTGTGTAAGTTGGCTGGGCTCATCAATGTATAGGGTATCCTGCATCTTTGTTCGCCACCAATCCAAACAAAAATCCAACTCATGAAGAAATTTTTATATGAGATCAGATAATGCATTGCAGATGAATGCCACACATCAGAATGCTCCAGTAAACGGAAAAGAAAAAAAATTCCATCTCTGAAACATAATCATCTGGTGGTAGACCAGACAGCTCATTTTCGATGAAATGATTGTGAAGATACCTGAACCATAACAGCTTCACCGAGAAAAAGGATGATGCAGAGTACTATGATTAGTTCAGCGAGAAAATTATGCTGCATTCTCACAGCAAAATTGGTTTCAGCATCATGAATTAAAACAAGTTCGAATTGCAACACAGTGGATCTTAGGACATACATGCAGTACAAGATACTTTGAGAGGATTAGGAGAAAAGGAAAAGAAAAGAGAGCCGAATCACAAGATGAGAGATTGCTTCCACCATCCTTTGGAACTGCTCCTTTCTTATCTGAGTTCTGCCCACTAGATATTGATTTAGCGTCTGATCGAGAGGTTTTGACCTACTCTAGAGTCTACAGCCAAAAGGGATTGATAAAATGACGGCTGACATAAACAAGATCACAAAAACTGTAGTCTAACATCATTCACTCATGTTAATAGATTCTAAGCAAACCCAGTCCTCTAAGTTCTCATTCCATGATCAATTTGGTCGATGACATCTACTTGTTCGAGAGCACATGAATTTGGATTAACTGGTGCAAAGGCTTCTTTCCTATTTGTTCGGGGTGTTCTACAGGGTCATTGCCAGTGTAAACCTCCAACCTAAATGTGAAACTGAACTACTCTGACAGTGACTGGTTGCAAACTTCCTTCAGGTCATGCTTATTTTCCTTCTCTTACTACCAGAAGAATTACGATTGCATCTCTGTGACTCACCATTCGTTTCATCACTATTATAGCTCAAGCATGCAGCATCAAGAACACCGATCGGGCTTTGTGGCGTATAGAAAAATGAGATATTGTCATATTTAAGCTGACTAATACTCATCGATTCCGCATCCTTAATCATTTCATAGCATCTAATGACCTTCTCCTGCAGCAAGCCACATTTCATCAAAGTAAAGACCTTAATGCAATAAAACAACTACAAGGTGTACATCAAACTTGAAATTGCTAGTTAAGAGAACAAAAATTAAGCAATTTTCTACATTAAGATACTAGAAACATGTACCTTAGAAACATAGCTGCAACCAGCCACTGCTTTCTCAATATCCAAGGTTTCTAGAACTAGCAGTGAAATAGCTGAAGCAATTTCAGAAGATCTGAATGCTAAGAAATCAATTCCTGCATAACACTAATTAGCTTCAGACTTAGACATTAGGTTTTAGTCTTCTATAATTGCTAGGAATTATGATATTATGGACTAAGATGATAAAATCCTTTCCAGATTTTAGAGCTTCGATGAACTCTACCTCTAATAATACTCAATATGAGTGCAATCGATCGAGATACAGCCACCTCATCTAGCACACTTACACCACTAAATTTGTGAAGGAAGAAATCAATAAAAGAGAAAGGAGTTGCAACTTGCATCCTCCATTTAAGGGTACTCAAAACCAGAAGCTCCATTCTCTGAATAGTTCTAGCCTCAAACACATATTTGGCTTCACCAACCTATTTAAGAAGGAAAAAAAGGACAGTGAAGCTCATGTCGATGAGATTTATTATCGACCTAGTTTTAGCTTGAAACCTTGGCCACCTGCAAATCCAATGACAAAGGAACTTCAGTTTCCTCCATTTTGGCTGCCAAGGATAAGCAGGCTACAGATAGGAGCTGTGTCATCCAAGCCTTATCTTTCTACAATCAAAACCAGAGAAGGTGACATCAAACAATTAGCTGAATGATTCCAGATGACAACTAAAGGCATCAAAGAATACGTGAATGTTCTTACAGGAAGCTCATAGTTGGAGAGAAACCGGTCCAAGTAATTCACAGATAAGTAGGCACTCGAAGGCCCAAAATTATAATGGTCATGGACCTGGACAAAGTTTTCAAGCAAACGAAACTATCAAAATGCAGAGGTCAAGATTCGGATATAAGAACAGTAACTAGAGCAACACATGCTACAGGAAACCACCAGGAGCAAATAGCTGGGTAAACAACCAAAAGAAACACATGAAGCCATCAAGAGATGGAAAGGAAAAAAGAGGGAAACGGTTAAAGAAAGTGCATTGAATGTTTATCCCTCAAGAGAGAATTAGCAGAAAAGACTGCGAGCAAATACAAAGACAGCCAGAATTGTAGAAGAATCTACCTTCATAATCCAATCCACTGCACCTCTGCGAATGGAGGAGTCCAATGCCCCACACCGCAACCTCACACCGTAGTCTTCCCTGGGCATATACTCTGACTCCCTCTGAATCAAAACACCCAAGTAATCATCCGATTGCGGCGGCGAAATGACGAAGGGATCTCCATAAAAACGGCACCTTTGTGCTTCAGAAAGCCAAATAATATGATTATCCTCCTCTGCGCCGAAGCCGTCGTCATCGAAGCCCAGGATGCAACTGTTGTCCTCGACGCAGAGGAGGACAGAAGACGAATAGTCATAGCTTGGAGCCATAGAGAAAGATAAAACACAAAGAAAGCGGTAAAGATGGAAACTTTCCTATGGAGAGAAGGCCCTTCTTCTCCCTCTTCCCTCCCCCCTCATCCAAATGCGACTTCTTTTCACAAGATTGACATGTTCAAAAGACGTAGTCCCTGGAGAGGGTGGAACGGTGGAAGAGCAAGGGGAGGATGTATTCATAAAGAAGGAAAGGAAAGGAAATGCTTTGGCTTTGCAGCGCAAAGGGTCGAGGACCTGAAGAGCAGAAGAGGGGATGGAAAAAACAAAAAAAAAAAATGCTTCCAAATAATAATATTAAAGGATGAAAATAAATTGCTTCCCAATAAAAAATCTGTCATTGTAAAGTGATTACGCTTAAGCGTTTCTCATAATCCATTTTAGATTAAGGGAAGAGATAAATTACCAAATCAATATTTAGTCAACGTCAAATAAGGGTGGAAGGAGTTTCATAAAAATTCTCTCAAATTGTTAAGAAACTCAAATTATCAACAAAGAGAGAAGTGATAATGACAAATGGGCATAAAGATATGATAAATGGTAAAAATCATAAATATTTTCTTCCTATGGGATCATTTATAATTTTTTATTTATCTCTTTATAAATAATTATTGATCGATATCAATATATAACCTTTTATCACAAGAGAATAGGATAAGTTATTGATATGGAAAATATTGTGCATCTTTTTGGTCTCCAAAGATTGATACAATAAATATCTACATGGGTGATTATTCTTAAAGATATTGAGATTAATTTTTAGTAAATTAAAAATATCCCATTGGATACCTGACTACCCTTATAAAAAATCATTATGTTAAGATAAAATATATTCATAATTTATTCATCTATATTTTATCATGCTAGCAATAGGCGATTCGCTCACCCTAGCGCCCCCGTCAATCCGTCTCAAGACCAACACAGAAGAGGTAAATCATGAAAATTACTAGCTCGAATGTTATGACTAATGCATGAATCTATATTTTATCATAGGACTATACTAAATTGCTTAAAATTAGCGATGTCATCACTTGGATTTCTATCCAGACATATTTAGCTTTCGACCTTAATCTATTATATACCTAATTATACCTATCACATGCACACTAATATCATCCAAAAAGTTGATTCAATGAACTATATTCCGTTAATATATTTTAGAAAAACATCTAAGTAGAAGAATTTATAAAGTGGAAAATTCAGTTCAATTGAAAACTCTTGATATAAAAAAGAGATTAGTGGTATACGCTTGAAAAAGTAAATCTATCCTCCACGGACATGATTATAGTTAAGATTCAACGGAGCAAAAGAATATCATAGTTTCTTTATTGGGATATATTTTATTGGGATATGTGTTGACGTTGAATTTAACAGAAAAATTTATGTTAGGCGGCAGTGGGCCGATGTATCTATGGGTAAAACAATTAATTAAACCCATGAATTTACCTTCTCAATCGAAGTGCCAATTCGACATTTGATCATCTTACACGATGAAGACCGTAGGGTTCATTAGTGATCTTGTCGCGAAGCGGGATGACATTTTCATAGGCCGGATGATCCTCCAAGTGGCATGATCTAGCGAGGTGGCAGCGAGCTAGCTATATTTCGATGTGCCTCTGTAAGGCAATGACCGTTAGTAAACCCGCCGGAGGTTTCCCCGTTAAGGCACTCCGACGGTCAAGTCAGTATCCACAGGCATAATAAGGGAACCGAACTGAATTGAAATGAGGCAATAGGTGAAACAGCTTGTCCGCGCGTACTTGCTGTAGGGGGAGTGTGACGACCCGACTTCTCTCTCTTAAAGCGGGCGCCACTTTTACTTAACCTTAACTTTACCTTATCCTTAGCCTTAGGTTACAACTACTTGACTTCCCTTAACTTGCTCTGAATTTTTTTTTCTTTTTTTTTTCAAAAAAAATAACTTCCATTTTATTTACTTTGCAAGGATTTGACCCCTAGACCTCTTTGTTGTAAAACTGAAGCACTAACCATCTGCCTTACAACACTTTTTTTTCACTGGCACCAGTCGACTGCTAGAAGGTCAGTCGACTGGTATCGGCCACAGAAACTTTCTGTGCGCGGCACCAGTCGACTGGCTTCTTGGCAGTCGACTAATGCATCGAACAGAAGGTTCTGTTCGATATGGCAGTCGACTGGTGTATGAAACAGTCGGCTGGCACGCCTGAAAGCTGTAGTTTCAGACCGGAGAAAACCTTTCAAGGGTTCATAATTCATACACTTCCAAAGCATATAGATAAATAACTCCAAATCTATATTCTATACTAGTTTTAGAAACATCTTAGCAACCCAAAACAAACCCATTAACTTGCAATTAGGATCTCTGCGGAATTAAATAAACTATCAAAACATATGAAATCTATACTAGAGTTTGTACTCAACTTTGTCTCTATGTAAAGTTTAACCAAAATCATTACATTCTACTAATCCAAAACACCAACCACAAGTTTCTATATGACTTAACCCAAAGATCTCTTCCACGGTTCCGCCGCCACTGAACATCAATGCAAGTAGGGGTGAGTATTCGGTTAAAACCGAACCGAACCGAATAAATCGAAAACCGAATAAACCGATTTTTTTCAAAAAAAACTGAACCTACCGAATTTCTCGATAAAAATCGAGAAAACCGAACCGAAAAAATTTCGGTTAATTCGGTTTTCGATCGAATTAACCGAATTACCCGAAATTTTAAATTTAATTCGAATTTTTAATTAAAATAACCAGATTTTATTTAATTAATTATATTTTTAAATAAAAATAATTAAATTAATATTTTTATTCGGTTTATTCGGTTTAACCGAATTACAAAACTCAAAACCGAAACCGAACCGATTTAACCGAAAAACCGAACCGAATTATAAAAAAAACCGAAAACCGAATTAACCGAACCGAATTTCAAAATTCGGTTAATTTGGTTCGGTTAATTCGGTTTAACCGAATTTTTGCTCACCCCTAAATGCAAGTCCCGTTCGCCTCCTTAGCTTATGCATTTTCTTTACCTTTATCTGCAATAGAAGGAAATGCAACTAATAAGCGATTTGCTTAGTAAGTAAATCCTAACTCACAAATCCATGCGATCAATGATAAACATGCTCTTTTCAGAAATGCTTGCTTCAAAATACATGCGCTTGGAAATACTTGCACATGGGAACTTTCATATACTTATCATGCTCAATCATGCTTGAAAACATTTACTTGCAGTAAAACACTTGCAAACTTAACATGCTCATGATTTCTTTTGAGGCTTGATACTTATACATTTCCATACTTTAAAACACTAACTTTTTTGCTCTTGCTCTTTAACATGCTTGTAACATAACAATGTTAACATACTTAACAAAACATGTACTTAACTGAATACACTTACATATACTCATATACTTCAAAATAATAATCAACTTTCTAGGCCTTGACACTGTACCTGGTATCAATGTACCATTGCGCGCATCCCTAATAGGTTTCGGGGTAGCGAGCCACCGCACCCTATTAGAGCTTCTTTCTAACTTTCTGTGGGCCTCTCCTTTGCCCGGTACATGTCACTTTACAAAAGTAAAATACTTTCTTACTCATAATGTTTATACTTATCAAGCTATCTCATCTTTTTCCATAAATTTGGCACTACAAACCTTTACTTTTCTTACTTGGAACTTTCATCGAGCACCTTGCGTGCCCTTAACCCAAAACTCATTTTTGGGACTTTTCAAGAACTTGGTCTTATCATGCTTAGATTCACATACACAAAACCTACTCCAATTCAAGTTCTATGATAAAACATGTATTCTTCAGAAACTTAAATCACACAATAAAATAATCTTCTTAAAGCATGCACTTAGATCACAAAATCACGGTTCTACAACGAGAAACTACATACGAAACTACTTCTATTGAAGGTGAGTGATCTACTTACCCCTCTTTGCTTGAAGAAAACTCACTAAGTATATAGAAAAACCCTAGCATAGGACTCCTTTTCTCTTCCTTGCAAGAAACTTCACTCCTTGGCCCTAGGGAAGGAACCCTAGGTTCTCTACTCAAGAGGAAGAAGAAGGAGGAGGAAGAAAACTCTTACTTTCTCCCTGTTTTCGCAGCCTCCCCTTGCCTCCCGTTTGCGCCGACGTCAATCCCTAAAGGGGATTAATCGCAACTTAAGCGGAAGTTGAAACACCTCTTCAAGAAAAGGGCTTATTCAACTATAACATAATTTCGATCCATCCTTTTTTGTGCTTGATACCCTCCAACCTTCTGGTTAGTCGAGTCCGCTCAAGGATTGGCTTCCCACGTGGTCGCGAGATCGAACCTCCGCCCAACCCTTTCCTTTTTCTTTTTATTTTTATTTCGAAAAATTACCAGAAAATTCAGAAAAATTCCTAATAATTCATGAAAATTATTGGGTGTTACAGGGAGTGTCAAGCTTATATAACCGGGGGAGCTGACAACCCTTATCCGTACTGACGAGACAATAGTATGATAGCTGTCAGCTCGTAGGGAGCACTTAGGAGTGGCGCGGCATGGCGCGGGGTGCTCGAGCAGTACGAGAGTACTGCGTGCGTAGTACGAAGGTACTAGATGGGCAGACCAACCGCTAGAAACATCAACGAGGAGTAAGGCGTGAGAAACCCCTTTAGCAGGGCCGTACCTTGGATATAATGATGTAGGTGTTGGGACCGGGTGCATGTTGACAAGGATACGAGTTCGTAAAATTTTAAATTTTTACGTGCAGCGGAAGAATTTGCATAAAATAATTTCCTAAATTATTTTAACTTCGTATCTAGCATGCAACCTTATGGTGTGTTGACATAATCATAAAATAAAACTTTGCGGAAAGGTAAACTAATTTACCAAGTACCTCGCGTAACCCGAAGTAAGGGACGAGATCCAACCGTAGCGTCCCTTGGAAGCTTCGCCTCTATTCGCGTCCACGCCGGGTTCTCTTCGGGATGACTTCGCAAAGTCACGAGTTTTGTGCCGACGAGAACTACTAGATTCTCTATAGGCACAACAAAGAAGTACAAGAGAAAAGATAGGAAACTCACAAACAAGAAACGGAATCTAGATTCCGTGAAGAGAGGAGTCGCTATCCGCTTCTTCTTCTTCTTGTTCGGGTTCTCCTTCTTCTTGAAGCTCACAGCCACCTTTGATTGAGTGGAGATTGCGCCGGCCCTAAGCCTCCAAGAGGGCGCCGACCCTAATACTCCAAGGTGGGCGCCGGCCCTAAGGGAAGAGAGGGGAAGGAGAGAAGAGAATAGAAGAGAGAGAGGGAGAGGTTAGCTCTATTTCAAAATAGAAATTAAAGGCTTCCCTTTGGTTCCTTATATAGTTGCTTCTCCCTTGCCAAGTCTCCTCTTAACGGAATTAACGGAATTAGTTATCATAAGAAATTTATCCTATAAATTCTCTTATGAATTATTCCGTTAAACCAAGTTTTATTATAACTAACTTTATAATAAAACTAATTAGTTATCATAAGAAATTTATCCTATAAATTCTCTTATGAATTATTCCGTTTAAATCAAGTTTTATTATAACTAACTTTATAATAAAACTAATTAGTTATCATAAGAAATTTATCTTATAAATTCTCTTATGAATTACCAAGTTTTATTATAACTAACTTTATAATAAAACTAATTAATCTCTCCTTTTATTATGGAATAAATTTTATAAGAAATTTATAAACTTTCTTATTATGAAAAAATCAATTCATAATTAATTTTATAAAATTAAAATAAACCATTCCATGGATCATTTTAATTTCCATAAAAAGAATAAATTTCTATAAATTTATTTATATAAATTTCTTTACATAAATTTATTTATCCATAATTTATAAAACAAATCGCGCTAGATCTATTTTATTAATTAAACCAAAATTAATTGATTTTTCTCCCTTTAGGTGGCCGGCCAACCAAGGAGGGTTGGCACCCTCTTTGGCCGGCCCAAACCGAGCCGAACCAACGCGAATTAAACTCATTTAATTCGCGCAAAAAGCCTTCAAAAGACTTAGCCATTTTTAGCTTCCATTGCGCCTCTGATTAACTCAGATTCGACTTATTTCTCTTGATGGGAAAATCTAATTTTCAACTCGTTTTAAATCCCTCGGATTACTCGTAGTGCGTGTGACTAAATAGGCTTTCGATTTATGTTGGCCGTCTATAATCAACTAATTATAGAATGATCATGAGTGGCACCTAGTAGTACATCATGATCCCCAATTAATCGAAAGATCAATGGTTTGACCTCAGAAGAAATTATTCTGAAACCCTTCAGCAGCTCTAATGAATCGTGCCCCATTCCCTTCACCATCTTATACCCACTTGGTTCAGGACACGGTCTATTTGTGTCAGTCCCCACTAGGCTGACTACGTCACACCTAGCCCAAGTAGTGTCTTTCTCGTCCTTTGGATTTCTAGTTACTCTCATGTATTTTAGAGACTCATACTCCAAACATGATATACTCTGGCCAGAGGTTTTGAGTAACAATCCGACGATAGGCCTGGGTATACATCTCCTTGCAAGGAGTGGTGAATCCTTTGTAGGCTGTTCAAACATCTTCGGGCACTTCGGCTTATACCCAATCATCCTGGGTCCACACCTCCTTGGAGATGCTTGCTTAAGATGTTAAAGTATAAGTCTCCATGACCGAGATGACTTGAACACCGCAAGTCAAAGGAACATCGCACTTAAGCTGCAGTAAGAACTTCATTGACATATCTATATAGATTACCATATGAAGTCTTACAACTAGTCACTCCAATGAACTAGTTCCCATAACTAGCATCCATGTTTATCTCCGGACATCCCAATGTCACCAGCCAGTGAGAATCAACTGATTAGAGAATAACCCATGCTAGTCTCAACAGAATTGATAGTGTCCAAATTTATCAATTCATCGACTAGGGATATTTTCAATACTTCACATTTGCACATTTAGAGATAATCACTAGTTGTGATCCCATCACAAATTCTCTTATGCTGTGAGTTGTATTGCGGACATTCAGTAGATGAGTTTAAGATCCCAATCAAATACACAAGCATGTATACTCAAATAGTGAATTATCATCTATTAAAATAAATGTTTTACAATCATAAGGCGATTGTCTTAGGACACTTCTCTCATATCACTAACAGTAGGGGG